>JAPVCE010000008.1:324277-336989 GCA_029606265.1 Paecilomyces dactylethromorphus | reverse complement strand
GGCCATGTGATAGTAATGAATTGGTCTGTGCACGGGTCCCCGACCAATTCATTACTATCACATGGCCTCGCTTCTGGAATAGGTTTAGATTTGGTCGCGTACTAAATTAAGTTGGTCGGGTCACCGTAATCCTCCCAAAAAGGCTCCGGTAGATGATGATCTGATGCAGCCACAACAGCCTGACGTTAAGCATAAATGCATATAGGTGCTACATTGGTACATGCTTGTTCGCTGCTGAAATTCTGTCGGAAATTCTGTCGAAAACTCTGACTCGTAGCTCGGGCTTCTTCCACAAAAGGTGCATGCGAGAATCTCGGTGCCAGTCTAAATTGGGATCCACACATTCAAAATTGTACCGATGATGCAACTTGGCAAGGGTTGTTCGCATTTCAAGCCAAGCTACGCTTCGGATTAGAACCAATTTTCCACTAACAATCATTTCGCCTTCCTGGGGTGCTTACCTTCTGCCGAGACAAGATCGGGATCCTAGCGAGAATGGCTGACTGGCTTCACCAAACTCGTGGCCATCTACCTGGAGCCATCGACCGGGATCAAATTTCCAAGGATTCTCAAAGTTATCCCAGTGAAGGCTGGCTGCGAGCGGGTTCGTGGACACTACTACCTGCTGTCTGCTTAGTATCTAGATGATTCTCGGCCTGCGGACTGGAAGCTTACTCCTTCAGGGACAAAATATCCGTCCATTGTAGCCCCTCCTTTCGGAACAACTCGAGGAAGCCCGAGTGGGAGAGGCGGGAAAATTAGCATCGCTTCTAGGCAGATGGCATGCAAGTACCGAAGTCCCGCAGTGGACGAGCCGTTAATATCTTCATAGCTATTGAATGCATTTCGCACCTCCTCCTGGACCCTCTTTGTAATATCCTGATAATGAGATAGATAATATGTAACCACCGCGAATGTAGTCGCGGTTGTTTCACTGCCTGCAATGCTAAAAGAGATCATTGGTAATCGTCTCAAAAAAAATCTAGAAGGATTTCACACGTACACGAAGTTGGAAGCGTGTGCCGCCAGTTGCATATCAGAAATTTCTTCGTCAAACTCGCTCCGTTCATGCAACAAGTAACTCATGAAGTCTTTTCTTGGGGTCTTATTGTTGATTCTCCTAAAATAGATGTCAGCCCGAACCGGCCCATCCAATCCCCCGGACACGCGGGGAACGGTCAAGCAAGGAAATTGCAACCTCTGGACAAGTTCCATAGTGTAGGACTCATGCTTAGCAGAACCTGAAGCCAAACGGGCAGCCCAGCTGGGATACAGCCGCGTGTACAGTTTGCCCAGCCACGGGAATCGTTGAATCGTGTCGGACAGACTAGCCTGGCCCATGCTCTCCAGGACAACTGATATCCAAGTGTGCGTTTTTCCTAATCGAGTTTGTATATTAGCCTCTGTTGTCTCCATTCAATATATTATGAATGATCGCTGTGCAACACACTTGTTTCAACCTCACCGAAGGATTCTCCAAATGCGAGGTCCCCAATAATATCAAATGTCAGCAAGTTGAACCATTTGGTCAAGTCAACCCCTCCCGGTTAGGACCCAACCTGTCCGACTGTTTAGACGAATTTGTCAACATTTGTAGAAATTAGACCCTCCTGTTCACGCAGAGATCGGTCAGAGAATGTAAAGGATAGAAAACGGCGCATGACGCTATGCTTATCTGGGTCCCTTTCGCTGACAATGGACTGAGCTCTGTCAGCAAAATTGCCTCCGTCGTAGAATGAGCTCTTTATAAACGTTTCTGGGCCTCGCTGTGAACCATAGATATCTTTCCAAGATTGTGCGGTGTTAAAAGACAGTTCAGCGGGAGAAATACGGAGTACCGGACCTATCTGGTGTCAGACTCTGGCCCGAGATGATCATGGCAGGAGTGTTAAATACAGACCATATTTTTCGTGTAGACTGAGGATATCCCATGGTTGTCGACCACTCAGATAACTGAAGGAGTATGGCAGCTGTCATTGGTATTAATATTCTATTATCTCGTGGGAATGGTTTCGGCAAGGCTCAAGCACACATTGATTAACGTCGCCAGTCAGGGACCTGGAAATTTTGACAAAGGATCGAAGTAGAATCTCCAGTCAATTTTTTGAGAAGGGCAAGGACAACAGCCTGATCAGTATTTGTTTGTTAACTGTAGAAATGCTGCCTCTGGTTTGGAATTGTACCTATGATTAACACTATAGCTGCTAATGGATACCAGAAGTATCCATTCCGTACACGTCATAAACCGCTGTTGATATAGGGAACTGACTTTATCGACTTATAATCAGTATATCCATGCATAAAAGTGAAAAGGCTGCATGCTATAAAAGTAGGGTGTTCCATTGGTCCCAGAAACAATACCTGAACACTACGAGAGCAGATCTTTCTGGAATACTTCCGAAGTTGGCACGACTAACCGTTTCTAACATATTACCGATGAAGCTTTACGATTTCCCAATATAAAAGGCTTCCCTCCGGGTATTTCACTAGTACTAGCTTCGCTCACCTGTAGCTTTAGTGCATGAAGGAAATCGTTACCTCACTACATCTAGCTTGTTTGGTCACTACCGTAATACTAGGCACAGTCTCCGGTTATTTCTCCAATCAATCTACACCCTTGACCATGGTTTCCGGCACGTTCGCCATCTACGCAACCCTGGCATTGGGAATTTACAAACTCGCAGTACTCTATTTTTTTTTTTTTTAAATCTAGCCAGAAATGCAGGGTTACCTTACGTTCTTACTCCCCTGCTGGAAACTGAAGTAGTTGCCTTTCTTCTAACGCCAATCTTGCGCTATGTGTATAATGATTGCCTTGATAAAGGAGCAGGATGGCCAAAATGGTGTCGATTCATTATAAAAGACTGGTCCTGGGAGGATAAGAGGCTAGCGCATGACGAATATGGCGATGTTTTCCTCGTTGTCTCTCCCGAGGTAATCATCTGCTATAGCGCAGATGCGGCGATGGGGTGGGACGTCATGAATAGCAGAAACGATTTCACTAAGCCCCGAGATAAATGCAGTTGAGTTGTCCTCCTTATACATTTGGTCAAGCTAACTGAGTTATATTGGTAGAAATTCTTGAGCCGTACGGACCTAACGTAGCCACCGCTGAGGGTGGGAACATACCTATTTCACGTTCGAATCACCGCACCGACCTTCAATGACCAGAATGGTGTCAATGACTTGGTCATGGCAGAAATTATGTATCAGACTGCGCGCCTGTGTGAGGCCTGGTCAACCGGTGTAGTGCGAGAACTGCGGGCTGATGTGAATGCGGTCACTCTTGCAGTCATCTCTCTGGCCCGGTTTGACATCGCTTTGGTTGGGTTGGCAAGAATGAGCACGAGATGGATATCCCTAAAGGTTTCAAGTTGAGCTTTTATACGGCGATCAGCAATACGACAAAACACATGGTTTCAATCTTGCTTGTACCTAGATAGCTGCTTCGATTCAGCCCTTTACGCAAGGCTCATCTCGCCCACCAGGAATTGGACAAGTACTTACGTCAGTTCGTTCGCGAGAAAAGAAAAAGACTGATGCAAGATATCAACCACGAGGATGGGGCCAAGAACCGTGGAAATCTGCTCACGGCCGTCCTGCGAGCATCTCTGATAGAAGGACAGTTGGCGACAACGAATGGGGGTCTCAAAGATGCCTTTACTGAGGATTAGACGACGGGAAATCCCTTCATTTATCTCCTAGCCGGTACTCCCTCCATAGTAAGGGTGTCACTTGTGGCAGGAGAGTATAAATAACAGTTCAAACTGACAAGATATAGGTATGAAACTACAGCTAATGCGATTGTTTACGGTCTTGTCATTCTTGCCCTACATCCGGAAGTCCAGGAAGAGGTGATCCATGAGGTAGACAAAGTCTGGGCGGAGGCAAAGTCTTCCGGACGCGAATCGCTTTCATATCAACAGGATTTCCACAAGTTCACTTACACATACGGGTTCATGGTAAGCTTTTCTTGCCTAGTGGTTTCTACTTTCTAAGCTGCATTCTCACTGTCTTTGTCGGCCAGTACGAGTCCTTTCGCCTTTTTCCTGGAGTCACCTTGATTACCAAAATGGCCAACGGCACGCAACTGGTATATTTTAGCCAGAGGATTGAAGATGCTTGCATTAAACTAGCTGAACTGGGGTGAAGCTATTTACATATATCCTAGGTGCGCGGACCTAATCCTAAAGCGGAAGGGGAGGGCGATATCCGCCAGGAGCTCCTGCCAGTAGGCAGGCTCCAACAGTATATATCAGCAATTCTTCCGGTACAACCAGGACACATGTCCTGCCTTCAGGAACGCAGGTGTATCTCTCCGCCCCTGGTGTTCATTACCACCCTCGATACTGGCCTGAGCCGGAAAAGATCGACCCCCACCTTGAGTGAGTTAACAGCTGAGAAACTAGTCATTGCGGCCGACCAAACTCGACAGATGAGAGGGAAATTGTTGACATTTTCCGATGGTACATGAGCATGTTGAGGTCGTAAGTTCGCTCAGGCAGAGTATATTGCATTCTTCACCGCACTATTAAAGGACTATGGAGTGAGAATACCCCTGGACATGATCCTGAAGCTTTGCAAAGGGATATTTATCTCAAGAGTGCAGGGCAGATTACATTGGCTCCATTGGATACAGCAAGGCTTATGCTCGAACGACGACAACTACAAGTTTTCTTGGGAAATTCTGTTTCTAAACTTCCTAGTATAACCTCTAATAAATGATTATTCCTGGGTAATCTAGATAATAACTAGTTATTCTGCTCTTTTCTCCCCTGGTAATCTTGCTAGTATGTGGATGTGGTGCAAATATGGAGGTGAGGTGACCGCCCGCTATTCCAAGCAACCCCCTCCAGAATTTTGAGGTTGTTCAGACATATCCGAACTATTGACTTTACCGTATTATCTGGTAGGATATTATTAATATCTCGTGGGCCTCCTCGCCCTGGTAACAAGATTACAAAAGGGAACCAGGATGATTTCTACAACTGGTAGTGGAGCCAGAAACTAACTTAAATTAGGAGGAAAATATTGTATTTTAATTCTCGAGAATGGCCAAAAAAATTTACCCAGGCTGAGTGAACTACCCGTATCTGTATGGATGTAGAATCCCAGCAGTCGGGGAAATACTCTATTAGGCAATCCGAACTAGACTACCAAACTCCTACCCTATTTCCGCGCAAAGTCCCTATCCCATTATCATAAGGCGGTAAGTTCTAAACTATAGCATATAAACTATTCTAGATTAATGTCAACGAGGCACAGCCCTTCCATCTCTACTCCTGCCGATAACATCATCGCCATGTATCGTTTCAGTTCGCTGGATGAAATAATGCCAATCATCGAACTGCCCTTCATTCTTTGCTTCCCTTGTTCCGATGCATCTATTCCACGGATTGTTCCAGTTTTTGAAGAAGGTCTATCCCGAATATATACTGAAGGGCCTTTTCTTGTTGGCAGCCTTGTGCAAGCCAACGATGGAAGATCAAGGCCTGGAAGTTTCTCTCTGAAAATGTCCGAATCGGATGGACCACCTACGCTCACTGTAGAGGACATGACCAGTGAGCCTAATAAAGAATTGGGGTTGACATATGACTATCTGTGTGAGCAGGGTACGCCCATGAGTCTCCTGGATCGACACTGGCTTACCCCGACTAATCTCTCCTCTGGGAGGACAACATTGCTGGCTGCGCAGGCAACTTTTATCCCAGGAGGTTATCTGTTGTATGTCTCAACCTCTCATGCTTTCGCGGATGGGTTCGGGCTCTACATAATCCTAGCAGCATGGGCTCGGCATTGTCGGAATATCGTAGGAACGATGAATGGAGAATCAATTGTGGGTACCCAAAGTGCTGCTCACGTACATGAACTAAAAAATAGTCCCGACGCCACTGGTAATCTATGTCAGCATACGCCCAGTGCAGTAGACTATGAATGACTTAAGAGACGGTCAATCCTATGGCATATCTTGGGATTAGATTGGAAACCACGAGAGCGAAGCAGTCAGATTCTGATGTCACAGCTCCGGCCATCTACTAAGAGTACTTGTATCTTCTCCATCTCACCAGAGAAACTTTCGCGGTTGAGACAAAGGGTGCTGGAGGGGCTGCCACAAAGTCAGAATTTTCCCGAATTAGTGTCGACAGACGATGAACTAGTATCCTTGCTGTGGAGTTGCCTTCTGAGAGCCCGTTTAGGTGACCGGAATTCCTTCGAGAACCCCATAGAATCGACATCCATGCGTGCAGTGAACGTGCGAGGACTGCTCCCAGTACCAGATTCATACCTCGGAAATGCAGTTCTGTATGCGGTGACCAAGCTACCTATCGATTTTCTTGTCACGATTAGGACGGAACATCTAGGTATGATCGTTCGAGCACTGCGGGAATCCCTCAAACAATTAAAGCAAGCGGAAGTGCTGGACGATGCAGTCGCACTAGCAAATTTGATTCCAGAAGTCCGCAACTTGGGCCTTTCATTTCCCATTTGGGTCGAGGAGAACTTCGTTTTCAGTTCACGCTCCCGATTACCGTTATTTGATCTGGACTTTGGAAGTCCATCCAGTGGTGACTTGGGACGTACAGACTTATATGCGATTTCATAACCAGTGTCTCGAAGGGATCACTTTCATTATGCCCCAGAGGATAGATGGAACTCTAGAAATCGTCCTCACAATGAAAGCAGCAGATATGGAAAAGCTGGTGATCGGTACTGTTTTCATTGACTATTTTAGATTCATCTCCAAATGATCCTAGCCTAGAGTGGTTATGGCAACCAAAAAAACCGAACCGAACTGTTCTGAACCGGCTCGGTTTGAGTGTATACTAAAACGAAACCAATCCGATCCGATCCGATCCGATCTTTTAACCAGTCTATCCTAGCCAATTAAAGGGATCCGGTTCTCTATTCTCATCACTTCTTATGTCGGAAAGCAACAGGTGAAATAAATGATGTTAGACCAAATACCAGCTACCATATAGCTGTATGAAGTAGATGCACTCGTTCAATTTCCTTTATAAAAGACTTCAACGTTAGAAACTATCGCACATACAAACATTATTTAATGTTGGAGAGCCTCGTCTAAGATAGTCACTCTTACCGGCCCTACGGTGCTTAATGTCACGTATGTGCCCGAAGGGGTCTAGAAAGACTTCTAAAAATGGTTAAGGATCGGTTCAGCCCCAGGGCTTGACCTCGACTCGGTGGTGTTACCTCACCGGATATATTAAGCGAACTTCTCACCATTTTTGCTTATCTCCTGTACAAAGGAGCCTTCTGGTGACAATGATTCAAACAGCTTTCACCGAAGGCAACTAGAAAGGCAGTATCTCTCTCCTGAATATCATTTTCGATGTATATAGATATAATTCATCTTTCTAAAAGTTATATTGCAGCTATGATAAAATATAGAGCCAAGATGGCCACCTGGTTATTCAAGCAGGGAAAGGGCTCTGTTGACTCTGAACCTAGTTGCCTCCTCAAATATATGTACGATATGTCTATTTTATTGAATAATCATCTAAAAATCTAACATATGAATGGAAATGAGTAACCAGAATATATATGAGGTGCAGATGTCTTATTTCTTCTTGGTAGAATGTGGTATGGTAAACTTTCTTTCTATTACCTCTAGCGTCGACACTTGAACATGCCAATTGTTGCTGACTGCTAGGGACTTTAGATCCTTGATAAGCTTTCTCAAGCGGTGTCCTTGCAACGTAAATAGCGTTGTCACCACTGTTGCCCACTCTATTGGGTCGTTAGTCCGATACGACCCTAAGGTAATGTGTTGATCCATCTTGTCTTGCAATCCGGATTTGGTTGTGTATTGGTCGTAAGCTTGACTCCTCGAATCCTTACTCCAATTACATTGGAAAACATTATCCTGAATAAGAATAACCAATTTTTCACACACAACAAGGGCCAGCATTATTTTGGTAGGACTTGAGCTGCAAAAGCTACATTGCATCATGTTCACGCAACGTTCTATCGCCTTTCTCTGGAGCACAAGAACCTGATCAGGAATCAAGGGTGTGATCTGTCTGGTAATCCCTTCTATGCTCTCTATGACATGGAGGGAGTTATCCACACAGCGGCAGTGCTCCCTAGTGGTTGCATGATGTCCTACCGGATAGTGCAAGCCTTGACTCTGGGGTATAACATGTTCTGTACCTGCTAACGTTGATACAGAGTAGTCCAGGGTAGTTGGCATAATAGTCGGTGACAAGGTAGTATTCTCATGCAGAGGGCAGTCAGAAAAAATTCCTAATTATTCTTTAGTAACTGAGTTGGTAAGTTCTTCTTCACCTAAAGGTAAAGCTTTCGTTGGGTATCCTACTGTGTTGATCAGCACCATGAGAGTTACTGGTATCTGGTTGGCCCACCGGGTCATCTTCCAAGCTAGAAAGGCTACTGGGCGAAATGTTCATGAAAAGGTCCAAGGACATCACATCAAGGGGCGTCATTTCTAGTATATTTTCAGGCAATGTCGGGTGCAATGTGTCAAGCAAATCTCCAGGGGTGGGTGGTTGTAAGGAGTTCTGAACTTGTGAATGATCGCGTAGCCTGCTTGGAATGCTATCGTGCTCTTCTGATGCATTCTTTTCTGCTGTCAACTGGCTATTTCGTCTTCGCTTTCCGCCTGGTGCTGCTTGGGAGTAATCGCAGGTAATTTGTCGATCACGACATCGTTCGCATCCGTCTTTCTGCCTATCGCATCGAAGCTACTTTAACGAGTTAGACAGTGCTTTCTATCAGTATTACGTAGTTGATTCCAATCTATTTCATATCTCACTGCCAGCTATACAGGATGGTATGCCAACACATTAAGAAATCAACCGACCTTTCTGGACCTACAGTTATCGCACGCCGATCGATAGTGGCCATTTCGGCTTGTCGGACTGAGGGGACGTTCTACTTGCAATGAATCCTCCTGGGAACTATATCGAAAAGTCGCAAACATAATCGAAATCTCTCTCCTAAACGTTCATAACTATCATGACCACCTTTCATACCAGGGTTCAGCCCGGTTTATAGCAATAAGCCATGACCTCGTAGAATTTTGCCACATGTGAGACCGGCTCGATTTCGACAAACTCTATTCATCAATTCCATGTTCCCGTGGCTTTCAGCTGTTCCAGTGGCTTTCAGCTGTTCCAGCGCCTCCAATCAGCCAAGGAACACGAATACGTCTGACCGGTGGAGGCGAACTACATAGCTTAAGTTATTGACTGAGCCGTACTATTCTGGAAGCAGGGTTTCTAGCCTAGAGCCGGGCGCTTTAAGTCATTAATTGTGGTGATATTATTCCAAAAGGATAGTAGAGGGGAAAGAAGACAAGATGTTAGGTTACATCGTGGATGACGTGCATTTACTTTTCCTGGTACTGTCAGTCAGAGGCGCACATTAAGAAACGCGCCTACTTGGTTCTTTGTGGTAGATCCAAGCTTCACTAGCTACGAAATTTAAAGTAATAGCCATAGCGGGTTAGGTTACGGCAAGGTGCTAAAATTTTCCGAACTTTTCAGACCCTGCTGAGCTTTTTCTTAGCATATGCTCAACAAGGTCGTAATGATTAGTCAGATTATTAGAACTCTGCTCACTTATTTTAACATAAATTAGGACTAGACTGGCTAAAGGTTCGGTTCGGTTCGGTCGGATCAGGTCGGTTTTTAACCAAACCTTTTGACAATGTACTAAAACTATAAACTTTAATAACTATTTAATGAATTCATTTAGCATTTATTTTAAATTATATATTATTTTTATATTTTTAACTAATTTTTAAAGAGATTGACGCACAGACCACGGTTCGGTTCGGTTCGGTTCGGTTCGGTTCGGTTCAGAGATTGCTGAACTGAACCTGGTTCGGGTCGATTCGACTGTATGAGTAGGGTCCAAAATCTCAACAGGGTGCGGAAAAGTTGGCAGAATTTAGGACCCTGCCGAGTTTTTTTCGGACCCTGCTGAACTGGCACCCGGCCATAGCGCGTGATTAGGCGAACTTCTATATCTTAATAAACCATTGGACTATGCACTATTTTACGGCCCATGCCTTGTCTTAGTGCTTGCTGTTTGACATGACCATCCAGCTCCCTTCCTCCACGGGCTACTCTAAACCGGAGGCCTAGACTTGGCCCAGGGATCCAGTCCACATTCGTAATCTCTGCTCTGGAGTGGCATATCCTCCTCGAGTATGGTGATTGGCTTAGTCTCCTTCTTATGAGTTCAGTGGTACAGTAAATGGTGATAGTTTGTGCACAACTTCACGCCAGTATTTCTTACAAGCGAGAATCTCGGTCGCTTGGCCACGTGCTCCAATATGAACATGGACGTAGTCAATCTGAACGTGACAATATCTAGGTATCCTTTAAATTTTGGCTTAACCGCCATACCCGAGGCTAAGAAATAGCACTTCTCGCTATTTTTCAAATATCTGACTCGAGAGTGTAAGCGTTGATTTTTCTTTTTTCTTTTTTTTTTTCGGTTCGAGACCATAATATCGCGCATGGAATCAGCCTATCGATGGACGGCGATTTAGAGCGGTCCGTCGCTTCAGAATGAGATTTACCATTCGGATCTCTTCCCGTTCTAGTAATCGTGTTCTCAGTCGGGAGGCTTTCCAATTGGAGTACTGGAGTAAACCCCCCTCCGTCCAGACAAAGCAGGATCGCTGTCTGAGTAGATTACGTGCCAAATTAACGAGCTAGTCGGAGGAACTAGCTTTCAGCAATATTAGACCCCTGTCATTAATTTTAATGGTTCCCCAATTTAGCTGTTGGTTTTAATATTTATCCCCTGTCAATAAAAAGAAGAAACGAATCTGACAGGATTTTTAAAGTTTTGTACCGATATTTCGATTTCACATCTCTAGGGCCAATTAGTTCTTCGGCCAATCGAAGCAACGATTCCTCCGCTCACCCGCAAAATCATTTCCTAGCTGGTACTATTTGCCATGATCACTTTCTAGGGACCTTAGGGTCCTCGGTAGAGAGGACTCTTCGACTCAATGAGGCATGAAACTTAGACCAAATGAATCTATTTTTGTTTCAGAAAATATCGTGACACATTCACCTGACTCTAAATTAACCACTGCCCGCCCATCCAAAGGAGCATAAATACAATTAGGACAATAATAATATCTGAGCGACCATTAACTAGCTTGATAAACTTTGAAACTCTTAAACTCCCAATAGGCCTCCGTGAAAGCAGATGGATTATAGGCTACATAATCCGTGCAGGTTCCGGGACAATTGAATTCGTCTGTGTAGACACTGGTTTGCGCCGCCCACGGGCCGCACAGGTCGATATTAGCGATGATACTTTGATTACGGAAGTGAGAAGAGATATCGCAGTCTGTATTAGGAAAGTCGGCCAAGGCTTCTCCCCAGGTCGATGGATCAGGTGTGAGGCTGGAATCACTGATGTCGGATGGGATTGAGTCGCGAGAGAATGACCAGACACGAATTCCCGCATTTCTCAGCTCTACTGCATAAACCTAGAGATATACTTAGGTCAATTGTTCTCGTTTTGCGGCTGGTTGCATTTTCATGACTTACTCCTCCACCATCGGCGTTAAATTGAGATCCATATGAAGCAGCCTTGCCCTTGACGCCGCAACCCTCATTGTCGTCTGTACCATTGTAACAGTTTTTGGAAATAACACTGCCCGTCTGCTTCCTCTTGACGTTCATAGTGCAACCGTTACTTGTGTGCAGGGTCATTTGATTCCCCTTTGTTCCAGTATTGACGGCCTCGACAACATCAATTTCACCGTCCGTAGGCCAATCGTATGGATTAGACAACCACAAGGCTGGCCATGTGCCGCATCCATAAGGTGTATGTAGAATGTCGAAGACAAAAAGACCATCATCGTACGTATTCTTCGATTGAATCCGGATTGAGTTCCGACCTTCGGTAGTGTCGTTGTATGACGTGTCGACCTTGATGACAGCGGAAGAGTTCGAGGCATACGTTAAGTTACTCCATTCAGCATTCGCAGCTTGTAGGTAACTGAGTATAATCTGTTAGAAACTACCAAAACGAAGTCTAGTGGAGAAATGAATGATCCTTACACAACAAAGCCATCCGCCGGATCGGAGGCTGACCAGTACTGGAAATTATCGAAGAAATCGGTTCCTTCATAGGTGTCCTTCAAGGTATAATTTAGTGCAGAATAGTTGGGGTAATGATTCTGTTCAACACCTTCGTATACTCCAACAATGATCGCGACTATGGCCGCTGCTACGCACAAGCCAGCAATAATCTTCGTACGCGGACTCCAGCCACGACAATCAAACCTCGACAGCAGACTGGCACCTTTAGGCGTAGCACCAGCATTTGCAGCGTGGTTTAAATCATAGGGAGGGGGTGGCGAGTTGACTCTGCCTGACAATCGGCCATACCAGCCCATGTCTTGTTCCCCAGATCGATTCGAGTATGTCATGATAGGCGATACATAGAGCAGATGTCGATCGGCAGAGAGCAAAATGATTTTGCAGTCTCATCAGAATATGTAGGGAAGCTTGGTCCCCTCGAACATATTTTGCCAATCGTGGGGCAACGGGATACAATTGGGCTAAAAGAGAGATTGCGCGGCCTACCTACGCGGCAGCGCAAATGATGAAAATGATGAAAATAAGGCATCGAGACATTCTTCAGTAAATATACTAGGAATAATACGAGGGTATTATCGGTCAATGATATATAGGTT
>JAPVCE010000008.1:125136-324192 GCA_029606265.1 Paecilomyces dactylethromorphus | reverse complement strand
TTTTTTTTTTTTTTTTTGTAACGGGAGATAATCGTTTCCTTGCACACCCAACATTCATTTTCTGTTTTCTCCTCACACAGTAGATGGCGTTATTACTACTATTATTATCCTTCCGATAGAATACTGTGCCCATTTCCTCTATTCTTAGGAGCAATTCGAGCCGCGTGAAGGAGCAACAGCTGACGCGTAATTGCGAGTCTGGAGACGCGGAGGTGCGGAAGAGTCTGATCGCAATATCGATAACTGATAAGGCAATCGCTGAAGCTAAACTTTACTGGCAACTTATGTACACTTAATCTCTGGCATACTACTTAGAGTTGATTGGCCTATAGCGATTAGGTATATGGTAAGCCAGCATAATATATGAGTCACGTGGCTGGAGTTAAATCCTCCCTAGATGACATTTCAAGATAGTCAAATAATGGCTCTCTAAGGAATATCTTAGGAGATGAAAACTCATCTCCGCCCAACCCGAGGGTGCATTCTACTTAGCTACTGACTTGTGGACGTCATCACGAGCGGATATGGCCTACTCTACGACAGTTAAGTCGGAATTCACAGGCTACTAAAACTGCATCCTTCGCACTTGACTATGGCCTTATACTAATTTGATAATATGTTAATGTCATGAGCAGATAAGATTTTGTGACATAAAGGGATGTGTTTCGCCGTAATTAGGTTAGTTTTTCTGGATCCTGACTATGAAAAGAGGACTCCGTTTGCCTTCAATGTGATATCAATTCAGCACAATCTCAATTGCTCAAAGCGAGAAATTTCTGTGGCTTTATGCCGAAATGAAAAACCGTATCCGTGAGGATAATAACTCAGAGAACGTGACCAGTGTTTCATTCTCTGTTTATCAGGATTAACCTAGCAATTTTAAACTCTTCATAACACAGGCCTGGTTATAAAACACGGCATCGGCACTTGATGAAGTTATGAGATAGATAGGTAGGAAGTTTGGCACACTATTATATTGCTTCTGTCCTAGTAATATTGTCGGTAGGGTGGAGAAGATCTGCGAGATATTGTCGGAGCCTGCCTGCAAGCAGGCCTCCTGTCGGGTTTCTCCCACGCGTCCGAGCTCCACCTACAGAGATAAATAGGTTGAGCTAGTTTCTAGAGAATCCAACCTCAGCGAGCTTCACTCCAATATACATTAATACTATCTATGGAATCATAATATGGTAGAAGCAATAGATATGAGAGGTCCGACGGACTTCAAGATTCTAGAGGTTTTTGAATAGCAAACAGTCACCTCACTCCCTTATTTGTAGCATATTAGCAAGGTCGCTAAGAGAGAAGAGTACACAGCTACATATTATTGTGTGTAGTTTAGAGAATATTAGCTGGAAACGTCACGGTATCGATGTTTCCTCCCAGATACTATGTTAGAAGCACCGCCCCTTCGATAAATAATCAGTGCCAAATTAACTACTGTAATGGGAGCGTTAGGCGAGCCCTAAGTAATTTCTGCCCAGCACGGCCATGTGTAATTCTAATAGGTGCTGCTAGCATTTCCCCAGTCGGGTTGAACTTAATTGAGAGCCAATCCACTAGACTTCTCACTAGCGTCTTAGAGTTATACTAGATACAGTATCGCTATCCTTAGCGGTCGGGCTCTCCATTGATGATTCTTATTTCCCCTCAATGTGCTTTCAGTGACTAAACGTATCTGGTCCCCGGCTTGGTCTTATCTCTCCCGCATTGCTCTGCCGCTCCTTATCGAGCGCCCTCGCGATAAGACGATGCCTGTTTGGACTGATATTGACCGAGGATATCGCAAAACCATGGCGGGCATGAATGTGGCAGGGGAAAGGAGTTCTGGTAGCCGAGGATATATTTGTTGCCAGAGCCTGCCCCTTGCACCAGGTGACTCTCACCCGTGTACGTCCAAGAGATCCAATTGTGCGTTCATCGAATTACCAATCTAGGTTCTCTTGAAATATCTCCCTAGTCGCAAAAAGTCGTGCTGCGCCACTATGGAGAAGTTGATTGGACGTCTCGGGGTCGCGCACGAGGGAGGCACCATCCCGGATCGTTGGATCAACAACGATATCAAACCTATCGAGGCTGGGCGACGCACTTGGGGATTTTGGACCTTCCATAACTACTGTCTGTCTCCCTGTTCAGATTAGTTATCGAAATATTATCATGATCAGAGATGCTGACGCTACCTAGGGGTGCTGGTGAACTCGAATATCAGCACATATATGACTGGTAGCAGTCTGATCGCCCTAGGGTTAACATGGTGGCAAGCCATCATTGCCATTGTGGTGGGTAACATCATAGCAACTCTGCTGGTTGTCCTAAATTCTGTGCCCGGAGCTTGTTATCAATGTTAGTGGTTCTCTGCTCTTCGCTATGCATCAGCTTTCCAACAGTTCGACAAACTTGACGATTACACCGCCAGATCTCCCTGACCTGGCGTCATGAAAGTCAAATTCTGGAGCTGGTATCCTGTGATAGTCGAGGCTGACAAGTTCGGTTTTTAGTGGGTTTCCCTGTTGTGAACCGCTACGTCTGGGGAATGTATGGCAGCGCTTTCGTGATATGGAATCGTATCTTGCTATCTATTGGTAAGTCTATATGGAAGTTATGGTTAGTGTTGGTAAAATGCTGACAATCCAGTGTGGTGTATGTATCTATCGTTCCTACATTTTCATCATACCCTCTCCGCATGTAACGTCATGCCATATACTGGTTCCCTCTTAGCAATCTTGTTAGCAAGGTAGGGGATCCATGGGACATCAATGGCATTTTAAGAAATCATACAAAAAAAAAAGAAGAAAGAGACAGGATAGGCCTGGCAAGCTTCAAGATTCTGAGGGGCTCGGATAGCAGGCGGCCACCTCAGCTCCATATTCCAGGACCGCACCCACATACTAACAAGATTACTAAGGGGGCACCAGTATATTCTCTGTTTATGTC
The DNA here is from genome assembly GCA_029606265.1 of Paecilomyces dactylethromorphus. NCBI lineage: Eukaryota > Fungi > Ascomycota > Eurotiomycetes > Eurotiales > Thermoascaceae > Paecilomyces > Paecilomyces dactylethromorphus. The sequence goes on along the minus strand of JAPVCE010000008.1, from coordinate 321,261 downwards.
GATTAACTAACATAGATAACTAGATGGCTTCCAGGCGTGGATTGGCGGAGAGTGCGTCTATGTCTGTTTGCAAGCTATTTGGCCCTCTCTTGAGAACCGCATCCCCAACCACATGCCAGCATCTTCAGGTATGAGCACAGCTGGCTTTGTGGCATTTATTATATTCATGGTGATCTCTATGCCGGTAATTTACGTGCGTCCGCATAAGCTAGCGTTCTTTTTCTACATTTCTGGGGCAATTATCCTGGTTTTCGAGATCGTTCTGCTCATCTGGTCGCTGGCCACGATGGGCCCCTCTGGATTTGGAGACACCATGTCCTCCACAACTTCAAATTCTTCAGTGGGTTGGAATATCGCTTTCGGAATCATCAGCACCATTGGTTCGATCGCAGCCGGCATCCTCAACCAGAATGACTATGCAAGGTTTTCCCGCCAACCTCGAGACGCCATATATGGGCAGCTTATCAGCTTCCCCTTCTATGGTATCGTCTGTTCGATCATTGGAATCCTCGTCACTGCTGCTACCCAAAATCGCTATAACGAAGCCCTCTGGAATCTGCCGAACTTGCTGAGTGCAGTCATTGAGAATGGTGGTTCGCGCTCCCGCGCCGCAGCCTTCTTCGGAGGCGCAGCATTGGTGGTGAGCCAGATTGGAGTAAACGTTCCTGGCAACGCATTGTCTGGAGGTAAGCATCTGGACATAGCATTAGAATTTCAGTGCTAACCCGCATAGGATTTGACCTCGCCGCAACATTTCCCAAGTTCATCAACATTCGCCGTGGCGCCTATATCACCGCCCTCATTTCCGTCGCATGCAATCCCTGGAAGCTTGTGAATACGGCCACGACATTTCTTGCCGTTCTGAGCAGTTATTCCGTATTCTTGGGCCCCATGACAGGGCTGATGATCTCCTCTTATTTTGTCGTCAACCGGCAGCGGATCAAGGTTGACGATCTCTTTGTCGGTTCCTCCCAAAGTATCTACTGGTACAATTTCGGGGTCAATTGGCGGGCAGTCGTGGCGGTATGTAGCCTTATTTCTTTCAGTTCTTTCAGATTCTTTCAATGCTTGCTTATTCCATCCATGATGACTAACTACTGGCAACCATTATCAGTGGATCTGTGGTACCGCCCCTTCACTACCTGGGTTTGTCGCCTATGTAAATTCCAGCATCAGTGTACCAGAAGGTCTTATGCACCTATATTATATCTGCTTCCTGACCGGCCTTGCCATCAGCGCCTCGGTCTACTGTGCTCTACACTTCCTCTTCCCCGCTTCTGCAGTGAACAACTTCGTCCGAAACTCCGCACCGCCAAGAGTTCTCATGGCTGAAAGTCGCGAGAAGTGGGATAATAGTGATCTTCCGCATGATACCGTTGAGATTAATGTGGAGAAAGCTTAACTGGCATATATTGTGTTGACTCAATCTCCTATCCGTATTTTATGTTTTTTCTATCTAATCAGTGTACTGGTGCGCCCCTGGTAACCCTGTTAGTATGTGGGTACGGTCCAGGAATATGAAGCTGAGGTGGCCACCTGCTACATCAGAGAAATACTTCAGAAGAATCTCAAAGCTATTCAGAACTATCTTATCTATTATTTCTACCATGTGATTTGAAAGGACGGTATAGAAAAAATATTGTGGGTCCCTCCATTCTACTAACAAGGTTACTAGGGGGAACCAGTACTATCGAAAATATGTTGCAGTTGTACAGATAATTTCTATTTAGAACCTTGAAGTCGTGGAAAGCGCAATAGATATAGTTATAACCGGCTACCGGCATTAGATATTACCGCAGCGTAGCAGAATAGAATATCAGCGTCGCATGACTCTGCTACGAAGATCGGGAAAAACTGCCTCCGATTGGTGGGATTGAGTATACTTTCACCCAAAAGTAACGCTCCGACAGCCACTAAACTTACTTGTAAGCACGACCCACGTGTCTCTTCTGGGGAAGGATTTCTTTCCTTTTGCTGGTTAGTCCAACTCCTATCTAGTATCGCTACGCCCTAAAAGATAGGTACAGCCGACTCCGATAAGATACTGTGGAGCCACGGCAAGATAAACCCCTCGGTGGCTAGAGAAACTTATTTGGCCGGAAGACTACTAAAGGTCGAACGTCCTTGAGCCCCGCTATGGCGACAGCAGGGTGTAGGTCGATCTTGTCTGCATGAATCGATTTTAGCAGCTGTTGTCATTCCAGCTGGAAAAATTATCTGTGTAAAAGGTACACAACTTATCCTTCGATTAAGTCAAGATGACCTATCGTATTGGGGTAGACGTGGGAGGCACGAACACAGATGCTGCCATTATCGATATCACTGCTGCAGACTCGCCCTCGCGTGGCGTCTGTGCCTCCAGCAAGACACCTACGACAGTTGATGTAACGTCAGGAATCTACACGGCCATCGAAGATGTACTTGCCAAATCACAGATCGACCAGAGCAAGATCCTCAGCGTTGCTATCGGTACAACCCATTTTGTAAATGCTGTCGTGGAAGCTGATGCCCGCCGCCTCAGTAAGGTCGCCGTTGTGCGGCTTTGCGGACCTTTCACAAGGCAGGTGAGTGAGAGAGCCTTTCAAAAAGCGATAGTTATGATCCTGACGACGGGCCAGGTGCCTCCATTTGTCGACTTTCCCTTAGCCCTAAAGGAGATCATGGGCGGGCCAGTGTTCTATCTTGATGGCGGTATGGCATAATCCCCGTTTGAAAGACTCGATCGCTAGCGTTCCGACCTCTGGAAGGAACGCAGCGTATCGGAAATGTATCGAGAAGCAGATACTGAGTATTTTCTCCATAGGCCTCGAGATCGATGGGCGCGAGATCGGCCAGCTCAATCCGTCGCAGATCAAAGAGACTGTTGACAGCATCCGGAATGCGGGGGTCAAGATGGTAGCTATCGTCGGGGTCTTCTCACCCCTCGACCACTCCGGCATTCACGAAGAAGCCTGCAAAAAGATCATGCTCGACCTTGATCCGTCACTCTCCATTGTCTGCTCTCACTCAATCGGAGGTGTTGGTCTGCTTGAGCGCGAGAATGCCACCATTCTCAATGCTTCCATCCTCAACCTAGCTCGACGTACCGTCCGCGCCTTCTGTAAAGCCATGGCCAAACTGCAGCTTTCTTGCCCGTTGTTCTTGACGCAGAACGATGGAACATTGACTGACGCAGCCACAGCGGCTGAATTTCCCATCAAGACCTTCGCCAGTGGACCGACTAACAGTTTAACCGGCGCTGCATTTCTGTCCTCTCTGGACCGTGGAGCCGATCTGGGAGGACCAGAAAGTCAGGTGCTTATGATAGATATTGGGGGTACTACGAGTGATGTTTGTGCCTTGCTGCCCTCTGGATTCCCACGACAGGCCCCCAATTTCGTTGAAGTTGGTGGCGTTCGCACGGCTTTCTCAATGCCAGAAGTTCTATCTGTCGGACTTGGCGGTGGCAGTCGTGTCGAAATCGACGAGGCAACCGGCAAAGTCAACGTTGGCCCAGACTCTGTCGGCCATTATCTGACTACCAAGGCCCTTGTCTTTGGCGGAGATGTTTTGACTGCGACAGATATCGTCGTGGCCTCGGGGGTAACCCAAATGGGCGATCCCTCTAAAGTCGCCCATATCCCAGCCGATGTTGTGGCCAGGGCACGCCTGGAGATCAAGAAGATTCTTGAGCGTGCTGTAAACCAGATGAAGGTATCGGATCTGCCTGTGACCGTTCTTCTTGTTGGTGGTGGTTCAATTCTCCAGATGGACACTCTAGATGGTGTGGCCAAGTGTATTATCCCCCCGCATCATGATGCGGCCAATGCTGTAGGAGCAGCTATTGCTAAAGTGGCAGGGGAAATTGATATCATTGAGATTCTCGCCGAGCGTGACGAGAAAGCTGTTTTGCACGATGCTCAACAGAAGGCCATCGAGTTGGCCATCGCCCGAGGTGCTGACCCAGCAGATGTTAAGATTGCCTCAATTGAGAAACTCCCCCTTCAATATGTCTTGAACAAGGCTTGTAGATTCGTCATCAAAGCCGTAGGTAAGTTGGCTCAATCAAACGGGACGTTGGTCTCGGCAACTCAGCAATCAAATTTGATTTCCACAAATGGTTTCGAAGAGGACGAAGCCGAGGAGCCGCCAAAACAGAAAGCATCGAGGGATGGTGCCATTTCAGCAGCCAAGTACTCTGTCCATATCGATATCAAGACGTATAAACCCGACATCCGGGATGGTGTGTGGTATCTTTCACCAGTTGATCTTGAGTTTATCGCCACCGGTACTGGTGTATTAGGGACCGGTGGTGGAGGCCCGTCCTACCTCCAATATCTTGAGTGTTTGGAGCGTCTCGGAGATCCGTCATCCAAAGGACCCATACGAGTCATCTCCTTATCTCACGTTAAGGATTCAGACGTCATTGTGTTCGGAAGTTGGTATGGGGCTCCTAGCGTGTCAGGTGAAAGGATCCCTGCTGCTACAGAAATCCCTCGAGCCATTGAGTACTCTGTCAAGATATCCGGAAAGACACATTTCGAAGCGGTGATTGCTGATGAAATCGGCGGTGGTAATGGCATGTCGACTTTCCCCACCAGCGCTCATTTTGATATCCCTGTAATCGATGGGGATTTAATGGGAAGGGCATATCCTACTATGGAACACTGTAAGTGGAATCCGTAACATTACTGATCTTCGTGCCCTCTATCCAACTCTCTATCCAACTCGGGACCACGTGACTCCTCCCTTCCCAAGAAAATGTCCGGTATATTCCACAACAATATCTCCCCTCGAACGTGTCCTTGCACTATCTAGCCCTCTGTAACAATTTTACTCACACTCACTAACTAGGTACTCCCTATATATATGGCGAACCGATCGCGCCCTGCGCATTGGCGGACGGCAAAGGAAACGCCTCTGTGGTTCTGGTATGCATATATTCTTATTTCAAACTGCCACTTCTATTAACGAATATGTCAATAGCATGCGGAATCTGGTCGACGGGTTGAGACCATGCTGAGGTCTCAATGTGTAGATCTGGGCCTCATGACGGGTGTTGCAGCTACACCTTTGACTGGCGATGTGATTCGGAAATATGCTGTCCCTAATACGGTATCTCAGTCATGGTATATTGGACGAGCCATTCACCAGGCGAGACGATTGAAAACGGACATCATCAAAGCAATCGTAAGAAATAACAATGTCGCTTTGAATAAGAATAAGAATCAACTAACCTCGTCTCAGTTTGACACGACACCGGGTCGCCTGCTGTACACGGGTAAGGTTATTGACGTCAAGCGCGACATCAGCCGTGGATACACCATGGGACAGGTGATTATCGCACCCTTAAATCGTGATGAGAGAGAGCAGACCAGCTCGGAGGTCTCGGCAGCAGCAGAAGAAGAGCGATATATCGTGATTCCGTTCCAGAACGAATTTCTATATGCAGCCTACGCCGATCCTGCCGACCCTGATGACGAATCCCGTTACGAAATGATTTGCACGGTTCCCGATCTAATATCAATCCTTGGTCCCGATGGCGAAGCAATTGGCTCCCAAGAGCTACGATATGGCCTCCACGTGAACGTCATTGGCATGGCCGCCCATCCACTGTGGACGGGCGATGAACGTGGCCTCCGTGTGGGCGGTCCAAAAGGATTCGGTCTCGATATTGAATGGAAGAGCATTGGACCATACCAGGAACCCCCAAGTGTGATTGCAGAATTCAATACTGCGTCCTCTTAAGCAACGTGTGAGCACGTGATGTTATTATATAGATCTAAAATTGGTTGTAATAGAAAGAATCTCGCGAACAACAACATGATCATTAGCTTCTTCTTAACATTTCTAGTTCACGTCTGTGTTAAAGAAACAGAAGGATTTAGGCATATGAAGGAAAATGGTAACTCTTCGCGTTCCTTCACCTATTGTTTATTTAGATATTCGCCTCAATACTCAATGGAAAATATCATATAATTTTTATCACTTTGATATACTGTACGGGAGTCAGATCATCTATTTAACATTTCATTTTATTTTGGTCTGATCAGTACATTATATGCTGCTGTGACATTCAGAGAATACATCAAATTAACAACACATGCAGTGCCATCGGAGCCAACTCCCTTTAATCGCCCTTCCAGACATCATGGCATTCAAACTTCTCCATACTTTACTACTAAAATTAAGACAGCCCCGCTTCGACAAAGCGTCTATCTCTCACGCGTAGAGCTCTCAGGCGTTCGTTAGTCCTCTCCTCATACGGTTTACCATAGACTTCTATAGCAGATCGATATAAGGGATATATCGATCTCTCCATTGTCCGCCTCCAGTGAGTCCATTCCCTCTGGAAGAGAACGGTTAATTACCAAGACTCAAGATGAACTGATTAGGGGGGAAAACACGAAGAAAGAAAGAATAAAAGAAAGAATAAAAGAAAGAATAAAAGAAAGAATAAAAGAAAGAAAGAAAGAAAGAAAAAACGAGCATACCTCGTCCAGGATCCAGTGTCGGAAATCACCAACACAGTGATTCTGCTCATCTAACCGTTTCCAGGTAGCTCGAGCATTTTGATCTATCTCGTGGAATGTCCTGATGATTTCTTGAAAATTTCCTTTGTTGGTGAAATAATCGGATAATTTATCTGCATGGATGGCTTTGAGGCCATCTGTGTTGAGCAGAAATGCGTATGCATCTGGATTGAATGGAATTTCAGCTGAATTTTCGAATGACATATTGGTAGATTATAGGGGGAAGAGTGTGAAGGTACAGATTGGTAGGAGAGTAGGAAGTGGTTTATAGAGGCGTTATTGCCTGATATTCGAACGGAGTATGTTTAAAGAATTTTCAAGTGGGAGGAAGGCACCCAATAATAACAATATAGATAATGAGCTCTGAGAAAATGCTTCATAATGCGACTTGGCTCATCAATGGATCCACGTATTATTGCCCAAATTGGGGCCATTTTTGAATCTAAAGGTATTTTGTCATAGCTGAAGCTTAATCGCCTCTTAGAGCTTCAGCTCCTAACCGTTAGACTTCCCGCGCGATCAGAAAATATCTCTAGAGAGAGCTCTATGGTTTAGGAACCACTAGAATTCCATAAAATAACAGTTCTAGCAGCAATCTGCCGCGAGTTCAGCTGAAGAAGAAGAGGCGGAAATGATTTCCATTAGTATCGGAGTATCAATTGGTTCTACACGCTTCCTTATCAAATTGCCACGGTCAATTCTGCAGGTCAGAAGTTTTTCTTAGTACATGGTAGTCTCAAATGTTCGGCGAGATCATTAATTGGTCTGGTTGAGGGACACTTGGGCTAATCTGATGCATAATAGATCGATCGTGGCTAGATAAAGCCTATATGGAGCTCTACGAGGATACAGTCTCAGCTGAACATTGTCAGCCAGCCACGGCACGGCAGAGCACGAGCCACTTGGCACGCCCTTCTTAGAGTAGATTGGTTAGGTAAATGGGATAACATGTTCATGAATAACCCCGCATGAGGGAAGGAATCAAAATAGATGCATTTTATTCGGGCCAGCGGGTTCCTGAGTCAAGCAGTCTACCAAATTGTTTCTGGCACTGTCGCAATTCCCGGGGATTCATTGCTACATTTCTAACCTTTCAGAGTTTGCTGGTTGTGTTTTACTGCCCGAAGATCTACCTTATCCATCATCGCTAGAAAAGATCCAGGTTCATAACTAACGAATAGGGGGCTATTCTGCTTCCCTTTTTTTCAAATCCAGGAGGTTGGGAGTTTTTGACCGAGACACTCTACCGTTTCTTGGGTGGTCCGGTCACGCTGACGGGTTCATCCGTCGTCGGTCCGCCGTTAACTAGTTTCCCGCTGACACGCGACTGTTGTTGAGTTGATCGACAATGGGGCTCACGTCTCTTCTGGAAAGTCATAGCGCTCCAATGGCTATTCCCCGGACACGTATTAGCTGACGCAAGAGAATGACATTAGAATCTTTAGATGCATTCCGCTGGCTGCAGATAAAAGAGAAGTCAACGCAAGGCTACAACCAACGGAGTATGCCTCGTGCCTGGGTTTATTCGCCGACGCAACGTGTATTAATTCGATGGCCAACGTTTCTTTGTTCTCTATATACCCCATCTTTTGATTAAGGTTCACCTGTACCAATTTCGGGAGTTTCATCCGAAGGGACTTGGCGTTCCTTAGGACTGTTGCCTGAAGGACCGCCCTCGTACTCCATCCTGAGATCAAAGTCTTCAATAAAATCCCCAAGGAACCTCAGATCATGTTTCATGGGATGCTCAGCCACGCGGTTACCATTGTCTTGACTCATGACACTTCAGGAGTTCAAGTTAGCTTGACAACTCATTTAGAATTGTACTTCTGACGGGCTGATGTCATCAGGGTCCCATCTCCAGCATCATCACTCCGGGGCTCCGAGCCGGAGCCGAGTTCTCCAGGCTGAAGCAATGGAGGGGAAGGCAGCCACAGCAGCACAGACCGTAGAGGAATCAGGAGGGCTTCCTTTCCAACAGATCCTGTAGCCTCATCACCCAATAATAGCAATGAGAGCAGACTATTAAAGGACTAGCTTCTGGCATCAACTACCGCGTGATTGAGGAAGCGCGGGGAACCTGACAACCGCTGGGGTTCAAGATCCTCGGGAAATGAGACAAAGAACGGGTGTTCTGTTAGTTTATCTTCTCTCCGATTGGTTCTGCGGTTCACGCATTTAATATAAATCTGTGGACATTCACTCCACCCCTTTTATTTGTTTTATTGTTTTCCTGGTCGATACCCCCCATAAGGTGTGTCTGTAAACAGCATTAATCCAAAAGAAAATGTTCAATTGATGTGAAATCCTCTGCGTTCTGGCAAGCTTTGTGATTAATGCAAAACGGAAGGAGTATCTGTAATATCTGCCGGGGATACTTCACACAGCCATTTATATGAGAGCAGATCACTTTCCAGGATAACCCAGGCTAGTCCTTTTGGCAGCTCTTGCACAAACCAACACATAATAGCAGTACTATCGCGGCCGAAGAAATCCGTGCTGTGGCCGGCTGATAGGATCAGCGGGATTAGGCGAGGGCCGTGGCAGGCGTTATTATTCTGATCGGACCACTCGGTATTTCAGGTCCCCCAAAACAGAATAAGACGGTCACGTGGTTGACGTCAGGGCGCTGCGTCACAGTCCAATCCAACCGCCGCTCTCGTTAGTTTAACGGCTGTGCCAAAAGGAAGCAGATTGCCCTCCGAGGTATGAAATGACGGTGGATAAGGGCGAATGTAACTATCGCGGCAAAAACGCTAGGGCGTTCCGTAACGCTCCGGATGGGCCCAACTAGCCATACACCAGAAATCATGTGTCCTGCCAGTCACTGCACGTAAGGAGACCCGACAATTGTTCGAATGGGGTCGGCGGCCCCCGGAGCGGGATAGGGTGATCAAGATATGGCCTGGTGGTGTCATGGAACCCACGGCGGCTGCTGGATGCCTTCTATAAGTGGCAGCATTCCTTCTAGTGGCCAATATTAGATCAGGCCACGCCCACTCCAAGAAGAAAAAAGCCAGTTTCAGTTTCAGATGATCTTAATAGAACGTTATTATTATTATACCGATAGGCGACTGCAGAATCCTCCGACAAAACCAGGATCGTTTCGTTTTCTTCTGGAACTTTGCCAAACCATGACAATACCCCTCTTTTAAACTGTCCAAGTCCAACACTCACGCCAGCTAATGACGGCCGCCATAATTCGGCCGTCTGGTGCCGGCTCCAGATCACCCGGGCAAACAGCAAAGAGATACTCAGTCCCCGCAGGCGCTGCGACTCTATCACTAACGGCGCATCCGATTTTCTCACGACACCACCCTCTCCTCTCACACCCGATTGTGGACAGTTCGATATCCTCGTTAGATCAATGGTACAGCGTTCCGGCGGAATTAAAATGGACGGATTTGAAGTCATATTATCTCGCGCAAGCAAGACATAGTTTGAATTTGGGATCCGGGACACCCATTTATTCGGATCTAGCGGGAAAAGGCGTGAACCCAATCCCGGAGATTGGGAGCTTTGTCTTTCGATGGTATGTACCATATAGCGGACAGGATCAATAGTCCAGTGTGGAGAACTACTCTGCGCGTGCAGACTACAAGAATTGGGGTTCTACTATTCACGGTAGGGATGACAGGCTGACTGGTTTGGCGTGGCAGGCCGCACCATGCGGACGAGGTTTTTGTGACAGGCACCTTCGATAACTGGGGAAAAACAGTACAGTTGGAGAAGAAGGGTGATATTTTCGAGAAGGAAGTTGAGCTTCCAAATACAGACGAGAAAATCTATTACAAGGTACGTTGAATGAGAAAAAAAATGTGTACTTTTCTTAATTCCTCAATTGGGCGTCTCACGTTCAATTTGCCCCTTTTCTGTTTTCTTCCTTTAGAGAGGACTATGGCTGATATTGTTATTTTGTTATTATTTCTAGTTCGTCGTCGACGGTTCATATACAACAGACAGCAGTGCGCCCGAGGAGTATGTCAGCCACAACAACATCAATAATGTCCTCTTCCCCGAGGACATTATTAGAAAGGCGCCTTCATTAGATCTCGACTTCGAATCCTTAGATGGAGAAACTCCCGATACAACAACTATAGATAGCGATTCTGAATCGACCATTGGAGTGCTGAGCGATGAGCTCTCTGAAGAATCTGAGGACGAAACGCCCGAACAAACGACTCCTATATCTGCGCCAGCGTCCCCCTCGGTATCCCCACCTTCTGAAACAACGCCAGAGCCAGTACCAGCCGCAGAAACCACTGAGCACAGAGAGGAAATCTCTGAAATACATCCAGAACTTCCTTCAGAGGAAACCAGGCAGTTACCGGAAACCTCGACAATTACTGCCTCAAATGTGTCGATTACTGCAGTGGAAGTAGAGCCAGAAACACCTACTTCAGAGCTCAAAACCGCTAGCGCTGATGCTATTGCATCTTCCGCAGAATCAACTGCGACCATTACCGTCGAATCCAAGCGTGAAGTTCATGTTACCGCTGACAAGGAAGCCCAGGAGGAAGAAATCAGTCATGCTGCGGCCTCTGGCGTGGAATCTGCAGCTAAGAAGCTCGCTGAAGTGCTTTCTCAACCTGCAGCACCGCGAGACACGATTTCTGAGCGCAATGCCCCTGAAAATCTGCAGACTTCTCAGACAAGTCTCCAAAATCTCATAATTGAGTCCGTTAATCCAGTATCCACAACTGCGGCCCTAGCAGCCCAAGTTCCTCTAGAGCACCAGAAGGAAGAAGCTTCAAGTGAGGTGCCATCTGGCGAGGTTCTATCTAGTGAGACACTGCCTGCTAAGGCACAGATTGCTGAGGCACTATCGGGAGAAGCACTATCTCAGGAGGCACCAGTTAAGGCATCAGTTGAAGTGCCGGTTGCGGTGCCGTTAGCTGAGCCACTATCTGCTGAGCCATTATCTCAGGCGCCATCTCACGAGGCACCTGCTCACGAGGTACCATCTGGTGAGACGCCATCTGATGAAGCACTGTCTACTCATGTACCTGTCAAAGTACCGTCCGTTGAACTGTCATCTGTTAAGGCACTATCTGCTGAGGCATTATCTGGCAAGACACCGTCTCATGAAGTACCATCTAGTGAGACATCCGTTGAGGCACTCGCTGCTGAGGCATCATCTGCTATAGCCCCATCTACCGAGGCACTACCTATTGAGACGCTACCTGCTGAGGCACTAGCTGCTAAGGCATTATCTACCGAAGTACCCTCTGCTCAGGCATCTGCTGAGGCACCATCTGCTGAGCTGCTATCTGTTGCGGGACTTTCTGTTGAAGGACTGCCTGCTGAGGTGTCTCATGTAGCAGAACAGTTTACCCCCCACACCCACGAGAATCCTGAAGCAATTGCAGAAGGAGAAACTCCGGAGGAGATAAAGGCAGTAGAAGAAGACCTCCAGAACATAATCGATCTTAATGAGTCAGATGTGGAGTCATCCAGTGAATTCCTGGAGGTAATTGAAGAAGAGGAAGAAACTCCAGACGAGGAAGAGGTCGAGGCTAAGAAGGAATTGGAAAATAAAGAAGCTGAAGCTAAGAAGCAAGTTGAAGAAAAGGAGAAGATTGAGCAGAAGCTTGCGGAGAAAACTGAACGCAAGGAAGAGGCTGAAAAGGAAGTGATTGAAAACAAGGAAGAAGCTAAGTTTCAGGAAGAAGTTCAAGACAAGAAAGAGGTTGAAGCTACGCAAGAGGCCGAAGAGAAGGAAGAGGTCAAAGCCAAAGAAGTGGTTGAAGGCAAGGAGAAAGTCGAAAACAAGGAAGTTGAAAAGGAGGAGATTGAAGAGAAGAAAGATATCGAACCTAAGGAAGAGGCTGAAACCAAGGGGGAGGTTGAAGCTAATGAAGAAGTTGAGGCCAAGAAGGAGGTTGAAAAGAGGAAGGAGAAAGAAGAGATCGAAGCGGAGAAAGATCTCGTAACCAAGAAGGTCGAGGCTCAGGAGGCGGAGGCCAAAGAGGTCGAAGCCAAGCACATTGAAGCTGAGCAGGTCGAAGCTGAACAGGTCGCAGCCCAGCCAAAGGTCGAAGCCAAGGAAAAGCCTGAGGAGAGGGAGAAGGTCGAAATCAAGGAACAGGTTGAAGACCAACCACAGCAAAAGGCCCCCATCTTGGAAGTATCTAGCGGACCTGCGCAAGCAGCCACGGCCGAGACCAAGATTACGACCACAAAATCTGGACCCCCTGTTACAGCTCTCGAGCCCGTCAATATTCCTCTTCCTGCAACACCGCCACGATCTTCTGCAACCACCGTTGGAGAGGCTCGGGTATCTGCTCCCTCGACTCCAAAGAAGGAGGAGCCCTCCAATGTCTCTCGCCCTATAACGCCAGTGCTGTCTTCACCGTCCACTACCGGTATCAGAGAGCCCCAGACACCCGAAATGTCGACTCCACAGAAAATAGAGCCCGCCCATGTCCCTCTTCCTACAACACCGACATCTCCTTCTCGACAGACTACGATTCCTGATATCAAGTTGTCTCCAACGGCTCAGGTGCCGACTCCAAATAAAGTTGAGTCCGCAAATATCTCTCGCCCTAGGACACCAACACCATCCTCGCAGCCCCCTGTGGCTGCCGTTGTTAAGGAGACCCCGCCACCGAAGACATTGGTTCCAGAGAAGGCAAAATCCCTCCCTCCTGCGACTCCACCACAAGAAAAGGCCCACCATCATCGCCCTTGGACCCCGCATCATGAAAGACCCCAGACTTCACACAAGCCAAGATCTCCCTCCCCCGCGGCTTCAACAGCTAGCCATGCGGACAGGGACAAGAAAAAGGGTCACCGGCACAGTGGATTTTTCAAGAAGCTAAGGGAGAAGTTACATTAGAGTTGTCTTTACATTTCTTTTTTTTTTTTTTTTTTTGGTTTTAAAGCAGCGGATACCTGCGTTACATATCAGGCATGGAGGATGGTTTTGGAGGAACTTGCTAGGTAATTAGTTAATGCATTTGCTTCTGGTCTTTTCCTTGACCAGTGTTATGAATCTGTCATATTTCAGATTATAACTCCTCTCCCTTAGTTTCTGTCGCCATGCGCATGGAATTGCCAATTTTTTGTTTGCGCAGCAACTGCAGTCATAGTTGGCTATTGTAGGGATTCGGCGTATGAATAGTATAAGGCAATGTATATTTGCTCTCACTAATATGTGCTAGGAGGAGTAAATTATTTTTGTCTTACCAAAATTCTCTTCCCTCATATTTAATACACTGCCACAATCAACCCCGCTGGCCGTCAACGCTAAAACCGCCAGAAGTTCCGCTGCTCAACGGGAGGCGGAGATAACCATCGGATGTATATTCAATGACCGATCAGATCCCCTGTCCACGGTGTCCGATGTGTCCGAACCTTCTCACACAATGAACTTAATGTAGCTGGCTGCGTAATCAGAATTTAGCTAACTATATAATCTTCCGCTCATGCCTACTCCAATGGAGATATAGCCCTACGCCCTTGAACCATTCAAATCACTACCAACCACGTTCGCGCCAAAACCTACCATGTCCTTTCCAATTCGTCTACCCTCCCTCGCCGCCCGCGAAGCCATCACCGATGCTCTCTACCGCGCTGTTCTGAGCTTCGACACCGCTGATGTCGCGCTATTCGACTCGGCCTTATACTCAGATGCCACTTTCGACTTAAACGGCACTGTCATGCACGGTCTCGCCGCCATCCGTGAAGGTTGCTATGACAGAGTCTCTAAGCTCGACACCACCCATTTCCTCAGCAACATTCGGGTTAATTTGGTTGATGACCATGAGACCAAAGCGAAAGTAACCGCCTCGGCGCTCTCGCAGCACTATCGTACCGGTCAGGGGAATGAGCCTGGAGCTTCTTATCTTATGAGCGGCAGTCTTTACTTCGTGGATGTGGAGAAAGATGCTACAGATGGGGTGTGGAAGATTAGGAATTGGAAGATGAAGTTGGTCTGGACGGAGGGGGATTGGGGTGTTATGTCGGGGAACTAAGGTGGGGAAGTGGGTTCATACTCTCGAGAGGTGGTTAGGTTATTGTCGGTATGCTGTGCTATGTATCTAATGATATTATGTGATGGCTAATGCATGTATGCATGGATGCTCACCTCAAATCTTCTTTCTTTACTTCGTGCTCAGTTTTTAAATTTAATGAACTCGAAATAAAGTGAACGTAGCAGTATTGTTATTATCCTGTATGCAAGAACAGCGTCGAGGTTGTTACTGATCAAGAACCAAGATCATGACTAAGCAGATCTGGAGCGTCCAACCAGAAGCTTAAATGCCCAAGGCCGGGGACTCCGCCGGAGAACACCACCAGTGACGAAAGTTTACTCGAATCGGTAGCTTCAATCAAGCAATTGAAACCATAACCTTCCTTTAATAAAGTCTCTGTCGTTTGGGCTTGATATTTTGAGTCTTTATTATCATCAATCTCTCCTTCCGCGTACTTCATCCGAAACCCAACACCAGAGCAGAACGCAATTGCATCCACCAGATCCAAACCAAACTCTCCACCATATCCATAACAATACAACAGCAATGTCTGCTGCAGTATCCGCCCCATACCTCATCTCCAAGTACGTTCCTCTTCTCCTGTCCTTCCCACCTCTCTTCCCCTCAAAATATCCCTCTGCTCACCACTGACTAACCCCTACGGTCCACAGAATCGGAGACCCCATCTTCGCCCTCGTAATTGGCACCTCAGCCGCATACCTCCGAATCCAGCGTGAAGAGCGAGAACAAAACCCAGATCGTGCGAACGAGATTGGATTCAAGAACATTCTGGAGATCGGACAGAGAAGAGTCGGGAGGTGGTGGAGGGGGGAGTTTAAGGATTTGTGATTTCAAGATCTTTCGGGATGGGAAAATTATAGATATGGTACTTTGAAGGATTTGTGTGGGTTTTTTAGCGGGTTGGATTTATTTTTCGATATGTATATTTACGTATAGTGTGGATTGGTATGAATACTGAATATGGGTGTTCGAGGCTTTAACGTACTTATTACCACCAACCAGTCATGGGACCTAATTTGGTACGGAATGGAGTACTATTTTGAAAGAGAAAAGGCTAATATTTTTGTAGCCAAAGACTGCTGGGCTGAATTTTATCGGTAAGGTTCGTTTATATGCAGGGTTTTTGAGTTTGATTAAAGTAATTATACTTCAGATAAGTCCATTAACAGTTAATTAGAAGAGGATAACCTAAAACTGCGCTTAGCTGTTCACACATATTTCTGCAATGTTAGTCAACATGATGGCCGACATTGACATCCACACAAGGCATATGACTCGAGAGGATCAACCCCATAATGAACTTTCTTGGGTTGCTATATACAACACAGAATTTCAGCGAGTCACAGCAACAGTGATATTACTTGAACAAGACAGGAAGTCAATCTGGTGGCTGTTTATTGTTCCATAAACTAGCTTCCCTACCAATACCAACATATAGAGTGGAGTGAAGTGCACAGATCCAAATGAAAGAGGAATCTCCATCAAAGACGCGACTGACCTGACAGAGAAAGTTGAAAAAAAAAAAAAAGAAAAAAAAAAAAAAACTCCTTTATTCATTGCAACAAAGATAGTTCCTTAAGAATTTATTCAAAGAGGAACAGAAGGACTAATCAGGAACAGAACTGTGGCATGGCTGTTGCAGCCCCTGGTGAAGTGCATGCTTGAGCACGCGCAAGCTCGTACTGTTTGATGCTGAAAATAGTCTGCACTATCCCAAAAGCTATGCTGATAATAGTCAAAATTCCAACAGCAGCGGCCATCCAGAAGGTCGCAAATTGCATCAAATTTCCCCCATCTCTTTGAAGTTTGAGTTGCCGAATTCCGCGAGGAGGTTCGTTGAACACATCTATAAGATCCCTTAGATGTGTTTGCCAGTACTGATATCGGCCCAGTGAAAGGTTTCTCGGCCGCTTGCAATAGCCTAGACGGTCAAATGTTTTTCCATATTGCATGAGGAACCCTTTAGTAGGTGCATCCAGGAGTGGAAACAATAGATTCAATGTGTCCAGAGCTTCTTCCAGGAGTCCTTCCGGGAATAGTGCCTTATCTGTGTATTGGATATGGTTCCAGAGGGCGATTTTATGCTGATATACGGACAGGACTCGAGTTTTCCATTCCATTTTCAGATGATTAGCCAAACTGTCTGTCCAGTACACTCGGATGCCACATACATCGACAAGATATGCTACCGTAAGCATAGGGTCTATGCGGTCCATGGCTAGCGTGTCACCTTTCTCGATTTTGGAAAATTGTCTTCTTGTTAGGTCTCTCAGTGAGACTTCTGGCTCCCAATGAATAACTTCCAACTGGCGTTCGACTGATCCTGGAGAAATAAATAACGAGTGCAGTCCCGTCGAATGGACATTTAATGAAAGCCACAAACAACTCGCTAGATCCATAGATCTTAAAGTTAATTGATTATCAGGATCATTAGGAAGTAGCTCGTTTCTAATTGCCTCGGCCACTTCATCCCTCGGGATGCAGGTGCGCGTTCGGATTATGGAGATTAGATCAAGGATTTCATTGACGCGTCTCGTCACAAAAAGGTCTCCATGAGTATTTAAGATTGCGGCTTCGGACCTCATTGAATGGAGAAAGGCGCCGTAATCGCTTTCGTTGAAAGACAACTTTGAGATATCTGGCCATAATTTTTGGGCCACCAAAAAAGTTTCTGGCCAGGGATTCTGAATCATTGGCTTTAGGCCTTCAGAATGGCACTCTTGACATGGGTTTCATATGTCGGGAGATGATCGAGAGAGCCTCTTAGAAAACGCGATGTAGAGATGAAGAAATTCCCCAGTTAAAAAAGTGATCTTTACATGCTCAGCCTCGTCGATCGCCTTTCCAAATATGGGCATTATTCCGTGAGAGGTAGTTTATTCTCGCGGTGTTGATTGGTAGCCTGCCAATAAGGCGAAATGTGCCTCGCTCAGCCTCGCGGTGTTCACCAGCAATGCCCCTCTTCTTTCGTCAAATTCGTCAAGAATCTCCTGAACAAGGTATTTGATTATTTGGGAAGTTACATCAAATATATTGCGAGTTTCAACGGAACGGCCTCCTTGCCTTTGGTTTTACTTATAACATTTTTTGACTTTCGATTCGTGGGACAGGATGAACACTCGAGTCCAAGGAATAACACAGACGGCCCAAGAGCCGGCAATTAATCAACCCAGCACCATGATCGATGTATATTCTAGAGTGGATGTTAGCGGTTTCGGCAGTCACGAAAGACAAGCTCAATCTGACCCAGCATTCTACTCAACAAAAATACATTCGCCGCATGTAATGTCTTCCGATGCTAAGAATCACCAGTTTCATCATTTAACAAAAACTGACGAGAATGAATCTGACCAGGTAGTTCTCCCGGAGCGCGCTACAGCCAAATCACAGAAGTTATCAGAAGTAGATTCGAATTACATGATCCACAACCCTCTCCTCAGCAGGAACGCAGAATACCCGCAAGAGAATGAACCCCATCAAATGCCCCATGAGGTGGGAGATTCTTATCATGAACACGATTCTAAGGGACCACCTGTTGAGGCGAGACTGGAAAAACATACGATAAATATCGAGGTCACCTCCACGAAAATTTATCGCTTGAAAAACAATATCTTCGTTGGGAAGATCCGAGACATAAAGCCTCCGCTCAGTGTAGTGAATATGTGGACAGAGGACATTCTTCCTCGCCTTTTAGCGGACCTCCAAGAGGTTTCCAAAGCAATGGTCTCTATACAATCTGAAGCGAGCATGATTGAACCACATCTATGCATGTCTGGAGTAGCGTCCAAAGGTGATAGCCTTGTCACTTTGCGGCCATGCGTCTGGATTCGATGCGGTAGTAAACGTTGCAAACAATTGGTCGAGGGAACCGTGAAAGATTTAAGCTGGCTGAGTTTTATTGAGGTTGAGGTGCACATTCGTGCTCCTCGATTTATCGCTTCTGATTTAGGGATAGTACCACATATTAATGTTCCGCTATCGCAGAATGGACTTCCAATTTCCGACGGATCCAGTCTTTTCATCCATGTTGAACACCACCTACCTGGCTCCTCAGCCTGTGGAATGCTATGTCTTGCGTCAATCGTCCGTGATGGTGAAATATTGCAGCAGAAGTTGTCGAGAGTTGGTGGCCTTCTGTTCACCATGGACACTGCTCTACGTCAGTCATTATACGCTGTTACTACCGCACATGGAATGTTTAGTCAGAAACCCACCACAGGTGCAAACAGCACCGTGGGAAGTTCGGAAAGTTCAAATGAAACTGATTCTGATGATTATGACACTGACTCCGAGCCGGAGGATGACCATACATATGACTCGTCAGAACTCCTTGGAGCTCCAGATCTAGATCTCCTGGCCACTACTTGGCAGGAAATCTCAAGTAACAGAGTACTTAATTTTCTTGGGAAAGGAGGTATTTCTAATTTTTATAAGGCCTCCGACTCCCCTGGGAAAGGTTATACTTCAAATTTTAATGGGATCTCATTCGGCAATGAATTGCCTAGAGAGGCTGACTATGCACTGCTGAATATCCCGATTGACTTGGTTAATACTTATAGGTCTCATGATGGAGCACTGAAGTTCATTGATTCTCATATAAAAGATTCTGACCTAAGAGAAGGAATAGTACATATAGTATTTGGAGAACAGGACGTTGTTGAGGGTTATATCCTTCCAGAGCCGTCGGTTCTTTTGATTCAGGGCACAATTTTCCATACTCGAAAAATCGAGCTATCACATGCCTTGTGTGAGTGAATTGCCCAGTTATCTCCTGGATTTCCTTGTGATTTTGAAGTTGACATGTTTACAGCTCCAGGAACGTCCGGGTCTTGGGTAGTGCAAAATAGAGCATTGTGTGGCATGGTCATAGCAGGCTATGACAACGAACCCTATGCTCATATTGTGACAGCTGAGCATTTATTTTCTCAGATCCGTGAGAGCATGTTAACTATCCTGGTTGGTGTTGCGGGGACCGAAAGGGCTAGAGCGGTGATATCTGGATATGATGCAGATAGTGTAGTGACAACCTCATCATCTTCCAAATCATCCGCAGGCACCATTTCGACATCTGTCTCGAGCCATTTCGACATGCACACATACTCAAATATGGAAGTCATAGCTAGGGGGTCTGTTCAAGATTTTGGGAAACACGCAGTATTCGAGAATTTGTCGGATGGTCCATAAGGTAGCCTCTCAACGCCATCTTTAGTGTTTTCAACAAGAGAAACAATAACCGCCACAGATGCGAGTCATTATCAGGCACCTCCTGTCAGTTACACCTGCCGGTCATACCCGTCATACCCGTCAGACTACCCATCAGCCTACCCGCCAACCTCAGATGAAACAACAGAGAGCGCCGGCGATCTTGGAGGAACAGCAATATTTCCTCAATATTCTTGGTTGTCTTACAGTAATCATCAAACTCAGCGATATCCTTGAATAACACCCGCAACAGGAATTCCCGCAACAGAAAGGCTAGACCTAAGACAGACAACGGTGACGACGACAATGATAGTGTAACCATGGGTACCAATGGTTCAATCATGGCTGATGCTCTTTCAGTCGCCTCCGGCATCATACTTCTGATGCGGTTTACTCTGCAGATGAGCAACTGTATACTCTGGTGAACAGCGAGTCACTGTTTAATCTGATAATGAGCTTTCCGAGCATTGTGCAAAAAATCGACAAACTTCGAGTGGAACTAAAGTTGTTACAGAGCGTCCTAGAAACTCCTTAACAAGTGGAGGAGAATAAAGCCGAGCTGGAACCCCTTAAATTTCAACTGCGTCGGTATGGAAGGGCCTGCCGGGATTGGAAAGGTAATCCAAAAATATGCGGCAAACGACTGGTTCAAATTACGATATGGCAATAATGCCACGAATTTTAAACTAATGCTTGGCGAATACAAAGCTATTATTGCCATTATACTTGCTGGTGCTACCTTCTGAGTACTGATCCTCCTCCCTTATTTGGGCCGTCGAATTGCTAACTTTCCGATTTACAGATCAAGACATTAGCGGACAATTGCTACTGACGCCGACGTCTTCAAGGAATACAAAAGCCTGATAGGCGCTACCAGTGCACATATTTTCAATAGTTTTAATGAGATCGGGCAGAAACTTCAGGATCCATCATCACACGATGACAATGGACAGCCATCTAGCGATAGCTCCGGGAAACAGTTCCACCATAATCAGGTGCTCTGCAACTACATAGCTTCCACAGTCTGGTGATTGACTCGTTCCTCCCTGTATTTTTTACCAACACTAGTGAGAAGGCACTTAAGTATTGCAAGCTTAACGCTGAACTACATTGTGTGGGGTGAGAACGAATGCTTTCGCGTGATATACACAGAGCTCGGCAAAAGGGCAATGAAACCCATTAATTCTGCCCGTTGAACGGTGATACATTACGTATCTCGGTCGATGAAAGTATTCTAGAAGAAGAAGAATACCTTCTAATTTTTGTAAAAAAGAAAATTCAGCCCTGAACGCAAGTGGCGAGGGTACATGGTGAAGAAAGATGGTTAAAGTAGATTAGTAAATGTGATAGTCCTCGACATCTGGTTAATGGGGAGTTCCTCCGACCTAGTGTTGAGTCCTGATCACCACCACATACTCTTTTCCAGGTGGTGATTCCTAGCACCTGGCAAAAATTAGTGAATAATTTCTGCTTAGTTAAATTCCAACAATCTACCTGCGGACGTACTGCTATTTGATCGATGTATTGACTTTGAAAAGAGTGGATATGAGCACCTCGTTCTATGATTCCATGCTGATATGGGCATAGTGTGGGATTACTTTATTGATTATTGTTGTACCAGGCTCAAGTGGACGAAATATAATGTACAATATATCAAATCTTCCTTTTTCCAAGAACTCTACCATTCACAACGCATCACTTGGAATGTGGTTTGCCAGCCTTCCGCGCACGTTCCTTGGTCTCCGTCGCCGCTGTAACAGGTGGCATCCCGATATCCATCACAGACAAATGTGCCTACTTGCTGATTGACCTGGCCAGTTGGCAAATCTTTACCCTTATAAGTACATGTGGAGCCAAACGCTTTGAAGCCTCCAGTTCCATCACTCATCCCTTGATAGGCACCATCAGTCTTCACGAAGTCAGGTGTTTCAACATCAGGACATTCATCAACACCGGCACTTTCGTTTTCGTAGTATTGATACAGGTCCCATTCACCAGCACCCGTATGCTCATCATGATAGTAGCTAATGACAATGCGTCCAGCATAGGGCCCGTTGGTTGGAGCGGCGCCGGTTGGGGTAGCTGTAGCCGTTGTCAGTCCGCTGATGACGGTCAATGTTCCGAACATCGAGGAGAGTTCTGAGTCAAGCGAGACAGCAAGGCTGACGTCCGCATCAGGCTCCAGTGTCACTTCTGGCCACTGCTCCATGGTGATGGCGACCCCCGGTGCGGGTGTGCCGATTTGCTTGGTCGATATCGCTGTTACAGAGCACCCAGTCGTTGTGGAGCATTCGAAATCGCACCCGGACCCTACGACGCAGACAGTAGAGCAGATTTGCGCCGTTTCAGTACTGCAATCATCCTCATCCGAGTCATCGGAGCCATTGCTACCGTCACTGCCACCGCCGCTGCCACCTCCACCGCTGTCTGTATCGCTCCAGTCAGGGGGACAGAGTAGACAGGGGCCTTTGCAAAATGGAGCACACGGGTGACCAGCACCCTCGCTACCCTTGCTGATGGTAGGTCTAGGAGTGCCAGAGGACCAAGTGGTAGTGGCTGTATTGAGATGAGTGTCCTTTACAGTCTGAGACCATGGGTACGGGGGTGGGGTGAGGGTGGTGGTAGTGCTTGTCGGGGTGGGATCTGATCCGAAAGGAGGTAGCACGTACACCATATGAGGCAAAGTGATACTACTGGTCATCTCCACGGTTGAAGGTTCAGTCAGGCTGGCATTGATCGATACTCCCCATACGGGAATCTCCGTGATTACGGCTAGGATTGAGAGTCAGTTGGGAAGACTTTCGTGGATAGGGGAAGTGGTGACATACAAGGTGGGAAAGAGACGACAACGGTGACTGTGGTCACCTCATACCCGTGGTAAGTTGTTGTCATCCCATTCTCGTCTGTCATAGTTCTAGTCGTATGGTAACTTTGTTCAACTGGAGTGGTCCAGGGAGGAATCGAGATGGTCGATGAGCTCTTCAGAGGCAGTGGCGGCAAAATGAAGGAGCACGGAGGCCGGCATTGAATCACTGGCGAAGGTTCACCCCAGATCGACGGCGCGATATAAACGTCACCATCTCCAGACCCTGAACCAGACCCCGATCCGTTGGAGTCTCCAGTATACGACGTACATGCGCCTTCGGGACAGTACCCACGCTGACAGGTGTATGCACACAGGGGACCATAGATGGCGGCGTCCTGTCCAGGGGCAGCCTCGCCAGTGACGTCGGTGGTAGGATTGATGACATTGACTGGTCCCTGGCCTGTGCAAGTACAAGCATTAATCGGGCAAAAGCCATGGGCACAGCTGAAGTCACAGAGGCCTGCCAGGTTGCCCTCGCCCGTTCCTGCAGTGCAGGCTGGGGGAAGGAACGGCGAGACTGAGGGCGTAGACAATGGAACTTCCTCGGTTCCACAGGCTGAAGGTGGGCAGTAGCCAAGATTGCAGTCAAAGTTGCACAGTCCACTGTAGCTAGCATCTTCACCTGCAATGGGATAACCCACCACACCGGTAGAGTTGGGCTGCTCGTGGCCGATTCCCATCTCTGTACACGTACAGGCTCCCAGAGGACAGTAGCTGTACGTGCAAGAGAACTCACAGAGACCAGCAAAGTTGTAGGCGCCTGTACCATTCATACACTTCTGCTCGGAAAGGAGCAGCTTTGGTCTAGCAGACACTTTGGTGCCCGTTGTGGCATTGCCGACCCAAGCATTCCAGTTCTGGATTCCATTAGGGCAGCTTGCCGAGATGGACTTGCCCTCGATAGTTGCAATCACCTTGTTGTCGCGGAGCAGCGACACAGTCACTGGCCCCGTACGACCATCGAAGGCCACACTACCATGATAAACTCCAATATCATCATCTGGGACTGCAGACCAGGCGACAGTCTCAGCTGACCCTCCAATTGAAACCACAGCTCCGGAAAAGGAGCCAAGCACAGCAGAGAAGAAGACGCGATCCTGAGCCATTTCGGCAGGCGGAAATTCAATCTGTAATTGCGACGCAGTATTACCGCTGGTTCCTCCACTGCCACAGGCCGCCGCAGGAGTCAATCGATACCAAGCCACGATGATCTCGTCAGTGACTTCGGCAGTTCCCTTTTTGTACATGTCGATCCAGAATGGCAAGGTAGCGCGCCAGCCATCATGGGGCATGTCGGTCACGTAATTAAATGGTGCTTCTCCAATCTTAAATGCTTCCATGGCTTTGTCATAAAGCGGTCCAATGTAGTGAGACTCGCCATAGTCATTCCATGAGATAATCTCGACAAACTCCGGTTGGATATAGAGCACCTCTTGCCAGCGGTCATGCCACAGGTGGTCTCCTCTCCACATCCAGTTTTTCTTGTACCCAGGCAGATTGGTAAAGAACCATGGAGAAACGGGCATCATGTATGGCATTCCGGCCAAATATTGAATATAAGAGGCATCAACATAGGTGTTCATGTCCTCAGAGCCCCAAGGCCAACCGGCCCAGCTGAAAAGACCATCCACCACTCCTGTTTCCACGGCGGGTTTAGCTCCCAAGGATGACCAACTTGGAATGAAAAAGCATCCGGTAGCAGATTTGATGGAAGGCCAATCGTCAGCTCGACTGGGTCCTTCAAACGTGGAAACAAAGGCTTGTCCATTGTAGAAGAAATAGGAAGAGTGAGCGCTATACTGATTGATCAAATTGATAACATCGGCCTTCGGCCAGCTTCCATTTCCAGCATAATCAAAGGAAAAGAAAAGCTTAAAGCCAACTGAGTCCGCCGCTGCGAAAGCAGCAGGGAGAGCCTTCATGTTTGTCGGGTCATTATAGCCCATATTTAGAGCAAAGGCATCAATGTGAGCATCGCGTGCCATTTTCATGTCATTCGTCCAGTCATCAGACGTGTAGTTGGCTGAATTGGTTACCTAAAAGCATAGTTAACAACTTTGAGTAACTTAACTTAGTAAGAAGTCAGTATTTACCATGAAATGTGCAAAGACAGCCGCTCCCTGCACTCGGCAGGCGAGCAGAAGAACCGTGATCCAAGCCAGGAAGGAATCCATGGCTGGCATTGAGGCAGTGAACACAAATATTTTGGAGGGTAGGGTTTAATTCCCCTCAATACCGCTCGCCTTTTGATGTAAAGACCGAGAGCCCTTTTCAAAGGCCCGCTTGCTGACCGAGGCGAGGCTGAAACAATTCTTTTTAGTATCCACGCCGAAGTCCGATTCTAATATCACATTTTGCGTGATTTTGAGCCCCCGCCATGACTGTTTTGTCCACATCCGAGCCCTTGAAAGTTACTTATTTCTAAATTTCAGTGTAACACCGTCGCAGAGATTCTTAGCGTTCCGGGGCCCATTCGGTAAATGAGGTCGATAATTAAGTGGACCATATAGTTCGCAACTAGCGTATAATATCCGTTCAGCGTACCCCAACACCCATGCATCGGTGCTTGGCATACAATGGTGATAACTCTCATCTATGCCGCTAACATTTCGGGTTGAAATTTCCATCCTACTAGCGAAGTCAACTTTATCAGTCAAAAGTTGCTGAGAAGCGGTAACTTTGCCGAGAAATGTGGGATTTAATTGTCAAATATCTATCCCGAGATTATTAGAGCAGATCCTAAGTAAGTTGCCTTCATTCTTTGATAAGTAGGCGTTATTTTTCTACTTCAATAATCTATATACCAGACATCAGAGTTGAAACCTTCTTCATACATCTTCAATGTCAACCAAGCAAAGACTTTGAGATATTCCCAACACACAAAAATTCCCACAGTCCACGCCCTCCCAACAATGATTTGTCAGTGGTGGCGTTCATGTCTGGGATGGAGCTTTTCGCGCCTTGCACGGGACTTAAGAGATAAGTTCTCCATTAGCCGTAGTTCTAAGTGGAGGCATATTTACGGAGGGGAAGCATACCAAGGTTACAGTTCCCGTAGTGACCGAAGTACTGTTCGTAGCGGAGTGGGATGATACACTGGGAGTAGGAGCCAGCCGAGTTCCGTTGAGGGAATTAGGACTGCATCCGCCAAAAGTGAAGCCGGCGTTGTCTGAAATGTTCAAGGCCATGGTGCGGTGAAGGTCACACTGGCTTGATTGGCCAACATAGACCCAAGCTTGGCATGCTGGAACCTTTCCACACCAGTTTTGACAATCGGTGGCCATGGCAAGCTCGAAGCTGAAGGTAATGGGGGCGCTGTTGAAGAAAGCGATTGTCTCGTTATGAACCGAGGTTCGACAGTCAGACGAGGCTTCGACATTCGCCAGAGCTAGAGATGCCATAAGAATGAATGAGCGGATAGGAGTCATCATGTCAACGATAGTGCTGAAGGAGAATAGGAAATGTGTGGCCGGATCAGTCCTGGACGATGTTGAGAGTATATGAAAAACTTCTTACAGAGAGTCTAGATCCCAAACTTGGCTAGTCTTGAACCCACAGAGCGGCGACTCCGAGATCAATTCCTAGTCCTATGGTGTTTAGACCGAATATTAAAAAACAGCCTTTGATACCTGTCTAATATCCACTTAGTTGGAGAACGGCGATACTACCATTTACTTTGGTAGCTTGGCAATTCATTAAGCGACCCTAGATCGACCAGACTCAAATCGACCTATGGGTCGCTTCAGGCACTTTGTGAACTCTAAATAGCTCCTAGCAATTCTCTGTATGTAATTATCTCGACCATTCTTCCCAGGATTGAGCCATTTACATTCACTTTAGGGAATTCTTTTGAGACCTCCAGACTGTTCTTAATATTTCAGCATGTTATATTCGTATAATAGTGTATAACCAGTCCTCGATGAATTCAATTAATATACGCTGATGTCTGCAGACTTACAGAATCACATCATGATGGAAGGTGCAAAGTGAAGTGATTCATAAGAAGTCCTTTTCTACAGTCTTGTCATGGCACAGGAATAATAGAGCTCTAATCTTTACAAGTAAGCAATGAATTCAGATTGCTTATTAGAAAGTTAACTT
The DNA here is from genome assembly GCA_029606265.1 of Paecilomyces dactylethromorphus. NCBI lineage: Eukaryota > Fungi > Ascomycota > Eurotiomycetes > Eurotiales > Thermoascaceae > Paecilomyces > Paecilomyces dactylethromorphus. The sequence continues at coordinate 294,583 of JAPVCE010000008.1, read as the reverse complement.
CCAGCCCAATATTACTCATTATAACTCTAAAAACTTATAACAGTAGCAGAATCTACTCCCATTAATAATGGAGAGTCTTCTATAGCAATATCTATTCAATTGACCTAGAAGAAAGAGAAAGTACAACCTCATACGTCTATTAAGAGTGCGCAAGTAATAATCTTTCCATATTCAGGGGCTCAATCGTCCTAAAATGACCATTCCGAGGTATTTCCGCTGAGTTAGCATTTCTAAGCCTCCCGATAGGGCATCGTCGCATCGATCTAGCCGGGTACCTAGAATACTCGGGGAACTCCGGTCTTGAACCGACTCCTGACATACATTTTCCGAGGAGAATGTAACCATGCATGGTTGCTAAAATGACGTGCACGACTTTAGTGGAGTTGTCTGGAAAAGAAAAAAAAAAAAACGCAATTGCCGTCGCGAGGTATCAAGACTAACACCAGCAATATCTCAAAGTGAAGTCCGGGTTGCTGTAGCGCTGTAAATACGCGAACCCTGCACAACGCCACAGTTACAGCACTACTCATTAAGTCATCGGATGTCCCGGACGTCGTGATGTGGAGAAGTTGTAAGCATCCTAAATTTGGCCAAAGTAGTTTCGGTTTCCACTTAGTAACAGTTCTAACATCGACTAGCTATCAAGAGCCGCATCCTAGGCTCGAATCTCCCGAAGCCGCTGTTACGGACTTCATACTCATAGATACTCAAAGAATACTCTTCCTCTGCTTGCTATTTTCTTTCTCATACGTCCAAGACTATTATTTCAGAGAAGACAACAAACGAAAGCGGAGAACATAGTAGATCTAGCTTTAGTTATTGTGACCTCGTCCCATGCTTTCTCTGAGGAGTGATATCTATTTCCGGCATAGGTTAGCATGGTCCGATCAGCCGAGCAACACGCACAGACTGCAGAGTGGCGAAACTGATCCACTTTAGATCTTTAGACCTAAAGTCTCCAGATCCAGTACGGCGTGCTATTGCTGCTAGGCCGGAAGGCATTCATCTAGTCTTTCTTCCAGATCTCCTGAAAATCGGTATATGCCCAATTTGCAGAGAATTGATACCTCGAGACTGTAAAGATTCTGTTCTTCGAGTCGGACCCTGCCGCCTTGTTATTAACCCTCGGCCAACCATCTCCATGTCTGTGCAGCATTTCTTCTTTGCTGCCTGTATATGCCACTTATTAATGGTTTTCTATCCTCATTTTCTTAGTTGAAACATAGTGCAGATAGTGAAAGCGCCACGTTCACTTATGTTGGAGCATTAATAAAATTAGATGTGCCTGGCTTAGCGGTCATGCGGCCCTTACGACAAGTATTAGGCGGAGCTCAGCTAACGCTCGCCAACTTAGGGGATAAAAGGTAAGAAAACAAGAAAGCTTCTTACTGGAAGAAGACTTTTAGGCCACAGCATTTGTGGTTAGAGAAAAGCTTCACAGTATGACCAAAATGTTTCTGAGAATGGTATTGGAGGCTTCTGTGAAAACACCCTTCTTGCCAAGGTTGCCAAGACTGACGGGGTCGGAGGAGCTGCTCTTCTGTTATGCTAAGTGGACCGGCAGAAACGGACAGTTGTCCGCTGTTCTCCTATTGTACCGGCACTTCTATTGGGACTCTCTCCGTACTGCGTCTGGATATCCTATAGTACGATCACAAAACCACGGTACCAACAGCACCGGACGCCGTAGCAGTTTGACCCTTTATCTCTCATCCCTATTGCCTAATTCTCGACTAGAAACATCTACAGCAGTTGCCGCAATTAGGGTGGTTCGTTTCCACGAACACAATCCACTGGATATATCCTCCAATCAACCGCAAGAGCAGACAATCTATTCGGGTAGTTAGAAATAATGGACACAGAAATCCGGGCGAGTTTCTCGTCTAATCTAATCACCTGTCTGAGACGGTAACTACGAAAAGGGAAAAAGCGCTACATTCTTAGATGGGCGCCGCACCCCAATTATGCGGCGCAGCTTAATCGGGCAATAACCTAAAGTAGTAGAGTATATTGTCGGATCCAAAAACAAATTCTTCCTGTTCAAGTGGACCCTGAGTTCGGTTATGACTGCACGCCGATTGACTAGCGCATTATACCTTTTGGGTCCGCCCCCAATATCGTGCCAATTCTACAGTCTGAATGCGAGCGATCTGATGTATTTCAGACTCCAGCATGAATTAAAGTAACCAGGAGATTGATACCTGGTGACAGAGAATGATTTATATTGATGTCTTCAATCTAATCATACGCCTCTGACATTGCCGCGTATTTCATTCTTTGTCAAGAGATTGCAAAAGTCTACTGCTGCAGCAATCTACGGATTTCCTCGACGAGAGTTACTACTAACAATGCAGTAATCTCCGACCTTTTCCTTATGCCCCATCTGAACATGGAGTCTTAGCGAACTAGAAACGACCCACCAAAGTCTCGTAATTTGGTCTTGTGTTCTAGTGCAAGACCTTTGGGGTCTTTTTCTCGGTCAAAATCCACATGGGTCTTCGTGAACGGGGGGTATTCAGGATGCCCGAATCCGACGGGTTTAAAGACGTGCATAAAGATACTTTCCGTACACATCATTGATCAAGTTGTTAGCTGCTCCCTGTGTTGTTTGTTCCAGGCTGGACATGGTTGATTGATCATGTATTCCCAACTACTTTTCATTTTTTGGCTGCTTTTGGTGCCAGCTGTCTCTGCCGATTCAACGATTGAGTCGTTATTCCTGGTCAAAAAGGACACAGATGCAAAGGGCGGCTGTGCCTCGTATCTCCCAGATCCACTCGAAACATATCTATCTGAGGCCAAAGATCTGGTCAATGCCGGCCTACAGGTACTTGCCGACGCGAATAATCCTTCCGCTGCGGAGTACGATGTTGCCAGACGGTATCTCTGGACCTATTTCAGGGTCAGAGATGATGTCGACGCAATGAATTTTGTGAGGAGTAAGAGTCGCCCAGCTACCCCGTTTCCCTAAACCAGACTGCTGATTTTGTTTAAGACTCTTTAGTGAAAGTGAAGAATTTTCTGGATGGCAAGTGGCCTAAAGAAACCCCGCGTCTATACTGCAATGATCAATGGCTCACAGAGCTTGAGCGGGTGGATGACGCTTGGGATACAGCAAAGGAGGAAACCATTATGAAACAAGCGCCAGATGGCAGTTATGCTCCTATATCAATCCAAGACGTCGACGACTATATGGAAGACCTTTGGGAGGAAAACCCAAACGGTATATGGTCAAAAAATAACAAGATACCATATTGGTCGGATGACTTGAAAGAGTATGTTTTTGATATATCCTATGGGTCCAAAACTTACTGCACCTCTTCCAAATTGAATCTGGCAGCGACACAGCAACAGACCATTCCAAATACGGTCACTTTGTGCCTCAGCAGCTTCTCAAATCCTCAAGCAGTTGACGGACTTGGGTCCGCAGAGCCGCGACCACGCCTGTCGATCATGAAAATTCTCCCCCGGAGTGCGACTATCTATCATGAATTGTTCCATCTTACAAGTGGTAATGATGAAACTCCTGATCTAACATGTAAGTTCCAGAGAACTTACAGATGATCAAACTACCCCCTTGCTAATGGCTGTTCAAGATAAATGGACCGATCAGGCACGTTTCCTCAGAAATTCCCCCAATACCATACCTAGGGGTTACTACGAAGACTACACGCACCTCGTCCGCCGCAATCCTGAGACATATGTCTTCTTCAGCGTGGGCTACTGGTACTTTCAGCAGACACGGTGGACTACTGCAGCAAATCAAAGATGGAGCTTCCATTCAGGCGCTGCCGAAATGGTCTCGATCTAGTGCAAGGCGTTTGGAAGAGGGTATTGCAAGAAAAGAAGAATGATATCAGTAGTCATAAATATTCAAATGTGCAACCCATAATCCATAACTAAGAGTGAGAAAGGGAAAAGCGTGACAGTATTTACAGGCGAGGTAGCTGCTGAAAATGATAGAACTCTTCTTTCCATTCCAATGGATGGACTTCTTCAAGACACCGACTAAATCTTTCCATCACAGTCTCCTGGTTACCAGCGCAGAATCTCCACTCTGCCGCCTTTTCATCCCTCCAGAAATGCGGCCATATCAGCAGTTGGACTTTTTGACCACGCAGGTATTCCGTCTGAGTAGCCCATAACTGGACTGCAAGGCGTCTTTGGCGCAACTTATGCTGTGGAATACTGAAACCCATAACTGGCGGGCGAATACCCCTAATTTTTGAAACCTGGGCCTTTTGGTCTTGGGTCATAGGTGCTGAAAAGTAGACCCAAAATAATTGAATGAATGATGGAACGAATGATTGTGACAACACGTCAAACCAACCTTCACGGCCGTAAACAGTCTCATGAAAGGCGAGTAGTACAATTCCATCACTTGCAAGACTCTCCCTGTAGAGTTGAGCAGAGGGTGAGGTCGCGAAATCTCTGAATTCCGAGGTAGTATACCATACTGAGTAGATATAAATTAGCATACCAATATTCGTAATAAATATCATATGGAAGTTATGGCTTACATGTTGCCAGAACGACTCTATCTGGATGACCCTGTGGTCTTGCCCAAACCGTTCGCCTGTGGCCTACGGCGTGGAGTAATGGCTGCAAATACCCAGCCCACTGTTCACCATGAAGCTCCCGTCCGGGAGGGACCTGGAGCTCGGTCCAAACAACAACCCTTGGGTCATTGTCATCATGATAGGGTGATTTTGTCTGCCTGCCAATTTCCATGGTGCAAGAGATAGGAGATATGAAGAATCAGGAATTTTCCCGGATAGTCCTGGGTTCAGACTTATATATACACCCTGCTTTAAATCACGTGACTATAATAGTACAGTAGCAGTTTGTTGGCGCGAATACTGATAATCAGACACCGATCACACTAAGTTGACCCACCCGCCAGCCGCCGTGGTCCCCGACCACTGTTTTACTAATTCTCTAAGACTTTTTACTACTAACATATTGATCAAATATGGTTTCAAAGGAATACCTTTATAAATCGATTAAATGGAACTAGTTCCCGGAAAGATTCCATCGCCAATTCTCAAGAACTATCTGATGTTAAAAAGGAAACCTTTTCAAAGTAGATCCCTAATATGGTTGAATATAGCCTACCCTATCACGGCCCTACTCTTAGGCACCGGTGCATTCTAGAAGTTAAACCTCTGCGCTACCGGCAAGAGACCAGGATATCAGGTCGTAAGATCTGATACTGCACCCATCTATATTGTCACGCTCCAGGATCTGGGTCTTAGTCGTTCTATCTGCTTTTGTACGCTAGGTAAGGGTCAAGTGAGCTTATACCTTAGCTTTTCCTAGTAACTCCAAAACCAGAGTCTTTCCCAGCAACCAGTCTGGCTGACCTATCCGATATAGTCCTCAGTAAGGCTTTTCCAATGAAGTAACAATCTTGGGTCTTAACAGTAAAACAACGACTAAGTTAGAAGTAGGCCCCACCTCGTAGGTATACTCAGGAGTACTGTTCTTATTGACCCGAAGTAGATAGTGTAACAAAAAATATAAATTGAATAGTCGATTTAATTGAAGTGAAATAAGCATAAAGAACTAAATACAATTATAGAGCGAGAATAGGTCCTTTTATATATTCAGTCCCTTCTACTCTAACTATATACTATTTCTGATCTCTCACATGGTATATCCAATAACGGTAGTTTCCATTGTATACTATTCCCTTATCTTTCAAGGTCTCTTTCATAGTATATAATTACGTGACCTTACGTCTGCTTTGCCCCCGGCTCCGCACTGCATCCTTCCTGTTGGAAATCCAGCTAGAGCGATTGGACCTTGTGATTCAATCGCTCCCCCAAGAGCTAATCAACATATTTGAGTCAGATGTTGCTAAATTATAATACTTCAAGGAGGAGCAAGACAGCATTGCACTGGAAGATTGAATTCTCTTCAATCAGGATACAAAAGATGCAAAAACAGCGCCCGCAGGTAGGCATTTTGCTACCCCCTCAATATTTTAGATTTCCCAACCTCTTATTAGTTAAATCATGTCGAGCCATTGGGCTCGACATGACTGACTAACAATATGTCGTCCGGTTTTTAGGGCGGTAAGATGCGGCAGTATGCAAAGGACGCTCACCTCACAGCATCAATCATTAGTTAACTAGTTGGCTGAGGGCATCCGATTTTTTTCGTTTCTGTCAGGCCTAGTATGTAAGCGTTTAGCTCCTCGCCGCCGTAGGTCCTTTGATATTTGATTACTTTGACGACCCAACGAACAAATAAGTGAAGCTCCTACATACGGCGATTCTCGCCACAGAACAGCTGGTATATTATCAACTCGAGTTAAGTTGAGATAGCATAGCACTTACAATTTGTCTATCACGTAGAATCTACTCCTACAATAAAAACCTACTAGGTAACCCGCGAAGGACCAAGCAGTTTCTTAACATGACCCTCGTTCCAATAGAAATAAGCAACCATACTATATATTCTAGTGGTATATTATCAATGTCTTATATCCAATCCGCTTCGCCGTGCTAAGGAAATTACTAGGGAACATAAAAAGTACTGGTGCCCCCCTGGTAAGCTTATTAGAATGAAAGGGATTTTCAATGTTTTATATTGTTATTATAGATGGTAGAAATAATAGATAGGATAGCTATAAAATTATGAAGTATTTCTCTGATGTAGCGGGTGGTCGCCTCAGCTTCATATTCTTAAATTATGCCCACATACTAATAAGATTACTAGGGGGTCGCCAGTATTATTAATACCCATTCGGTTCCTACTGTGGAAATCTACTGGAAATTTATTGAACGAAGAGAAAATATTATAAGACTTCTTTATTGATCACACTGGAACTTTTTCCCTCCCTAAGTGTGTTGCTTTCATGAAGCTAGAAGCAAACATGAATCTATGCAATCGTAAAAAAAAACCAGGAATTAAAGAAATCACTAGCCATCATATCATAAAAAAGCAGACATTAGCGCCAGCATCCACTTGTCGACCCGTGACCAACAAGCAAATGACATGTCAACAAAGGAAAAATTAACAAAGGGAATCAAGGAAGATCCGAGAACGAGTCGCGTCCCGAGATATCACGTGCACCCGTTTAGTCAAGCTCCTCAGGCTGCTCGACCTCGTCGGCAGTCTTAGTGGAAGAGGCACCAGCGGCGCCAGGAGCAGCACCACCAGCAGCACCAGCGTAAGCACCGGAGATGATGGGGTTGGCAACGCTCTCGAGCTCCTTCTGGGTGGACTCGTATTCCTCCTTGGTGGCGGTCTGGTTGTTGTCGAGCCAAGAGATGGTCTTGTCGATCTCGGCCTGGAGCTTCTCCTTGTCGCCAGCGGCGATGTTGAGCTGACCCTCGCCGAGGGTGTTCTTGAGGGAGTAGGCGTAGGACTCAAGACCGTTCTTGGCCTGGATACGGGAAGCCTCAGCCTCATCCTCAGCCTTGTACTTCTCGGCCTCCGCAAGCATGCGCTCGATCTCCTCCTTGGAGAGACGACCCTTGTCGTTGGTGATGGTAATCTTGTTGCTCTTACCAGTTCCCTTCTCAACGGCAGAGACGTTCATGATACCGTTGGCATCCATATCGAAGGTAACCTCGATCTGAGGAACACCACGAGGAGCGGGGGGGATACCGGTCAACTCGAACTTGCCGAGCAAGTTGTTGTCCTTGGTGCGGGCACGCTCACCCTCGTACACCTGGATCAGGACACCAGGCTGGTTGTCGGAGTAGGTGGAGAAGGTCTCGGACTTCTTGGTGGGGATGGTGGTGTTGCGCTTGATCAGAGGAGTCATGACACCACCAGCGGTCTCGATACCAACGGACAGAGGAGTGACATCGAGCAGCAGGATCTCGTTGGTGGACTTGGAGGAAGTGTCACCGGACAGAATGGCGGCCTGGACGGCAGCACCGTAGGCGACGGCCTCATCGGGGTTGATGGACTTGTTGGGCTCCTTGTTGAAGAAGTCGGTGACCAGCTTCTGGATCTTGGGGATACGGGTGGAACCACCGACCAGGACAATCTCGTGGACGGAGGACTTGTCGACCTTGGCATCACGGAGGACACGCTCGACGGGCTCCATGGTAGAGCGGAAGAGGTCCTGGCAGAGCTCCTCGAAACGGGCACGGGTGATAGAGGTGTAGAAGTCAATACCCTCAAAGAGAGAGTCGATCTCAATGGAGGTCTGAGCGGAGGAAGAGAGAGTGCGCTTGGCACGCTCGCAAGCAGTGCGCAGACGACGAAGAGCACGAGCATTGCTAGTTAAGTCTTTCTTATGTTTTCTTTTGAATTCGTTAACAAAGTGGTTGACCAGACGGTTGTCGAAGTCCTCACCACCCAGGTGAGTGTCACCAGCAGTGGACTTGACCTCGAAGATACCCTCCTCAATGGTCAGGAGGGAAACATCAAAAGTACCACCACCCAGATCGAAGATCAGGACGTTGCGCTCACCCTCGGCCTTCTTGTCCAGACCATAGGCAATGGCGGCGGCAGTGGGCTCGTTGATGATACGGAGGACGTTCAGACCGGCAATGAGACCGGCATCCTTGGTAGCCTGACGCTGGGAGTCGTTGAAGTAGGCAGGGACAGTGATGACAGCGTTGTTGACGGTGCCACCAAGGTAAGACTCAGCGGTCTCACGCATCTTGGTCAGGACCATGGAGGAGATCTCCTCGGGGGTGAACTGCTTGGTCTCGCCCTTGAACTCCACCTCGATGGCGGGCTTGCCAGCCTTGTCAACGACCCTGAAGGGGAAGTGCTTCATATCAGCCTGGACCTCAGGGTCGCTGAACTTGCGTCCAATGAGACGCTTGGCGTCAAAGACGGTGTTGTGAGGGTTCATGGCGACCTGGTTCTTAGCGGCATCACCGATCAGACGCTCGGTGTCGGTGAAAGCCACGAACGACGGGGTAGTACGGTTACCCTGGTCGTTGGCGATGATCTCGATACGGTCATCACGGAAGACACCCACACAGGAGTAGGTGGTACCCAAATCGATACCAACAGCGGGAGCCATTTTGATGTGTGTGATTCGTTAGACGTGAAAAAGGAGGATGGTCGTGAAAAAAGGAACTAATGTACAATATGAGACTCGAAGGACGGTCGAGCCCAGGGAGAACAGTCTAATGTTCAGTGGTTATTGGATTGTGTTTGAAAGTGTGATTGAGAGAAGAAAGTGAGCTCTGACTGTGCGAGGAATCACTAATATATGGTGGGCGGTGAGGCAGAAGTTTCTAGCAGCGGGCAAGCTTCGATGAGGATCCATGAGATTCTAGGGGAACCGCGCACCCTCCACTGGAGGCTGGAATGCCCCAGCAACTGCCAGTGGTGCCGCGTGGGTGCGATTGGGCCTTCTGGCGCCTTCACTGCCCGTCCTCGCACGATTTTCTAATGGGTTTCGCCTACATTGTGGGATTTACTGTTTGGTGCGTGATACTTCTAGAAAGCAGATCGCATCGATGACAGGGCGATCTGGTGGGGGTGGAATCATGACGTAATCCCGCTGGAGGGGTTGATTCAGACTGGCTGATTGGTCTGATTGGACTGGTCTGCTCATTCTGCCCATTTCTGCCTCTTTACACTGAGCTCATCATGACTGGGTTGGGAGCGAGTGGTGTGACTCTCCTCTCACAGCAATGAACTCTAGGCGTGAATCTTCCAGTCATCTCCAGAGTCAAGTCACGCAATGAATGACTGCTTGTAGTCGGAACTAGAGCATTCTCTAATGTGCCTGCAGTAGGAGCATCTTGCCGTTGTGGGAGGATTATGTAACACGGGTGCCCCTCGCCAGATCAGATCTGTCCCTCTACGAATTGCCCGTCTACAACATCCACCACGTATACCATAGCTGTTTGCGGAGGACTGAGTAGATGCTGGGCAAAAAAAGGACCTCATTTTCTGGCTCCGCGAATTACCCGACCGACGGAAGACTCGTGGGCAATCCTCGACCAGAACTCGGGTTTCCGATGATCCTCATCTTCGACTGCCCCTCCTCAGTCCCTGTCGTTCCAGGCAACGCCGCATTCCAGCTCCGGCAGACCAATCAGCACCCGCCACAGCCACCTCCGGTCCTGTCGGGCTTCTAGCTTGTTCGCCCATCGAGCTGTGTCTGTTTCCGCCGCATAAGATTGCTAGAGCTCTTTTCTCTGTCTTCCCCACCAATCATGTCACCTAAAGATGAGCAGTTGGGCAAGAACACGTGCTCGCTACCAAGGCTTTCGAACGGCTCAGAAGCTGCCAGATTGAGAACAAGAGCAGGTTTTGCGATGCGGGATCCTTCCAGAGAACCCGATTGCGTGCAAGATAGCACTAGATTCCAGAAGAAGAAAGAGAAGATCAAGAAAATCACGATCTCCTGATGTCGCAGATCTGATCGAAGTGCACCATTGCGGGCCAGGAACACCCACTCCATGAGGTGACTCGGAGGATTCCGTAGAGAAGACTATTTTTGAACTGGTACCTTCTTCTCCACAATCAGGACCCTCATACCATATGATTTCGGTCAGATTTCGCTTCTAAGATGACCTCAAAGAACCTCTGAGCAATGGAATTCACGGATGTGGCTGGAAAGAATCAACGCCATCAGAACAGTCAAGTTTCATTTTTCTTTCTCTCAGAAATAAACAGATATTAGGTATCAGTGTACAAGTACTGTGCTCAATGGATTTCAGATGACTCCGAAGATTCCAGATTGGGATCTGAACTAGGGACCCATCAGTCCTGAACACGGACCACCACCCTTCCCCGCGCTCGAGAAGTCGCCAGTCGCGTATAACCCTATTCCAAATTTAGCATGACTATCGTCATCAAATTAACATTGTGAACCTTCACATACCAGCAGAACCTCATCCATCTCATACACGCTATCAATCACCGGTCGTATCTTTCCCTCTGCAATGAAATGGGCCAGTGTCTGCAAAGCCTCTTTCCCAACCCTGCCGGAATGAAATGCACAATTCCGCGGCACGCCCCCAAGGATCACCGGTCGTCGTTTGGCAATTGCAATACCAAGAATCCAGCATATGATTTGAAGGGCGTTCCCGCCGCCATGCATGAGTGGCATATTCCCTGCGAAGAGGAAAACTCCATCTGGAGTCAGATACGCTGGTGATTTCTGGTAGAGCAGGGGGTCTGCGCCGACAATGTCGATAATGGCATCGAATGGGTCGGAGCTGTACTTTTCTGCTATGTATTCATGGAGAACTGGATGTTGTGTATAGTCAATCACCTATTGCAGTTAGAATATTGAACCGTCACATCGATGCAATATCTCAACTCTGAAATTATGTAGATTCTGATTTAGATCGCACTCACCTCATCTGCACCCAAATTCTTCACCAGCTGTTCATTAGCACCAGAACACACTCCAACCACAACTCCCTCCTCCCCAACCGTAGCCTTCGCAGCCTGAACCACCAGCGTCCCTGTCCCTCCGGAAGCTCCAATAACCAAAACCCGACTCCCACGCCTCGCCTTCACCACATCCATAAACTGCAAAGCAGTAACCCCACTGGCCCCCATCCCCGCCGCGCCCTCCAAAGATATATTCCCCGGCTTACCCACAACAACATAATCCGGCAGGACCACATACTCCGCAAGAACACCACCATGCTTGACGAAAACATCCGGTCCAAACCCACCAAACACTTCGTCTCCGACCTTGACATGCTCGACTTGATTTCCGACAGCAGTGACGATGCCAGAGAAATTATTCTCCGCTATCCATGGGTTATTATTGAAATGGGGAATTTGCGATATGAGAACTGCTGAGCCTTGCGATAGAGCGGCATATTTGACTTGTACGAGCACGTCATGGGGACCGAGAGATGCAGGTGATGGCTGGGGTAGATCGTCTTCGAGACGGAGGACTTGCGATGGGAGTCCGCGAGAGTGGAAAACCCAACCGCGCATGATGATACGGGATTGCTTGGAGGGTAAATTTAATGATCGGGTTAGATTGTAAGGAACTTTATTTATTTAAAAAAAATAATTTCAATTTATTTTGACTTTTATATTGCTATGTTCTTAGGCAGAGGATATAAACGTATGATGCATAGTAAGTTTGGTCCGTGATTCGGCCGAATTTGGTATGGTAGGCATGCAACGAGATTCGCCCGCTCTTTGGTCCGGTGATGTATCCACGCAGGCAACAGTCACGGTACGTTAAGGGCTCTCTATCATTATTTATTTGCAAATTATAGGAATACTAATCGGCTCTATGCTGGAAGAATGAGATTTTTATAGTACTGCCGCTAGTGGCGGACTACTCGTAGGAAAATAACTATAGAAATAATCATAGCTTACCCAGTCTTGAACGCTTTGACTGACTCCCACGTCCTAACCTAAAATTCTATTGTGATTTTCTTTATCCGCAGATCCTCTCTGCATCTAATAGGTACTAGACCATAGGAGCTCTTCATCAACTTCCCATAGTCCGCAGCATGAGAAACTGTTTCCATCACCAGCAGATGGCAGAACAATGTCAGTAAAGGCAAACAGAGTATTTCCAGGACGGTTTCCAACTGTGTTTCGATCGGACAAGGACTCCTGGAAGACTTTTGATAAGATCTTCGGCCATTTCAAGCTCCCTCAGTCAAGTTGAATCACTGTTGGCGATGAATATCATATAGAAACGCCGGGCTTTTATCAGCGACCTACTGGTGGCCCCCTGGTAATCTTATTAGAATGCGGATGCAGTCTAAGAATATAAATCTGAGCTGAAGTGGCCGCCTGTTATTCGAAGAAAACTCCCAGAATCTTGAAGCTGGTCAGACTTGGCCCTGTCTCTTGCTTCCTACTGTATGATCTGGCGGAATATTATTAATATTTCGTGGGTTCCCTCCACCCTGCTAATAAGATTACTAAGAGGATACCAATAATTGTATTAAATCTTTATAAATACAAGGCCATTTATTATCAAATAATAATTTGAGAGACCTCGTTGATTGGAAAGTAAGTATTTATAAACGGATGCAGATATAGCTATGGCACAACCAAGCTGGATCAACTTAGGCATAACCTAAAGGGCTGGAGAGACGTGGAAGAATAGCGCATATTATTTTTCCTGTATATCTCTATGGTAAATGGTACTTTGTCAAAATAGATAAATAGATGTCGTATGAATCAGCTTCGGTGGATGGTTATATATACATATTTTAACAAATGAAGCATTAGCTTATAGATATATATTCCTCATAATACTTCTCAAAACAAAAATAATTTTACAATACGGGACCATTTTGATAGATATATGTCACCAGATCATTTCAAGATAAAAAAAATTGCTTCTTAGGTAACATAATTCATCAACCGCCACCAGCTACTGTAGGACATATATTTTCGCCTATAAAAGCACTTCTCGTCTGACCACCATTTTGTAATACTTTCAGTAGGTCTGTGCATCTAAGACATTTTCTAGACCGTACAACCATGTGTTAGGCTTCCGTGCAGCGAAAAACCAAGAAAAGCTTGGACATTCGGCTAACGCCGACGACGCGGTTGCTTAAAACAAGCCTCTATTAATGATCTGGGCACTGACGAAAAAGTAGACCTGATAACGCAATTTGATTTCCACCAATCATCTTGCGACCACCACGTTCGGGTCGGCACGTTCCTAGATATGGTTGTAACCTACCGTTGCAACTCTGCGAGTTTAATCACTTTTCTTACTGGTTGTGGGGACGCTTACTGCTACGCCTAAATTAAGATCTGGAGTAAGGACTATCTACTCGATTGTAGATCACACCCCGGAAAAAAATATTTCAGTATGGATGTGTCAGACAATCTCGCTTTGCGTCGGAGATGCAATGGCGCGAAGATTGGTTCGTGTCTCGCAATAGTGGGCTTTGGATATTGTGAGAATTGTTATATTTTACAGGGTCAAGGGTCGGTTTCCCGACTGAAATATACGGAGCGAACAAGAACTCTCAGCAAATCTCGATCGGCAGGTTAGCGTCACTGAAAGCTTCATGGCCACTTCTGGGGTGGTCAGGAGGATATTGGGGCGCAGATGGGCCGGTGCTCGGCCTTCTGCCCCTGATATTTCTACTGAAGATATCGCGGAAACAGTCACTCCATCATCATCAACTGAAAATGCTGCCCCCAAAACCCCTGTCCAGACCGAATCTGAGAAAGGAGATTGGAATGAAAAGACTGCTTCTACCCAGCCGGAAAATGAAGAGGAGGATTCAGAAGTTACAGCTCTCCCCCTCCAAGTGCGACAACTGGTCAGTTTGACAGATGATCCTGAACTTCCTACCATTACATTTCGCTACTTCCTGCTTTCTATCCTCTTCGTGGTTCCGGGTGCCTTTCTGTCGCAGATGAGCCACTTTCGAACAACGCAGGCTCCCTATTCAGTCTTCTTCGTCCAGATCGCCTGTCATTATGTGGGACACTTCCTTGCCCGAACTCTTCCAGCGGTAGTTATCAAGATTCCGTTTACAGGATGGTCGTTCAGCACGAACCCCGGTCCATGGAGCATCAAGGAGCATGTGTTGGTGACGTTAACTGCTGCTTCTGGGGCTACATACAATCTGGGCTTTACTCCCATCGCGATGGCTGAGTTATGGTATGGACAGAGAGTAAACCCTGCGGTTGCCATCTTCTTCATGTTTGCTATTGTCTGGATCGGATATGCTTTTGCAGCTATAGCGCGACAGTTTCTGCTCTATGAACCCACCTATATTTGGCCCCAGGCTTTGATGCAGACTACCTTATTCGAGACATTCCGAAAGTCCGACAGGTCGTCCCCGCTGGCAAAGCGACAGATGACAATATTCTTCCTCTCTCTTTTGGGAATGACGCTCTGGCAGTTCTTGCCGGAATATGTCTTTCCGTTCACCTCATCTCTCGCCTTTCTATGCTGGGTGGCTCCAAGGAACCCAGTTGCCAACTTCATCGGTTCTGGGCTTGGAGGCATGGGTCTCCTCAATCTGTCACTAGATTGGTCCAACATCAACTGGAATGGCTCTTCAGTCATGCTTACTCCTTGGTGGACGCAGGTAGTTTTATTCCTGGCCTTTGTGCTCAATTGTTGGATCCTTCTTCCAGCAGCGAGATGGGGGAACCTTGGATCGTATCATCACGGGCTCATGTCTAACAATCTTCTGCTAGCCAACGGTACTACTTATCCTGTCCTCGATGTTCTAACGTCCGACTTCCGGCTCAACGAGACAGCCTATCAGCAGTATGGGCCTATGTATATGGGCTTGCAGAATATATGGGCAACATTCTTCGACTACGCCAAAATGCCAGCAACCGTAACATGGATTGCTACTTTTGGCTTCTTCCAGATTAGGGCGAATATTCGAAAGGTAGTTGAGTCTCGTCGGTCACAAAATCGCCAGAAAGGAGAGAGTATCAACCACCAGTACCATGATCGGCTGAATGTCCTTCAGCGGAGCTACAAAGAAGTTCCATGGTGGTGGTACATTACGCTCTTTTTAGCCGGATTTGTGATCCTCATTGCTACTGTTACCGCAGGGCATCTTTTTATCCCTTGGTGGACGATATTCGTGGGGCTGAGCACGGCTGCGGTCATTATTGTTCCCATGGGATGGTTGTATGCAATTTCTAATTACCAGATCGCAACTGGTGACTTCAATGAGTTGATGTACGGGTACATGGTGCACACGAAAGCGGGAGAGAATTATCGCCATCCCTGTGGTCCCTCCACATATGGCGCTATAGCTGGCGATGCTTGGTACCGTGCGCAGTATATGTTGCAGGATCAGAAAATCGGCCATTATATGCATATACCACCAAAGACTGTCTTCTTCTCTCAACTGTTTGGAACGGTGTTGGGCGTCCCCATTAATTATGGCGTTGTCCGTTGGGTGCTCAATACAAAATTCGACTACCTCAGTGGTGCAAAGAAGGATCCGCTAAATCAGTGGACCGGACAAACCCTGCACTCTAGCAACACGCTGGGTGTCCAATATGCAGTTGTCGGCCCCAAACGGTTGTTCTCCGAGCCAATCTTTGCACCTCTCCCGTGGGCATTTCTTCTTGGCGCAGGACTTCCCCCGCTGCTCTATATCCTGCATCGAAGTTTCCCTCGTCTCCGGGTCGATCTGTGGAATGTCTCCATCTTCTTTTCCGGACTGTCAGTATTCTACGGAAACCTGAGCACCGGGTATACATCTGCGATTATTGGTGGCTATATCGTGATGTACCACGTCTACCGTCGTCATTTCGAAGTCTGGAAGCGATACAACTACATGGTTGCGGCTGCATTTGATGCGGGCTTCAACCTAAATATGCTGCTTATCTTCCTGTTCTTCGGCTCTGGCAAGCAGATCTCCATGCCGAATTGGTGGGGGAACAATGCTGACTCAGTTGAACGATGCTTCGCGCTAGATAGCGATTAGGGGGATGCGTGATGACGCGATAATGACCAACTTTTCCTGTCGAATAGTGCATGGATTAGGATTGTGTTGGGATTGTATACTCTCATCTCATATGATATCCGGAACTCCCTACCCCTAGGAAGCTCCCGACAGATCCCCCCCGGGCTTCTTAAGCGAGGAGGTCCACATACAAAGATAAATAGCCTGAACTAGCTAGAGAATTCAGGCTGAGTGGACTCAGCGAGTTTCAGCTCCAAGATATAATATGGAATGGGTCGAATACATTCTACTGTAGTCAGAAAGTCAACAGAGCCCCTTCCTGACATTTACCTGGAAAGCGGTAGTCAATTCTGCAGGTAGTAAATGTAAGCAGAATTTATTCAAATCTCCAACATGGTAGCTGCACATGCATCTACAATAATAGTCTCCTCTACCAGTGAGTACACTCATATTACCCAAAATGGAAACCAGCCCTAACGGGGCACGCGCAAAGTCACGGGAGCGGGCGCCACTAGCGCGGCGATCGCCCCGGAGATCTGGCCAATAAACGCCGACATCAGCGTGAAGCCAATAGCCTTCCGCGCTGGATCTGGACTCTCCCTTGCGACTCTTAGTCTTGACAACAACTCCCAGCTTTCCTTCCATCGGCCACTTGCCGTTTAAAAACTGTCTTCACCCTTGTTTACCTCTTCTTCTCTGACGCGCTCTCCTACATCCTTCGATCTCCTCCATTCATCCGCACCACAAAACAACCACTTGAACCACCTCTAATCATTCACCATGGGCGACTCTAGCTTTACTGACCCCGCCGCCAACGCCCCCGATGCTGCGGCGGTGGAGAAGGGCAAGGGCAAGGGCAAGGCGACTGAGCAGGACTTTGCGACTCAGGATCTGAGCATGGATGAGGATGAAGAGAGCTCGGAAGAAAGCGGTGCTGAGGACTTGGTATGGACACCTTGCGTTTGTCGCGTGCGCGGCGCATGACCTGCGCCTGTGCGACGGTTGGTCTTTTTCTTTTTTGCATAACTAACACGATGCGCGCATTATAGGGTGCCGAAGGTACGTAGCGACTTCCACTGGAAGCGTGAACCGCGATGTGTTCCTCGAACAGAGAGCTTGTCTCAGACCTAGAGCTTCAGATACCCTTAAACTAACAGCTCACAATCAACACAGATGAAGACGAAGACCACGACAACCTCGAACCCATCTCTACTGACAACATCATTGAGGGTGGACGACGGACCCGCGGCAAGCGAATCGATTTCGCCGAGGCTGCCGAGAAGTCCAAGGCCGCCGGTGACGATGAGATGGATGACGACGAGGACGATGAGGACTTCCAGGCTCCGGACGAGGATACCAAGATGGAAGAATAGATGCGCATCATCGTGACTATCCCTCTAATGTTTTCTTCATGAAACCTCGAAAGCGAAACCTGGCGCAGAAAAAGGAATGCAAATCAAAAAAGCTTTATGTGAACTAGGATTACGTTATTGAACATGCCATGTTCATAATGTTTCCACTCAGTTATTATTGTATTCAGATCCTTTGGTAGGAATCAATTTTTAATGGGAATGCGGGCCGCGGTGATTATTCGGCCCAGGCTCGGCTCCCTCAATAGACATCTGTACTTTTCTACATCATATGGCAGGGTGAGCGATGTTTACTAATTATGCGCATCTAGTCTTCCAGCGTGACTATCTCGACTGTCACTTGTACTTCTTTATATATGTAGAACTTTGAACTTATCAACACAAGCTCTCAACTAGCAAACGCCACCTCTATTCGTTCACGTGATCAATAACTATGAAGTATTCAGCACAAGAGAATTCACTACTACGTAACGACTTAACTTCACAGTGGAAAGTAGATTGTGATTGATGTTTTTTTTATTGCAGTCGCAGGAATATAATCATCTATCTTACTAGATAGTTACCCTTTATGCCTCTCATAATTTTATCTATCAAATCATTAGAATCAGATACGTTCTTCTTAGTATAGAAAACAATAGCACTACATCAAGTCATCGCAACCTCATATAAACAAATCTCTATAAAATAGCCTTCATTCAAGCCCAATATATATCTCAGGATGTGCTGATTCACGTATGGGAAATAATCTACTATCAGCACCATTCTTCGTACTGCAAGAAGTCCTCAAGACAGGCTCCACAAGCTTGAACCCTGGTACTGCTTTTCGAAATCTGCCGTTCTGCAGAAGTAGATTCAGCAACTTGCGCTTCTAACCAGGCATGATTCCCGGCCAGAATCGAAGGTCGGACCCATCGAGCATGGATGGCCATTTTGCCCGTTTCTACATTTGCTACTTTCTGATGGAGCCTGGTGTCTCTTTCCCGAATGAGGTTTCAGGGGACATGTGTAATTGTGGCTGATGAAAGAAATAATTATATAGGTAATTTCAACAGGAAGAATATTTAGTTTAATATATAATAGCGAGGTGACTTTGCTTTTTACAAAGGGTGAGTTTGTAAATGTGCACGGTGTACATGGTAATACTTTTGGTGCTTATCAGTGTTTGAACTTAAGAGATTGCTGGATCACCTGGAGCATTGTTTTGATAATGGATATCTACAATATTTTCCTGAAAGATTCCCTTCAGATGTATCGGATAGACAAATAATGCTCATTGGCTTGTTCTACTATATATGAGTTGGTTGATGTATGTATGTATCATGCATTGAGGTCTACCGCGGCTTTCTATCAGCTATGCTAGACTGACTACCTGCACAAAGACTAATACTGTCATCTTGCAATATTTCTATAGTGATCCGTTATTAACATCTTGTTTTAGTATCTCTCCCTCCTTAATTGTCCTCAGGCTAGAACTAATCTAATCTCACAGTGAGGTTGGTGAACTGTGATATTCCATTTTTACTATTCTAGAAAGATAGGTATATTGTTGATATTCTCTTTAATTATATTAATGTATCTGGAGTGATAACTTGCACTGTCATACTCATATCTAGATAGAAGGAATTCATAGTACTTCTCATACCTGCTCTACTGTCAGTCTTATATATCTCACGTGATTAATTCACGTGATGAAGCTCATCATTGTTGTTTATCATCCAGATCTGTCAGCTCTTGACCAAGTGCTAGGATCATCGATTAGTACATACTGGTCGACGAAGCCTATTAACTGATCAGCATTAATCCTACTTGATACTAGAGTTTCCTGCAAAGGCCCTTTGACCTTCAGGAATAAGATCTCATACCAATTTGGGTACCCATCAACTCGGGACATAACAGCTTCTTGCTCGATTATTCTATTGAAATCTTGCTGCTCAACTTCAGTCTCCTGGTCGTTGCTCATTTCCTGAAACAGCTAATATAGCTAACGAGATGAAACACTACAGAATACCTTCTCTTCTTTCCCTCCGACTCTGGATGGGCAGGAAGTTCTTCGGAACCCTGGGATGGCACAGTGTTAAAGTCAGTCCCTGGACGGTAATTAAGGGGCCATGTGAAATAACAGAAGTTGCAACTTTGATATATGTCACTGAAAATACTTCTGTGCCTGTCCCAGAGGTCATCAAGGTTCATCATTATGATGGCCGTCTCTACATTGAAATGAGATATATTCCTGGAATGGACCTTCAAGAGGCGTGGCTTGGTGGCCATTTGTCAGAAGAGCAGAAAATAAACATTGTTACAGAAATTGTTGGCTACGTAAGCCAGCTTCGGACGTTGAATCCGCCACATGAACAGTTTATTGGTTCGGCAGATCTGGGTATGTGTTTTGACCACCGAGTCGGGTCATATCCTTTTGGGCCCTTTGCAGATCACCAGGGGTTTCACTCTCTTCTCCGGAGAAATCTCCCCATTGATAACTGTACCAAAGTATTTGGTCAGGAGGTCACTGATTGCCATTCTCGGCGTTATAAAAGCCGTTTTACGCACGCAGATCTCGCTCCACGAAATATACTGGTGAATAATGGAAAAGTCTCTGCGATAATTGATTGGGAATTCGGAGGTTGGTATCCAGAATATTGGGAGTATACAAAGGCACACTATGGTCAACTGGAAATGCCTGACTGGTACGAGGGTCTGAAATCCGCAATGGATAGCTACGACGATGAACTGAAAGCAGAAAGAGCATTATGGAAACAGTGTGATGAACCTGGAATGCCATTGTGACTTTCTAGTACTAAGTGCTAGCTGGAGATAGCGTTCCTAACATATCCAAGCATAGTATCTTAGAGTTTAGACTTTTTGACTGGTCATATCGGACGCTTGATCTATGGCCGTTAATATGGATTTAGGGCTCCTTATGCGTTCGACAGCGAACATGATCGCAGCAGCTATAAAATGATCTATATCAAAGCGCTCAGAAAGACCTTCTCCCTGTAATTTCTCGATAGCACGCTTTGCCCAACTGATACAGTTTTGCTCCGGAACAGCCCCTTTGCAAGCATTGTTGTAGAAGTGGACTCTCCGCTGTATTACCCAAAAAGGCTTAATCCTATTAGGATAACGGGATAAATCCGGTTGCGCACAGAGACCATAACGGCAGTCATCTTCGCCTCATCCGACGACTCGACCGAATCAGCGCCCGGGAAAGTGACGCTCTCCAATTCGCCGCCAGCGAATCTTCAAAGGCAAGCAGACCGAATAGGAGAGTTGTCCTCTCTCCTTCCGGATTCATCTCTGTCAACGCTCAGTCGCAAATATCTATCTCCGGTCCTTCTGACATTAGACGCGACACACTCTGCCGCATCATTCGTCAAGACTGTCCGGGAGTTCTCCGCGGAAGATGCAACTTTTATGATCGTTCGGCGAGCTGGTCTCTTGTGTATCTATTTAATCCCCGAACCACTCTGACTTCGAATCAATCCTTCGCATACACCATGGCTGCACGGTATGACTTCCTGAGATACTTCTCTACATTTTGCTTTGATTCTTAGGGTGCTGCTCGCGGAACAGCCGACGGCGTCTTGCGCCTATGTTTTGTTTCGCAAGAAAAACATGCTGATGTCTTATTCGACAGATTCCCCCATTCCACCCTCCACC
Organism: Paecilomyces dactylethromorphus; assembly: GCA_029606265.1. Taxonomy (NCBI): domain Eukaryota; kingdom Fungi; phylum Ascomycota; class Eurotiomycetes; order Eurotiales; family Thermoascaceae; genus Paecilomyces; species Paecilomyces dactylethromorphus. Next base: position 273,225 of record JAPVCE010000008.1, on the reverse strand, counting down.
AGCGCGATCCCAGGACATCCTCTGGGCTCTTCGACGCATATAATGGCGGCTCTCGACCTGCGAGCCGATCGCCTGCCGGCCGTGTTGGCGGATATGGCGGTTACTCCGATGGCTACGCGAATGGAGGAATGCAACCAGGCTTGGGCGGTAGCGGATATAGAGCTGCGACGCCGAATGCAAAGTATGTCAATAATATCTTTTCAGTCAAATAATGAAGGATGTCACCAGCTAACAGATTACGTTAGGGGCCAGTACTCGGACGCTGTTCTTGATTCTCTCGAATCGCAAAATGAATCCGAAATTGAGGGCATCAGTGCAAAAGTCAAGATGCTCAAGGATGTATGTGCACATTATCCTCTTATCATGCGCTTCTTGTTTTCCAATCTTTATCCACATGCTGACATCGACTGTAGATCACCGTTGCAATCGGCGATGAGATTAGGACGAGTTCTGCTTTAGCAGACAAGGCACGTGCTTCTCTACTCTATCTGCAATACTCCCTATCTAATAATTGCCACAGATGAATGAATCATTTGACAACACACGAGTCAAGCTTCGAGGCACTATGAACCGAATGCTACGCATGGCAGAACGAACGGGTGTCGGCTGGCGCGTCTGGCTGCTCTTCTTCGTTGCGGTTTTCCTTCTCTTCGCCTACGTCTGGCTATTTTAAACGGTTATCTCTCTCGAAGGATAGGACATGATTTTCGACATTATGTTCTTCAAAATTCTCAAGAAGCTGGTGATGGAAAACAAAACATCGCCAGCACTTAACATTTTTTTCATGCTGTCCATGTTTATTTCAGTGATCACCATGACTGCATGATCTGGAGTTACGGGCGCTTGGGGTACGAACCAATATATCGGACACGTCCGAAAATATATTAATCGATAACTTATATAATTCACGCCAGTTCTGTACTTCAAACTCGCTTTTGTTATTATGGGATTTTGTCAGAACTTGGCCTGTATGATTGTGTTCATTCAGTTTACTTCCATTTTTTAAATGAGAAATTGAATTCTTTTCAGTCCCTTGGATAATTCCATAGACTATGGAATGTATTATATACATATCGTATCGACCCTTTGTACCTACGCCATTACCCTTTTCCATATCCGACCAACTCCCCATGAACGCTTTCAGAAACAATGGATATATACATAGAACCTGTCAGAAATACCATGGTGGGATCCATAGCAGACATTAAAATTGATAAACTGAATAGAAATTCCAATCTCTCATTCCAGACTATCTCTCGGACCTCCCGTTCGTCGGGAGAACCGTCTTCTGTAGTTGCTATTCCTTCGACTGGCTTGGCTGGCTATCGAAGCACGGAGGTCCTCCTCATCCTCAACCATCATACTCGAGTCGAACGCATCTGCGCCGCCGCTCCAGCGGTTCAGGAACCGGCGCTGAGCTTCTGTCTCGCGTCGAATAGGCGGTGGTTGCGGAGGGAGTCCTCGGGCGCTGGATGTGCTGGTCCGGAGGAGTTGCTCTGCGAAGGGATCATGCTCGTCATCATCGTCATCTTCAGCTTCCGTATCCGTATGCTGCCATTCTTCTCCCTGTTCGCTTCCATCTTCCGCCGCCTCGGGCACATCATCGTCCAGGTCCCGGACCATGAGATCATCTCCATCTTCCGCAGCGGGAATATCATCGTCCAAATCAGGCTGATTATCAAAATCATCCTCCTCCTCTTCATCATCATCATCGTCATCGTCATCATCGGGAAACGCCTCGGGAATATCATCATCTAAATCCCTCTCCATCAGCCCTTCATCCGCGTCCTCATCTTCCTCTAACCCTTCCTCTCCCTCCTCTACAAGCCCATCCGCATCCGCGTCGGGGATATCATCGTCCAAATCTCTCTCGAGCATCTGATCATCCGCACCGGCCGTATCTCCTTCTCCCTCCGCGCCCTGCGGCCTCCCAAACTCATCTACCATTCCCATCGTCAAGTCTCCCGCACTAGCCATTTCTGCCGCAGCGGCAAGTAGGCCCTCTTCTCGCTCTGCTTCCTCCTCTCTCATGCCAAGCATCGTCTTCGCGCATCCTGCGGGCTTGATCCATGCGTACCCGAACGATGCGATGTTCTGTTTGCGTGCGCGCAGGGCACGTTCTTCGAGCTGTAGTGCAGCAAGGGTATTCGATGGCGCAGTGGAGGAGATCAGAGTGCGGCCGCTGGGGAGGTTGTTTTGTCCTTGGTATCGGCGCGAGGACGACTGGTGAGGGTCTGAAGAGTTAGGTTGATTCTGGGATGCAGAGGACCGGTAAGGCGTTTGCGATGAGCCGAACCAGAGCTCATGAGACTAGATTCAGTTAGAATTCACAATTATACCAGTTATCATTGTATAAAACAATTATCCACAGGATAATGGAATCGCAAAAGCGAAAACACTCACATCGCGGGGCGTGATAAGCGGAAGCGACAACATGATCGCAGACTGCGCCTCGAGTCTGACTCGAGATGAGCTGTATTAAACAAGGCTATAAATCAAAATCAAAATCTCAGCTAGAGCAGGCCGTACAGTCATCCACAATTGAAACCGCAGTCGTGAACTTCCCAGTGCGCAGCGCATTCAAGGGCAAGAGTAAGTTACTGGACCCGCGGAACTTTAACGCGTCGGGGAAAGCTCGCTTCCTAATCGGGACGAATGTACCACATGAACCGAGCACTAGGTCTTAAACCTATTTAGACAACATACAACATTTTCTTACTGAATTATGACAAATATCTTAAGTGTTATGTAATTTAAATCTCATATGAACAGTAAATATCATTGGTGTATGTATTGAAAGAAACGAAGCAGACCAAAACTGAATCTCTACTTTGTACTATGCATTTTTGGTGTGCTTGTTTGATTCCCAAGAGCTAAATAGGAAGTGCTAATTAAAAGTCTTTTAAGAATAAAAATCTTAATGCCTATTGAGATCCAAATAAGGAAAGTGTAGAGATATTCTCAGGAATCTTTATGAATTAAGAGAGGACCGTTATGTTATGATAGATAATGTTAAGGTGAGGAAAATCCGCTGAGAGCTTTCTGTAATTGTAATTTCAGCTGAAACTGACATTTTAAGTGTCAACTCTTTTTTACATCTTCTAATCCTTCCATTTCCATAATTCAATCGCCCGCTGCTAAAGAACTAGCGCTTAGTAGTATTCTAGCAAATGCTGGAAAAGAGGATTGGTAGCTAGCATCACCAAAGATTGAAAGAAATGAGGTTTTCAGAAAAAGCTCATGAGTACCGGAGAATACTAGTACATGGACTGTGTCTGGATATAAATGTTTTCAAATTGAAGGGAATATATACAACATAAAGCAAATGTCAAACGCTTGAACAGCTACACGGATAATCATATGAGAAATGCTGCAAAGTCATCATGGTCACATACTGGAGCAGAGACTCGGGAAAAAAAAGCGAAAACATGCGAAAACAGAACAGAAAGAACATAAAAGACGCAGAATACCTCCCCAGAAGTGGCCATGCCCTCCCGTATCCATCCATATGAAACAGAGGAGCCGCGAAGGCTTGAAATTCCCACTAGTACAGGGCATGATGGAGCAAAGACGGTGCCGAACCCGAGAGAAGATACAAATTGAAGCGTCAACTAGTGAATTTAGAACCCGGTGTGCACAAGATCTCGCCAAAGGAAACAGAAACAACAGCGATGATATGCACCGGAACTTGACATCAGACGACCGGCGTAAACAGAAAGCGAGGGGGTATATTGTTTGATGTTTTCCATATCCAAGACAAACAATGTTATCCGCGCTTTGAAAATCGACTTTTCGGTTCCCGCCGTATGAGACAACTTTTTATTTTACCCTTCACATCCGCCGCAACTCCCATAATGAATGGAAGATATAAGGATGTGCCATAATTATAGTATCAAGACAGTAGAGCTGGATCTTGAAGGATGCCAAAAACATTCTTGTCGGCAATCTGCTGCGGCTGAAGTGCTGGACCACTACGAAGTGTGGAGTAAATAGGGTCATCCGTCCATTTATGCAGCAACAGCTTGGGCCTTCTGCGTAGCCTCAGGGAGGCAGTCCACAGCAGCACGCCGGATGATACCACCGGTAACAGGAAGCTGAGAGCCGATTCCTGTCAGATAAGTGTCGACCTCGCGCGCGGTCTGCCGACCTTCGTTGATACCCCTAGATGCTAAGTTAGTAATTGTTACAACCTACAGGCTTATTACAGTCACTTACCAAACAATGAGGGACTGTCCACGTCTGCAGTCACCAGCTGCGAACACACCAGGAATGTTCGTTGCGTATTGACCAGGTGACGTCTTGACGTTCTTACGGGCATCCCGTTCGATCTCGTCTCCCAGCAGACGGTCCTCAGGTCCCAGGAAGCCCATAGAAAGGAGCACGAGATCCGCGGGGAAGAATTGCTCGCTACCCTCAACAGTCTTCATGTCCCAGCCGCCAGAAGCACTCTTGGTCCACTCAACGCGGACGGTGTTGATACCCTTGACGTGGCCGTTTCCATCGTCGACAAACTCCTTGGACATGACACAGTACTCGCGAGGGTCCTTGCCCATGTGAGTCTTGACTTCCGAATGACCGTAGTCAACGCGGTAGATACGGGGCCACTGTGGCCATGGGTTGTCCCTGGCACGCTCTGGCGGAGGCTGCGGCAGCAACTCGAAGTTGGTGACGGACTTGGCGCCATGACGAACTGAAGTACCAATGCAGTCATTACCAGTGTCTCCACCACCAATGACAACAACGTGCTTGTCCTTGGCAGAAATGTACTGGCCATCGGCCAGGCCAGAGTCCAGGAGAGACTTGGTGTTGCGGTGCAAGAACTCCATAGCGAAGTGGATGCCCTCAAGCTCGCGGTTCGGGACCTTCAAGTCACGAGCAACGGTTGCACCGGTAGCGATGATGACAGCGTCGTTGGATTCACGCAGTGACTTCAGGGAGACTTCCGAGTCAGGACCGACGAAAGTGCTGGTGACAAACTTGACACCTTCAGCAGCCATCAAGTCAACACGACGCTGGACAACCTTCTTATCGAGTTTCATGTTGGGAATTCCGTACATGAGCAGACCACCAATACGGTCTGCGCGCTCATACACTGTGACGCTGTGGCCGGCCCTGTTAAGCTGATCAGCTGCGGCAAGACCAGCAGGACCGGAACCAATAATGGCAACAGTCTTGCCAGTGCGCACGGGAGGCGGCTTAGGAACCATCCAGCCCATTTCGAAACCACGGTCAATAATGGCACACTCGATAGACTTGATGCCGACAGGATCCTCATTGATTCCCAGAACACATGCACCCTCACAAGGAGCCGGACATACACGCCCAGTGAACTCGGGGAAGTTATTGGTCATGAGGAGACGGTTTAGTGCATCTTGCCACTGGTTCTGGAAGACAAGCTCGTTCCACTTCGGGATAATGTTAGAAATCGGACAGCCAGTGTCAGACTGGCAGAAGGGGACACCACAGTCCATGCAACGAGCAGACTGGTATTTGAGTTCGTCCTCAGTGAGACGGCTAGAAAGCTCAGCCCAGTCACGAGTGCGAGTCGCTGGGTTGCGATATTTCTCGCTACGACGGCTGTACTTCATGAATCCCCTAGTCTTGTCGAGAATGAGGGCGGAACGCTTCTTCTCCGTCTTAGAGTCGCTAACGCTGTCCTCAATGTCCAGGAGATCAGTCTTCTTGCCCTCCTCGTGCTTCTGCTTTGGCTTCTCGGTAGGGGCTGGCAGTAGAGGCAGGAAGGATTCGGCCTTCTTCGCAGCCTGAGCCTTGGCGGCTTCTTCCTGCAAGACTCGCTTGTAGTCCACAGGAAGGACCTTCACGAAGTGAGGAAGGGCGCGAGTGAAGTCAAGGAGGATGCGGGCGGCAAGCTCGGAGCCGGTGTAGTGATGGTGGTCCTCGATCAAACCACGGACAAAGGCGATCTCAGCTGGATCTTCCAGGCCACTCACCTCAACCATCTCCATGTTGACCTTGGAGTGGAAGTCTTGCTTCACGTCCAAGATGTAAGCGATACCACCAGACATACCCGCGGCAAAGTTACGTCCAGTGGAACCCAGGATGAGAACGCGACCACCGGTCATGTATTCACAACCGTGGTCACCGACACCCTCCACAACAGCAATAGCACCAGAGTTACGAACAGCAAACCGCTCAGCAGCGACACCTCTGAAGAAGCATGTTCCGCTAGTAGCACCGTAGAGACAGACGTTACCAACGATAATGTTCTCCTCAGACTTATAGACGGCACCGCGGGGAGGGTAGATGATGAGTCGACCACCAGAAAGACCCTTTCCAACATAGTCGTTGGAATCTCCCTCAAGCTCAAGCGTTACACCAGGAGCAAGGTAAGCACCGAAAGACTGGCCCGCAGAACCCTTAATGTTGGCGTGGATGGTATCCTGCGGCAGACCAGCTTCACCATATCGACGACTGATCTGGTACGACAGGGTAGCGCCTAGTGCACGATCAGTGTTGACAATGTCGCACTCGATTCTGCAAGGGAGACCCTTCTCCAGAGCAAGTTCGGACTCGGCAATGAGCTTGTTGTCGAGGCGAGTGTGGAGGCGGTGATCCTGCTTGCGGACGTTGTATGTCGCAACACCTGGACGCAGGGAGTGCGCCGGTGTCAGAATAAGGGACAAATCGATGTTCTCCTGCTTGGTAGACTTGACGTCATCCCTGATCTTCAGCAGCTCAGCACGTCCGACCATCTCATTGATAGTACGGATACCAAGCTTGGCCATGATAGCTCGGAGCTCATTTGCGACGTAGTAGAAGAAGTTAATAACATGCTCGGGAGTCCCCTGGAACTTTTTGCGCAGTTCAGGGTCCTGTGTAGCGATTCCAACGGGGCACGTGCTATATCAAGTATTAGCCATCAGAACAGTGAATATCACCAAATAACACCAAAACTCAAGAAATAAAGTATTTAAAGAAAAGGAATACTTGCTTAAGATGGCACTTCCGCATCATAATACAGCCCATTGCAATCAAAGGAGTTGTTGCGAAACCCCATTCTTCAGCTCCAAGCAGACAGGCGATGGCTACATCCCTTCCGGTACGAAGTTGACCGTCAGTCTGCACAATGACACGGCCGCGAAGATCGTTCAGGACTAGGGTTTGATGGGTCTCTGCAAGACCTAATTCCCATGGTAGACCTGCATATTTGATACCAGTCCATCGAGAGGCACCAGTACCACCATCATGACCGGAGATCAGGATGTGGTCAGCCTTGGCCTTAGCGACACCTGAAGCGACGATACCGACACCGACCTCGGACACGAGCTTGACAGAAACTCGAGATCGAGGGTTGGAGCACTTGAGATCGTAAATGAGTTGTTTCAGATCTTCAATAGAGTAGATATCGTGATGCGGAGGCGGAGAGATCAGACCAACACCGGGAGTAGAGTGACGGGTGCGTGCGATTGGTCCGGTGACCTTGTGGCCCGGGAGCTCACCGCCTTCACCAGGCTTGGCACCCTGGGCCATCTTGATCTGAAGCTCATCAGCATCAGCCAAGTAGTGAGAAGTGACACCGAATCGACCAGAGGCGATTTGCTTGATGGCGGATCTCATGGTGTCGCCATTCTCCATCCTCTTGCTGCGCTCAGGATCTTCACCACCCTCACCAGTGTTGGACTTTCCGCCCAGACGGTTCATCGCAACGGCAAGGGTAGAGTGTGACTCCATGGAGATCGAGCCATAGGACATAGCACCAGTGACGAAGCGGCGCACAATTTCTGTCCAGGGCTCAACCTGGTCAATTGGGATCGGCGTGCGTTGTTCGAAGTCGAAGTCGAGTAGACCACGGAGCGTACAGTTCTTGATCGATTCGCGCGCAGATCTGGCATATGCCTCATAAGACTTGTCATTCTTCGAGCGGACTGCATCCTGGATATTGGCAATGCTGACTGGATCGTTCACGTGGGCTTCACCACCATCGCGCCAGTGATACTCGCCAGACTCTGGAAGACCAGGAATCTGGACGATAGGATGCGAGGGATATCCACGCTCGTGGAACGCGAAAGCATCCTGGGCGATCAGTTCAAAGGTCAAACCTCGGATACGACTAGCAGTACCAGCGAAGCAGCGGTCAACAACGCTGTCATCGATACCAAGAGCCTCGAAGATCTGAGCGCCCTTGTAAGACTGCAATGTGGAAATACCCATCTTGCTCATGACCTTCAGGATACCGCCGTCGCAGGAGGCCTTGTAGTTCTCCAGGACCTTCTCATCACTCAGTTTCTTTCTGATGAGCTTCTCACGGTTCATCTTGAGGATACACTCCATCGCCAAATAAGGGCAGATGCCATCTGCACCGTAGCCCAGAAGGACACACATGTGGTGGACTTCACGGGCCTCCGCAGTCTCAACTACGATAGCAGCCAGTGATCTCCACTTGTTGCGAACCAAGTGGTGGTGGACGAGACCGGTGGCCAGGAGAGCTGAAACAGCAACTCTGTCTGGACCAGTGGCACGATCAGAAAGAATCAGAATCTTGTCTCCATTCTGAATACCCTCGGTGGCAGCGTCGCAAATCGCGTCCAGAGCGTCGATGTAACCCTGAACTCCCTTCTGCTTCTCAAACGTAATGTCGATGGTTCTCACAGGCCAGTCCTTGTGAATGGTTGTGATATTCTTCAATGCCTTAAACTCGTTAAGAGTAAGGATGGGAGATGGCAGGAGAAGTCGGTTGCACTGCGAGGCGTCCATTTCAAGCAAATTGCCCTGGGGACCGACATAGCACTCCAGAGACATGACAATGGCCTCACGGATAGGGTCAATGGGTGGGTTTGTGACCTGAGCGAACAGCTGACGGAAGTACTCGTAGAGGAGACGAGGTTGCTGAGCCAGACAGGCCAATGGAGCATCATTACCCATGGATCCTAGAGCTTCCTTCGAGTCTGCGGCCATGGGGCCGAGAAGCAGACTGACTTGCTCGAAAGAGTAGCCGAAAGCCTTCAGACGAGGGTCATTCTGGACAGTCGCATCGTCCAAAGGAGTACTGAGGTCCACATTCTGAGCGATGAGTTCCTCGTTGACAGCGGGGAGCTTGAGCCGTTCTTTCTCCAGCCAAGCTCCAAATTCCTGACGGTGAGAAACGGTGTGCTTCAACTCGGCATCATCGATAATACGACCGGCAACAGTGTCGACCAGAAGCATTTTACCGGGCTGTAGACGGCCTTTTTGGATAACTCGCTCAGGGTCGATATCAATGGTACCGACCTCGGAAGCACAGATGATACGATCATCATCCATGACGTAGAAACGGCAAGGACGCAGACCGTTACGATCAAGGTTGGCACCGCAGTAGCGTCCATCTGAGAAAGTGAACAAAGCAGGACCATCCCATGGCTCCATCTGGCACGCAGCCCACTCATAGAAGGCCGCCTTTGCAGGGTCCATCGCTGGGTTGTCCTGCCACGCCTCTGGAACCATCAGCATGACAGCTTCTGGCAGTGACAGAACGCCGTTGATCATGAGCAGCTCCAGGACATTGTCGAAAGCGGCCGAGTCGGATCCACCGTCCTCAACAATGGGGTACAAAGAGTCCAGTTCGTCACCAAAGATCTCAGACTTCAACAGACCCTCTCTAGCTCTCATCCAGTTCTTGTTTCCTCTCAGGGTGTTGATTTCACCGTTGTGAGCAGCCCATCGCAAAGGTTGTGCACGGTCCCAAGAGGGGAATGTATTCGTGGAGAAACGGGAGTGTACCAGAGCGAAGTGGCCCTCATAATCAACGTTGACCAAATCATGGTAATATTGGTAAACCTGAACAGGCGCTAGCTGACCTTTGTACACGATGTTGCGGTTGCTGAGAGAACACAAGTAGAACCAGCTTGCAAGACCAATGACGTGAGTTGCGCGTTTTCGTAGGACGTAGAGCTGTCGCTCGAAATGTCTCTCATCGAATTTCTCTGGATCAGTAATCTCGGGCTTGTTGCCATCACCGTAAGCAGATCTCAAGACAACGAATGGCTGCATAATGACTGGCTCACGGGAGAGAGCAGCAGGACCCAGAATGGTCGAGTCACGGGGGACTTCACGCCATCCAAGAACCCGGAGGCCCAAAGACTCAGCAATCTGTTCAAAGGTCACTGTGGACTCCTTCAGCGCCTCATCGTCGGGCTTGAAGAACAAGTTTCCTGCAGCATACTGTCCCAATGGAGGGAGCTCAACTCCAACCTCACGAGCAAAGTTCTTCACAAAGAACTTATGGGGAATACTGGTCATAACACCTGCACCGTCACCGTCTCGAGCATCGGAGCCAACTGCTCCTCGATGGGTCATGTTGCAGAGCAGGTTACGGGCTATCAGTTGCGTACCGTCAGCATATTAATTCCAAACCACGAATACCGTACCCGAGATCCTTACCATCGCTGACAATCTTGTGGCTTGCCTTGCCCTTGATATGGCTGCATTCAATGTGTCAGAAATTCGTTTCTTTCAAGATCGAGAGAGAGCATGCAGACGCCAATTGACAATCGCAGAACTAGCACTTACGCCGTGAATCCTACACCGCAGGCATCTTTCTCGAGTTCGGGGTTGTAGAGACCCTGCCGCTCGGGCAAGGCCTCCGCCCAGCCATAACCCCTCTCCGGCTTGTACACCGAGTACTCGTGCGGCTGCTGCTCTTCGACTATCGTGTTTTCATAGATCTCCTCCAAGTGACCCATTCTTCCGCCGGCGACCGACAGAGAATGCAGTGACAATTGGGTAATTTTGTTTTTGCGTCTAATTTATTCGCCGTCTCTGTACCCGCGGGGTGGGAGTCAGAAGCGGGACGATATCAGATAAGTGTATGTCGTCACGACGACCGGGTCTGCGACAACACTACTGGGGGGGTATACTGAGGAAGGGAATCTATCAACCCAGCGTCTCACTGTTCAGAGGAGTGGATAAAGGAGTGAAGCAGAGAGAGAGAAGAAAGAGGAGAAGAAAAGAAGTAGGAGGAGGAGAGAAAAGCAGACGACGTGGGCAGCTCCGGGGATTCAAATGGTCGCTCCGGTACTGGGTAAAGCGGGCCAAAAAAAACCACGGCTGTGGGGTTGTTGGAGACCTTCCGCCGTGGCAAACGGATCTAAAGCGTCGCTGCAGCTGGTAACGGGAGCAGAGGAACTATGCCTGGATGGTTTGGTCCGAGAGCAGTCAGAGCTGGTGCGTTACGCTGGTTGCTTTTACCTTTCTCTGCCTGTCTATCCCGCTTCTGGAGAAGGCACTGTATCGATACGTACCGATGCGCCTTCGGAGGTATGGCCCCGTTTTCTGGTTTCCGCTGCTCCAGACGGACGACGGTCTTTCTCTGGGTCGATGATAGGGTTGTCTAGGCGACATTCATTTGTTTCAAGAGGTCCTCTCCCATCCCAGGGGTCTGTGACCGGGTTCTTTGGAAAATTTACCTGCTACTATGCCCTTTCTTGACGTCTGCCCGTGATGTTATCCCTCCAGCACATCCCCCGAGGCACATGGCCCCGATCTGCCTGGAAGCGCTGCTCGCGGATCGAAGCTTTCCACATACGGTTCTGGAGGGAGAGATAAGACAGGGCCAGCCAATCAGCGCAGGGGCTTTTCAACCTTTCACCCAAAAACATTAGACTCCAGCTACGTCAAGACCCACCGGGTGGGGAAGATATTCCACTAGCGCCGTCTGGACGTTTTATGACGGATTGGCGTATGGCACGGTATGCAAAATAGATTACTGCTAACAGGAGGGCAGGGATTCCGCCGAGGAACAGGATAGCTGCCCCGACCGGAGTCGAGCGACGACTGGCGGTCCGCCCAGTCAGAACACGCACTCCTGGTCCAGTGACATGAAACGAGCAGAAAATCAGCAGCGGAACACGCTGACATGGTGGGAACCGCCCCCCGAAATCCGAACGTCGGAGCTCGAATGATACCTTCCTCTGGCCCTGGCGCTCTTCCGTCGTGCAGCCATCAGGCGCATGGTCAGTCGGACGAACCGTGCAATTCTCGGGAGAAGGAGGATTCGAGTCATCGCTGTACAGGCTACTGGTATGGCTCCTGACCTAGAGTATAGCATCCAGTGGTGGTGGCTCCTCCTCCCGAGCCGAAAAGCGGACATCACCATGTCTTCTCATTGACTCCTTCTGGTTGGCACCACAGGTTAGAGTCGTTCCCGCAATCCAACCGATGGTTCTTCTGGGCCAGCGCCCTCCACTACCAGACTTCCCGACCCATCATCAGTCTCCTCAGATCTGACGGACCATCCTAGGGTGGGGGGTTCACATTGTTCTTCATTGCACAGTGGACAGTGACAAAGCACCTGGCATGGATATGTACTCAGTAGTAATCTCGAAGATAGCAAGAGGATGGCAAAAAAGAGTGAATAGTCTACGTCAGGATCACTGCAACGCACCACTGAGCAGACGGACGAAGAAGAGGGTGGCGCTCAAGGAGATCGGGTCGATCAACATCTCGAGGCATCCAAGGAGACGCCCCGCAAAAGACAAGCAGTGGACGAGAAGATTGGAGTGCTGGACTCTTGGGAGACGAGGATCTGCTGGCCAGCGAGAGAGTGCAACGATCACCAGCTTCGCTCCGGCGCAATTAGGCACGGTAAGTCAGCCGGGTGATACGTATCCCGAAAAGAGCATGGAATGCATGGGATGACCTGCACACGCAAACGGAGGGCGCAAGATGGACGACTTCGGCCCTCCCCATCCTTCGTCAAGCCACCGGAACGTGCGCCGCGCAGGGAGCAGCATGTGTTTCTAGCGCCCGGGCCAAACGTACCCCACGCTGGGGAGGACTGCAGGAGAGGAGAGGACGTCGGATAGTAGTCGAGGTCGTCCGCACAGCGGTAATCGCATTACAGGTCAGCATGCTAAATTTACCAAAGTATGGGGTCTGGCCTGCGAACCCATTCACATTGGTAATCCACGTCCTCCGGGAGATCCCTGTGCGAACTGTCAGAGATTCAACCTCAGCTCGCAGCGCTCCTCCACTTTCTTCTCGACGGTTGTTCTCCATCCGGCTCGCGGGGTCATCTCCAGGACCCTCCATCGCGTCCCGACTTCGAACGTCTCGATGGACCGCGACTCCGCGGCAGTCGATGCACATGCCACTAGCTCCTGCCGACCCCGATGTCGGTGCGCCAACGCTGCGCCGTGCATCTAACGCCCCGGACCTGATTGGCAGGCAGTTTTTTTAGAGGTCATATTTAGAGGTCATCGAACGTCTTTATCTCAGACCCGCGTTGGTTCGTCCAGTTAGCCTGTCGGTTGCGAGAAGAGGCTGTCCGCAGGGTCCTGCCCCTGAAGGTATTCAGATCCAATGATCCGTCCTCCCGGGTTTTCGTCGAGGATGCAACTGCCAACTGGAACGCTGCAAAACATTAAGGTCAATTAAACTTCACATAGTCAGCAGTGCCGCACTCGACACTGGCGACCAGGTCGCGGGGTGTGGGACGAGTAGCACTCCCGAATACCACCATTCAACACTGTAATATTTTTAAGCGCTACAGTGGCATCTTAGTCTAAATCCTCTAGGGTACTTCTACAGAGTATACAGGCCGCACAGCTTCCTCCGGTCGTGGAGGTTGGTCTCTCGGCCGACGATTCTGAGGAATTCGAGGTATGGAGATCTTCATGGCGAGTAAACACTAAGACCGCAGTGACTCAGCTCAGATGGTAATGCGTCCACTATGGACTGAATTCTGACTGGGGATTATTACCCACGGCCAACTCATGTGCAGGCGCACTTCTGCTTATTTTTCTCCTTTTCTCCTCGGACTTCTGGCTAGCAGGACGGAGCACTGAAGTCCGCAGCGTCGCTCGATGTTTGGGATGGCTGCTTGCTCGATGGGGATTGCCGGTCACATGATGCAGTGGACATGCCGCCTCATTTCTATCTCATTTCCCTCTGACTTCCCTCCGATTTCCCCCGACGAGTTGATGCTCGTCTGTCCTTTTTGGGCTCACCGAGACTTCTCTCCAGCGCTGGCCTGGGCGCCATGGCCATCGGGAGTCTCCGGGCGCGGTCAAAACATCAGCGCCCGTAGTAGCCACGTAAATACCAAGCTGGGAGAGGTATTGTGTTGCCTGTCGTGAGGCGGGATGTTTCGCAGCAGGCGAACCCCGGAGAAGCCTCCCTTCTCCGATGCAAGGTGTCCGATTGCCTCTTTTGCAGGACATTAATTAAGGCCATTTTCAAATAGCGGGGTCGACCACTGGCGTTCTCCTGCTCAACCCGCCTCATCTTCACCCTGGCCTGGATGCTCACACGACGCGGAGAAATGGGAGTATCGAAGCAATGCGGATACGACCGCAACGATGGCGTGGCAAGCTGGGTTTGACTCACACTGGTCGGCTCCTTCATGCCGGTATTTCCTCTCTCACGAAGAAGCCGACTATCCGTTCAATGTCCGCTCTCACAGTAGCGGCCTAATGAAAAGAACAGAATGGGGCAATCTGCGGAGGAGAACGGAAAGCGATCTCGTGAGCGAGAGCCAACTCTGCACTCGAAGAAAAGCGGGCAGCAGTTCTATTAGTCTGGAGAAAAGATCCCTTATCGCAGCAAAAGCCGACGATGGCCCTGTAGCTTGTCGTCGGCGAAATGTCGCTTTTATTCCCAACTGGTCCTCCCTTCCCTACGCGGCAATATGCAGCGCTAGATGCGAACGGTGGGCTGGATGCAGTAGTATTATTATTAGTATTAAGTATATCAGAAAGCCATTATTATTAGCACTAACTATCTTCTTCCTCTACAATCTCTGTATTTCTCTCTCGTTCATAGCACTAGTTTCACAACTCACGTCCCATTCTCACTAGTCTGCTAAATCCAGCATCATACATCTCCACAGACACTTCATTTTAACCCTTTAGGAGCAGGATAGTGGCTAGAAACTAGCACCAATATCGGAACAAAATAGCCAAGCATCGAATTACCAAATTAGGTAATTAATCCCTGTCGTTTGAACTGCAACCTTCGAGATAACTTTAAAATAGCAATGATGACTTGCACAATCTGTATCCTGGCACGGGAAGCTTATCGGATCTGATAATCTGTACGCTATTGTAATCTGTAATCTGTAATCTATATCCCTGCGTGTGATTATTTGAGGATGGGTTAGTTGTGAGTATGGAGGGGGTTGTATGTTCTATTTACGATTGTGATGGAAATATATAATGACGTGTGCGACTAGCACATCCCAGCCATATTGAGAATTTCGTCCATAGAATTTTACCTGATTTGTATATGGAATAAGACTGAAATATTCTGTACCTGGGTCATAAGTATGGATTGTAATTTGATGATGGCTTTTGCTGTTCTGCGTCTATTGCTGATGATAGACACTGTTACGGTTACAACACCCGGTACTAATTATATAATTAAATGGGAAGCTCAAGATATTTCACATTGATCCTTCTCTTTTTTGTAATGAATTAAATTAAGTAACAGACTTCATGTATACATATTCAGTCTCTCTAGTCTACTAAAATAGCTGGTATCTATCTCTAGCTACCGAAACTCTCTTTGATAACGACAATATCTAAATAATATATATGGTGACCTTCACTTGACAGCTTTAAAGTTCTCATGTTACTGCTCCCCTTAAAAGTACTAACATCACACCGCCCCCTACTGTACAACAGCACGATCCCTCTCCTCCTGGATCTCCGCCTGTTTGGATTTTGCTGCTTTCTGCGACTGCAACCCATACATCTCCCTAAAACAAAATATCATCGGCCTCCACTTATCGGGATCGATCCGGTTCTCGTGCCCTTCTAGACGAAGCTCCTCGTCCACGCGTGTTTGGATAATTTTAACCTCCATCGCAACGACCGCGCCCTTCACATCTGGTCGATCTTGCATCATCTCCACCACATTCACCAACTCCGCCTCCATCTGCACTGGACACTCTTCAATACACGGCGGTCGAACCATTCTTGATGGGATGGGCGTCAAGCCTGAACAACTGAACTTGTCCTTTACATATCGATATCCCTTACTCAGTTTCGTGGGAGGGACATCAGGCGTCCCAGTCGTGCGCGCCAGGGCATTGACGTAGTGAGCCATGTTATCAGACGCGAGGTTAAGGACGCATTGTTTTGTGCGTAGGAGGTTCTTCGTTGTTTGGGACGTAGAGTCTAGACCGAGCATGCAGCGATCTGCGAGCCACCACGCTGAGGACATGGGTGCGATATTGGATGTGCCGTCTTCGTTTTCGGTTGTGATTAGTACGATGGGCGTGCCCCAGTAAAGGATTTCGGGGGTGATGATGGTTTTCATGATCGTTGGGTTCTTTAAGAAGTGAATGGAAGCGGTTCGAGGGAGGGATTCGATGCGAAGTAGAGAAATAGCAAACAGGGAAAGAATCTATATTGAATACTCCAATAATGTTGATAATGAGATCTCAATTCATCCCAAGAATAATCAGTATAGCAGGGATTTATAGATCTCACATCGACATCTGATCCAGGAACCCGACTACACATTTTGCGAGAGAGGACATTTTGCAATCATGACTGGTCACTTTGAAAGCAATTCTTCCTATGACTCAGAAGGTGCTCGTTTAAAACGTGGGATCATTCTGGATATTCTAGAGGTTGGTTAATGCAGAAAAGAAAAGTTGCTTTCAAATTGACCAATCATGTTGAAGCCTGTCATTGAGAATATTCGTCATTGTTGTTTCTAGGAGCATACTCTACTCCACATCTGAGGTCCGTTTCTCCGCGGGAGTAAAGAGTAAGAGAATAGTTGTTAAATTACTTAGAGGTATTGTTTTAATGGGAATCAAAGAGATGAGAAAATAGAAGTATATAGTCTTAAGGGTGTTTAAATATGATGGTTCATTATTTCCCGTTCAATTTACTTATTTCAAATTCTAGATGATTCTAGTCGAATTATGAGGCACGGAAGCGCAGAAACTGTAATGACTATTGAGGTGCTTATTCGATGCTTGCTTGAATCCAAGATCTAGAGGGAGAATGGAGTAATCTGAACCACATTCTAGGTAATCAAAGAATCTAAATGAAATATATAATGATATATTTTGCTAATATTTCCTTCGCTTTCTGGTCGTAGAACTTTCCCCGATATCCCCGTCATAAATTTCTCTTGATCTGGGATGCGGGGAATCGGGAGGAGGTTCTGGATCATCCAGTTGAAGGTCTTGAAAGACCTTTTCCAGCTTCTCAAGACCTCCAATTACGTCGTGATAAAATGCCTCCTGAAGCGCAGGGTTTTTAAAGTCACTGTCATGTCCGAAATCGCAGTGCAGGCACTTCTTGACAATAATCTTAAAACCCTGGCTTACCATGGCATTACTATGTTCTGCCAGTCGTAGAGCCGTGAAGTAATCGGCGAAGCTCTGTGACTGCCCTCTGTTGAGATCAATCTGTTCTTGGAGATCTCTGAGATGAGCCTGATATGCAAGTTCGAGGAACATTATACCCAATCCAAAAAGAACGGGATTTCGGATGAACTGGTTGTAATCTAATGGTAGATCCTTGGGCTCCATTGATGAACTGGATGCTGGAATAGAAGTGCTCATATATGGCGGGGTGTGTGGTGCTTGCTGGAGGATGTGATCATGGTCTCTGCCTCCGAAAAAATAGACATCGTCACTGCGCCAGGATTTGTTGAGCCAGGGTGTGGTATGGTAATAGAGAACTGCGGTAGCGAGATACCTAGCTAACCGGACACGTTCATAGAGACCTAGACCCTTGGCAGAGTCGGCTCTTGACAGTGATATGACCTGAGAAAGGGACAAGGATATGTTCATCTCGTTAGTGGGATTATCCATATATGCCACGTGTTTGCATTCTTCGTCGTCCCCGAGAAGACCGATGCAATAATTGCGCATCGATTGTGACGATCGGTATAAAAACCGTTCCACGACGGTGCAGAAATTTCTCTGTAGGTATAGATTTGGAATTGAAGCAAGCGGATTTCCTGGCCATGAAGACTGAATGGCTCCAGATAGGGGTTGGAACTGCACACGTCTGTGAACTTTCCGTGGATAAGATATTTCCTCTACCTGACTCCGTCTTTGGTGAGAAGAGGTAACTTCCGAGTCTGGGCTAGAGACCTGCTCAAAACTGCTTTCAGGAGATTTAATGATTGATTCAACATTAATCCAAGTTTCTTTCTGCGTGGTTCGAGAATTCTGCAGGCCCCGACCACTAAAGGCCACAGTGAATTGCACCTCACTTTGTGTTCTATTGAGGTCAGACTGGATGGATGGTTGGAGGGATAAATGCACATCATGCACATAATGCGCATTGCAAGCCGTCCCTAAAGCATCATAGAGGCTGCGTGCAGCTTTTTGAATAATGCGGAAGTGCCGGAATTGCTGCTGACTTTTGGGTGTCATGTGTACTTTCAACTCGTCGGACAGTCGAAGCTGTTTGTGTTGGGGAATCAAGGATGAAAAAACCTGAACGAGTGATTTCAGGTCTTCCACAGTATCCTGGAGAACAAAGAGGACCAGTTAGTCTCTCCAAGTGTGTGGACGAGTGCATGACCCACCTTCAACGTGTCGAATGCCCCTTTTGTCTGGATTTTGGCCTTAGTAGCAACAGGAAGATATCTTGTGATATCCTCAATCTCTGCAAGCTTCTTCTGTATCTCCAGTGTAACGTCCAAACAAACCCCCATTGACGAAGCTAGGTGATCTTTAATACTGGCACCATGCCATAGGGTGTGATCCTCGCCAGCGGTCATACCGTGCGTAACTTCTGAAGAGCCTGAAGCATTTGATAAAAGGATTTCCACGTTGGTCGAAAAGACAACGCTCTGGGTTCTCAATATGCTCTTGAGGTTAACATCTTGGGGCAAATACTTGCGATACTGTTTGAAACAGGCAAGTGTACTCCGAAAGCAGGAATCAGTTGTCAGCAAAACTACATTTGTCAGGTCTACTCAGTACATCGTGGATCTAGTTCAGAGGAACAAGAATTACCTTTCAGTAATTCGGCATTGTTAATATCGTTGTTTCTAGGTGATTCTTGCGCATCTCTAACGAGATCTTCATTTTCATTATCTCCC
The DNA here is from genome assembly GCA_029606265.1 of Paecilomyces dactylethromorphus. Classification (NCBI taxonomy): domain Eukaryota; kingdom Fungi; phylum Ascomycota; class Eurotiomycetes; order Eurotiales; family Thermoascaceae; genus Paecilomyces; species Paecilomyces dactylethromorphus. The sequence goes on along the minus strand of JAPVCE010000008.1, from coordinate 254,211 downwards.
CCACTCTGCAAAGTAGATTCTGACGATGGTGCTTCTGGATGGGTGGTGAGGTTGAGAGGAAAATCACCATTGTATTCTTCTGATGTATGTTGGTTTTGTATGGCACTCCTTCCGGATTCGGAGTTAGGATGTTGCCTGTGTTGGATATTCTGTTGATCTATGTAGCGCGTCAATCATCAAAGAAGACCTAGGAGTTGGATTATATATAGGGATTGCTTCAAGGGCATCTGAATTCCCCATGATTTAAGACTCCGAACATAGAGAAAGACAATACTGTACCATTAGAAATCATTATCAACGTCGAAGAGATATGATCTGTCGTAGACCATTGTTCTAGTAATGATCTCGAACACGCAGCAGCAGTTCCTGCTGCATACCTTTGCCATACCTTATCCTTGTGACTATCAGCGTAGTCACTAACTCCTTTCACCACAATACATGATAGATTATTGCAAATTCCTGCACCCTCCATTTCAAACGCAATCACCTTTTCCTGGCCAGAAATCCTGTCTCGATCTTCACCAGACTTCATAACGGTGTCTCCTGATGCTATTCGCCCGAAGTGGATATCAAGCTGCTGCTGTTGCCCTCTCGCCCGTATAACGCTCTCTTCTGGAACTAAACGCGAACGGAGAACTAAACTCTTTGGGCTACATTGTAATATTTCGCATGTTGCTTCCTGAGCCTTTTCGCAATATTTATTCCTGTTACACTTCTTGCATTTCGGAGCATCGCGATGTTTATGATGATACGTGGACTCAAAAAGTCGGTCTTGGCTTGCGCCGGGATAGTAGTAGTCACCAGCTCGTTTCTGTAGCACACTAACATGATCATAGGTTCTCCTTAGCAGGCTCTCACGGCCTTTTCGAGTTTTTAATTTCGTTAGGAAGCCTTGTATTTCTGTATTCGGCATCATGGCAGAATCAGTTATGGCATCTTTACGGCGGAATCCACCAGGCAGTTTCCTGCCAAAGTCGTATACCACGATACCCTCACCAATTACAATGTCGCCAAGGAATATCCTATTTTCGGTTCCATTTGGTACCCCTCCACAGATACCAACGATTAGAGCCAGTCGAATTCCCTCAAAGCTCGATCGGAGGCTCGCTGAAACGCTTGCCGCATGACCTTTTCCAATTCCAGGCATGTAGGCTAACACGACATTGTGGTTACCGATGACCCCTGTACGATATGAATTCTGATCTCCTGATACCTTTCCATATTGATCCCCCTTTTCATCCCAGAAATAGTCAAAGAGTGCCTCAACGGCATCTGCTTCAAGCTGTAGGGCGCAGATTATTGCAACCTCGAAGTCTCTCCGGCATTTTGGTCGTGAGAGATCGGCCATCGTCGTGAATGCTTCTTGGAGGAGGAGGAGGAGGAGGAGGAGGAGGAGGAGGAGGAGGAGGAGGAGGAGGAGGAGGAAGAACAACGGGGATGATAGTAATAAAGTAAATTAATCTCTGTCAGAGATTGAGTCGTCACGGTCGCGTGCGAGGCAGATTTAATGCCGTTTCTTGTGAATGTCAGCTCTGAATAGCAGCCATTTCAACACAGATACATATATAAGCCAAACATCTCTATAGAATCAATAATTTGGATGATGTCTGGCCTTGGGTAGCAATAGATGATGGGTTCTAGTTTTCGTCCGATAGTTGTTGATGCCTAAAATCACGCCAGCACTCAGCCTCGCTCGGTTGATGGCAGATTTCTTTTTCAGCCGCTCAAAAGTGGGAGCCTCATCCTGTATCCCACATTCTGAAGCATTTCATACCTGCCACTGCTATTTATCGTTAGGGATAAAATAGATGCAAAGAAAAAGAAGAAATCAGTCCTGCAGGCTCCCCAATATGTCAATGAATGGATCAGATCTAACATCTCTTCAACGACAAATCACGGTACTCTAGACCCAAACGTCGGCTTTGTTGAGGCTTTATACCAAACCTGCTCAACTATCTTCATTTACCTATGGGGATCACAATTCAGATCGATGCCGTATGGGTCGTACAAGAATGCTTTGAAGAAGGATATTGCCCAACTTCGTTTATGGGAAGAGAACTTCCCCCCTAATCGCCTGGACATTATTCTTGAATACTCCAGTCGTTTAAAAATGAACGTGATCGAAAATCTATATGAAATTGGCAAAATTCTAATGCAATGTAAGTCCTTAATCGGAGATCAAAGTTGCTATTGATCTTACATCGAGGCTCAGATTTCCTGCTTCACAGATTGCAGAGAAACCGTATCTAGTGCTGAGAACCAGAGTACTTCAACCCAAGATCTTGTACATGAACTCGAGGTTCTCTTAGAAAAGGCAACAATAATACTCTCGGATGAAGAAAGATCTGACTCGTCATCAGATGAGTCTTCATCGGATGAGTCGTCTTCAACCATCGAACTTGAACAGAACCGCTATGGACGATTACACTGCTATATCAGTTGCATGATAGACCTAGCACCGGTAATTGAAAAGCAGATTTCCTTTTTGCAGTATAAAATGGAACGACAAGCTCCACCCTTAGAAAATGTTTTTCATTTATCGCAAAGCGCGCAGCCATTTGCCATGCGCATTAAGGACCGGTTTGTAAATCCCCCGGGTGTTTCCCCTCACAAACTGATAGTCAAAATAGATTTCGAGACGCATCAATATCTCTTGTTGAGCGATTGGCACAGGCAAATTGGGAGAGATCCATCCGGATAAGGCAGCAAGAATTAGAAGGACTGTCTGCAGAGGACCATCACGATGCTGCTGCCCTTTTCCAGCCCTATTCCGTTTTCCATGACTCAGGTCTTGGGACATCTATTCCTACAAAATCGCAGTACGCTGTAACCAATGCCTCTCACACTTCATTCCTCTCAGCTGCAGGGGAAGAGTCTCAGGGCCGCCCGCGGGTGCCCCCTCTACCGTCGGAAGGCGAACATGGACGTTATTTCCAATGTACCTATTGTCGGAAATCCATATCTATGAAGAGCCGGGTTGAGTGGAAGTAAGTATTTGGATGAACATAATATAATAGACCTGGCTGATTTCTTACAAAACAGAATGCATGTTTTTGCGGATTTGCAGTCCTATATCTGCACACATGAAAAATGCAAGGACCCTTTAAAAACGTTCCCAAGCCGTAAGATCTGGGCAGATCACGAATTTAACAAGCATTTCTCTCAATTACAGTGGCGCTGTTTTATCTGCCATACGACCATGGTTACCCAGCAGTCATTTGTAGACCATCTGACTATTAACCACAGAATCATGATGACTGGCCATCGCTTAGCCGCGGTAACATCAGAAGCTAAAGAGACCGTTTTACTTCTAGACTTCGCGAATCATCAGTGCCCATTATGTTCGCAGACTGCTTGGAAAACTGGGAAAGGCTATGAAATCCACGTTGGTCAGCACCTGGAGGAAATATCTCTGGCATCTATTCCGATCTATGAAGAATATGAAGACAGTGATACTGACTCAAACTTGGACACATCACACAATGCTTCAATGGAAGGACGACGACAGCAACTTGCTGTCCAACAAGCGCGGCCTCAGCTTTCAGCGCAGCAGCAGAACAGCCTCACTATGGTACAAGCGAATGGTATGGACAAAGTGTCCGAAGATCGACAATCATCTCAAGTTTTCCCGAACAAGACTCATTACACTTTTCCCCTACTGATCAGAAGCTCTATAGGAACCCAAGCCGAGGTTCTAATGCCTATGACTATTTCTGCACAAGAAGCTAGTGGTCCTCCAAGGCCTCCTTTAAAAAATCAACAAGGACAGAACAGAGATGAAACTCCTCAAATGACACATGTGACACCTACCATGTCTCAGACTATACCTATTATACGCAACATTACTCCAACTCGGCGCATACGTCGTAGAAATTCAGACAGTTCCATGACACAAACACCAGTGATGACTCATGGCATAATAGACACGCCACAGACGAGTAACAGTCTAGATTTAACTCCTCAAGAACAACAGATGCTAATACAACAAGGATATCTCAGACATGGACAGTTTACCCCACAGCAAATTGTGCAGATGCAGGAAAATGCGTGTGGTCAACAGAATATCCAGTTCCACCAGCAGCAAATGATGCAATCAAATCAAGCGCAACAGCATCAGCACCAGCAGCTACAGCAAACAATGCCTTTCAATGCAGCTCAAGCTAATGGTGGCCACCTTCATCAGGACTTCCAAAGTATACCTATGAATCAGCGATATCAACAGCTGTATCAGCAGCGACTGCTTCGCCTTCGTCAAGAGATGGCACAGAGGTACATGTCTGAGTATGGGCCGCCGACGCAGTATCCACCTCAGATGGCTCAACAATATGGCATAGGATTGGAAAGAATTGCGTGGAACTGGTTGCATGAACTGATGCGGAGAGAGCGTGAGTCCAGCCAGCGGCAGCAGTGGCAGAGCATGATGGACAGTGGAATAGGAAACTGAAGCCTGCCTCAATTACTGAATTTACGATTTGATTCGTAGTCATCATATGACGGTCATGGGTTTGTCCTTTGTCTTGGAGAGAGGAACGAGTTATGGTGACGCACTGCACCTTTCATGGTTTCTGTTTCAACAAATAAGGCCAAAGGCACCCTTTCAGCGCCTCTCCAAGTCTTCTGATAATACTCATCAATCCGAGTCTACGGACCCAATTGTTCAGACCAGACAACCGTTGATGGTGATACGGCCACCGTTATCTGTGACCGTCCCCTGTCATCTAGATGAATTAGACCTAACTTGCAAGCATGGAAGATATAGTATTCTCCTATTCCACGTTATATTAGGCCTGAGTGACACTTCATTATGAGTTGGGCCTCCCTGATTCTGATGCTATCAATTATGAGCAGAGATCTTCATTCCAGTAGTTATATCAGTGCCCATATTGCTCTGCAAGGTTCACGAGACCCTATATTTTCGGAAGCCACATTCACACTCACAATTTGGAGAAGAAGTTTGCGTGTGTGACATGCTAGCCCTGATTCTGGGAATTGCACGATCTGGAACGACATATGAAATTCCATACTAGACAGCAACACTAGTCATTGTATTAGCTACCTCTATGCGTGAATGATTTCGGCCCGTAGCAAGCTTAACGACTGCTATTTTGTGTGGTCTTTTGGTCAAATGGTCTATAATTTGGAGACTGGAAGCCCGGATTCATTGCAGATATTTTTCATTCAGATTCGATTAGTTGGCACTCATACACTGTAGATTCTACCACTAATCTCTAGACATTAAGCCAGAAATCCGCCATTAAGCCCCACAATTGATGCTCGAAGGAAGTAGGGATCCTCATCAATACGTTTCCGAATCTCTCCCTTGGATAGCTCCTCGACATCCCATGCTGCCCAAACAAAACGCCCATGGAGAAAAGCGGCCTCTTTTGTAGCTGTCCAAACTGCGAAAGCACCAGCAAGACCCTCTAAGCAGAATCACATAAATGATGTCAGTCACTGATCACAAATGAATAAAAAAGCCTGTGCACTAGATTATGTGTGAGATAAGAATCGGAGACATCACTCACCTTTGCTGGAGCTAAACGGAGGTAGACCCAGTGCTTTCCATGAGTCGTTGTAAATTTCCCCAGGATGGAAGCTAATAATTTGTACTTTTTCAGGGGATACGTTCTGCGCAATTACTTGGAATAATAATGTTCCGGATAGCTTTGTAAGAGTGTATGCGGGACGAGCAAGTACCCCGGGATGCGCTATCAAGTGCGTCGCTTGGGTTGATATATTGATAATGAACTGTGTTGTTTGATGAGTCAGGAACACGAGAACTTTTCAGAAGTTGAGAATAGATAGGAGATTGAAATAGGAAAAAAAGAGAAAAAGGGTGAAAGGCTTGCCTTTTGCTTTTCACTCGGCTGGGAGTAGAATTTCTCAGTGAAATAGAGCGGGGCCTTAACATTGACTTCGAACTGAGACCAGACTTCGTCTGCGCCAAGTTCGAATATCGGCTTTGGTTTAGTAAATTTTACAGCGTTCGCGACAAGGACGTCAACAGTGATGCCTTGGGCCGCAAGATCTTTCCAGAATTCTTCGACCGCAGCAAGATCGACTAGATCACAGGCGCGAGCGATGATCGTATTGGTACCGGAAGTTTTTGCCTCTTCCTCAAGACGAGAGCGAGCGGTTGCTAACACATCAGAACGACGACCGATGATGATCACAGTATCCGCCGCTGCCTGGACAAAGGCACGAGCAATTGCAAGGCCAACACCAGTACCGCCACCGGTTATCAGTACTGTTTTACCGCGTTGACTCAACTCCGGCCTGGAGGGATCTATGGCTGGGTATACCTCTTGGTGGACTGTACTGGTAACGTTGGTCTCTGACAGTGACTTGAACAGAGCTTCGAGATCCCCTTGCTCCGACATATTCAGTGATGAAGATAAGTGTAAATTATTGGAATACGTGTTTTCTTAGAGAACCGAATGTTAAAATAATGTCTTCTCGGTACTTGCTGGAATACTTCCTATTCATCTGTTCATGTAGTTAAAAAGTCGGACGATGCAGCGATATATTTATATTGGTGACTATGAACTATGAATAATCCTTGAGTGAAGTATCAAGTTTTTTAGTTACCCACAAATCACGCAAGTCCTGCCACTGCATACGTCTTAGGAGAAATTGAGGCTGTGCTGCTTTTAGAATGGTTGAATTGATCACCAGGTTCTACTGGTATGAGTGCCATTCTAGATTAGGTATAGCGCTCCCACTCTTTCGCTGTTAGGTTGCCGGACGATTTGGTCCGCGGCGGGCACTATCCAGTATGGGATAGCCTCCGCAGATTCAGGTTGTGTAACCTGTAGAAAACTCGAGTCCAGCTGAAGTAAGGGACCGAAAATGAATGGATCCCGCAGAGGCGTCCCTAAAAAAATATATAGATTAATAATGAACCGTAACTATTCATCACTTAATCGATATTTCCACCGTGAAAATAACTCACACTAGGCAACCAGGATCATGGGCCTAGAAATTCAAGCATGCCAGGCTTGCGCAATGGCAAAGCGGAGATGTGAAAAGCAGAAACCATGCTGCATAAGGTGCAAAAGACGAGGCATTGAATGCACATATCCCCCAGCAAAGCCATCTTCCTTTGTCCTTTGTGAAGGTGAAGAAATATCTTTAGTTGAATACGATGCTGTGTCTTACAATGCTTCGCATTTGCCCACATGCCCTCCCGGTTGTCAGACCGCAGCTACTGATAGCAGAGGACAATCAATGGAACTATTTCTCTCCGGCATCACTGATGGTGTTATTCCTACACAGTTAGCCTTAAGTTGGTTTACTTCACCAGATACTTGGAAGATTCTTTTTCCACAGACAAGACCTATTTCATACTCCACCACAGACTTGAAGCGCTATATGGGAACGATTAATCAGTGGCTGACCCAGTGGGTTGAAAAAGGTAGCAATCCTTTTATTCACCATCGACTGTACCACTATCGGTTTCCCTGCTGTCTCCAAGATGCATATATGGCTCTTACATGCTACCTACACAAGACGTCATCGAATGAACAAGCGGTTTTTAAAATCATTGAGGACCGAGCCAAGCAACTGGTATCAGAAAATCGTGTTCACTCTGATCCATTGCGTGGAAATATAAATACAAATTCAGCCCCTCTTGATTCCCTCGGGCATATAGCTCGGGTTCACTCCTTACTAGTCTACCAGATCCTTGGTCTCTACGACGGCGATATACGACTACGCCATGTTGCGGAAACTCACATGCCTGTGTTGAGGATCTGGCTGAAACAGATGGTTGAACATGCTAGCCAGGCGGTTTTTCTGGGTGACTCTGTTGTCTCAGCGGCTCACGGCCTTACCTTGTCCCAGATTACAGACTGCGAGAATCTTCCCTGGTATTCCTGGATTTTGGCAGAGAGCATTCGACGAACGTGGCTTATCTCCTCCGGAATTCATGCAATGTATTTGGCGATGAAGCAGGGCTGCGAATTTCATTGCCTGGGGGGCATGATGTTCACAACTCGCAAAGGAGTCTGGGAGGCCCGGTCAGCTCCAGCTTGGGAGAAGTTGTGCTCGGAGATGAATATAGGACTAATGCAGATGGCGGAGACGCATAAATTATTCACAGAAACTTCTCCTGAAGATGTTAACGACTTCACAAAATTAGTTCTCGAGGTTGCATTCGGTGTAGAGAAAATGGAGAGATGGGCGTCTAAAGGTATTGCATATCACTTTTAGGCGCTTTCTCAGGCGCCAGGTTATGGGACAGATCAGTTTTATTCATAATTTATACTCTAAATTATGTTGGGATATGTACTCTCTCTATACTTCCCTTATTCTTGAAGTCAAATTAAATCTCTTGAAACAAATATGGAAGGAAATCATATCGGGAAAGAGAGTCAAGCCAGTATAAGTACAGAGGGAAAATGCGAAGAGAGAGGGCTAATCGCATAGGTGATATTCAAATTTGACTTGGCACTACAGATCAGCATGATGTCCAGACATGGAAAAATAAGTATAAATCTGAAGTATTTCTAGTCAACGGAGATAAATTCGAGGCCACAATGTGTCCATGTGAATTAGAGCTCTTTGTTCATCCTGATATAAGAGTGAGAATTTCATGCTTCTCTGATATTCTAAGAATGTGTGATCGTGTCGTTGTTTCATCCAATTGATACCGGCGCAACATTTCGAAGGGAAGCTCAATATGTTTCTTTGAAGCCAGAAAAGCAACGTCTGTAGAATCTAACCGTGATCTAATGTACATAAAGACCCCCATGGACCGAAGGGGGGGAGGTATCCATCTAATGAAAACAATGATCCATGAAACCGTCTCATCGAAATCAAGGCGCTGCTCCAGCCTCAGTCTGCGCTTTCAACCGTGCCTCTTCTGCCGCTTTCATCTCTCTTTCCAGAGCGGCAAAATCTCCCTGGAAGGCATCCTTGATCGGTTCTGTCCTCAAATCCCACACATCTTCACTGCTCGGTCCAGTCTTATATTTGATTGCTTTCTTCCTGTAGTGATCACGGATCATCCTCTTCCTCGACTCATCGGGATAAGAGCGCGCCTTCATGCATTGCCAGAAATTGTCCCAGTGCTCATTGCACGATCGCAACTCGCCGTATCTGTATACGTTGACGAATTGTCCTCCGAAGGATTGGCAAAAAAAGGCATAATCGAATGCTGATCGACAATCCATCTCGTCCGGATATAAGGATTCGGGAGCAATTGACGAACGGGGAGGTTCATTCTGGACTTGGACATCGGATTCCGTGAACTGGGCATGCGAGGTAGGTCCCGGAGGGGTCTGTTGAGAGCTTTGAGAATTATCTGTACTTTCAACGCCGGCCAGCAGTCGTTGAAACTCCGCTTGGATTTGCTCATCGGGGCTCATCTGCTTCGTTGCAGCAGGGATTGTCTCTTGCGGCTTGGAGGCATCGCGAGATGATGCTGACGAAAGTGTAGATGTCGAGGACGTTTTGATTTCGTCTTTAGGAGAGGAACTCCACCACCAACCCATCTTTGTAGAAATGCGCACCCGGAGAGTGCTGGCTTGAAAGTTGAAGGCGTGATGAGCTTCAGCGTCGATAAATTACTGGTGACTTTCGGAGGTGTAAATTTAATGAAAACCATCTGTGACAATACGGATAGCTTCATGTCCCGCAGGTATCGGTAATTATGCGTCACGATCGGTATGGTACGATCGCCCGCCCATAAACTTTTCTCCCGCAGTCTCCGCAGACGTCATTAGGTGCCCCAGGAAAAACAAACGCTTGTCTCTCACCAGCCCTCTCAAGAATGTTCTATTCCCCAAGGACATGATGGCATCCACGCTGTTATGGGCTTCGCGGGGGAGTCATCAGATTTCCATGCACCCAAGGGTGTCATGCATATCTCAGACGTCCAGCAGTCGCGTGAGATATGCTCCGCTTCGATTCCCTGCAGTAAGACATGTGGCTTCAGCAGGCCCTCGGTCAATTGAATCGGGACATATCAAACTTGAGAAGAATGAAGGCCTTATATTCCTCAACAGTATGTAACGTATCATTGATAGCTACGGAACAAGCTACTCGGACTGATTTACTATATTTCTACAGATATTTTCCCGCCCAGACTCCAATGGGCACTGCGTTTGCCCTTCGTTGGCGAAGCGCGCCAGTATGAAGAAGTTATGAAGCGTGTGGATAAGCCACACCTAGCAGCTTCTGAGACACTGCGAATCATTCAGCGGGCTATGCCATCTGAGCCCCAGATTGAGGTTACCGGAATTATTCCTCGATTCAGTGAGGGGGGTGCATTTGTCAAGTACGCCCGTACTCAAGGTCTAGATGATATTCAGATCGAGAAAGCTGTGGAGGACCACCTCGCCCAACATCCAATAAAGCCTTGGTTTAATCCGTTTCAAAGGGTGGAAGTAGCCCGTGTCGTGGGAAAGCCCTGGATTGAAGATCTCTTTCAATTCCCGAGCCCGAAGATTAAAGTTGAATTCCTCCCGCCCCGACCGGAAGCATTGCCTGCGGAGCTGACACAGGAGGTCTTGTATACGTTGTTTCGGAAATACGGCAAATTGGTCGATATCTCAGCCGAGCCTTCAGCGAACCCAAAATATGCATTCGTTGAATTCTCTAGACGCAGGAATGCTGTCATGGCTAGGAACTGTAGCCATGGCCTTATAGTGGCAGAAAATGAAGGTGGAGGAAAGGCGGGCACGCTCCTGAGAATTACATACGAACGGAAAATCAAGTATTCGTTCATCAAGGATTGGATTCTAAGTCATCCAAGAATTGTTATTCCAGCCATCGCTGCACTTATTGCAGGCATCACAGTCATTATTTTCGACCCAATTCGTACATTCTTCATCGAATTCAAAGTGAAAGGGACTTTAGAGGAGGAGGAAAACCCAATATGGACATGGATCCGCAAACAAGCCAGCAGAGCTAATATCATAGGCTTCGGTCGAAACAAACGGGATCCGGACATCTTTGAGGCAGTATGGGACGATCATAAAGATGATATTTCCCAGCTACAAGGCTGGCTGACGGAAAACACTGCAACGTTCATTGTCATTCAAGGGCCGGCCGGTTCTGGGAAAAAAGAACTGGTCTTGGACCAAGTTCTCAAGGATAAGAGGTATCGCGTTGTTATTGATTGCAAGCCAATACAAGAAGCAAGAGGAGATGCTGCTACTATCGCAACGGCAGCTGCACAGGTCGGGTACCGTCCAGTATTTTCTTGGATGAACAACATCAGCAGCTTCATTGATCTCGCGTCGCAAGGTATCATCGGGACTAAGGCAGGGTTTTCAGAAACTTTGGATGCACAACTTAGCAAGATCTGGCAGAACACTGCTGTCGCACTGAAAAGGGTGACCCTTGAAACTAGAAGGAAGGACGATGGCGACTCGCACCTTTCTGATGAAGATTACCTAGACGCCCATCCCGAGAAACGCCCGGTCGTAGTTATCGACAATTTCTTGCATAAGGCCGGAGAGAATGACGTGGTCTATGACAAGATTTCCGAGTGGGCCGCAGCGGTGACCACCGCGAACGTTGCTCATGTCATATTTTTGACCTCTGATTTATCATACTCGAAGCCTCTCAGCAAAGCACTACCAAACCAGGTCTTCCGAACCATTTCCATGGGTGACTGCTCGCTTGAAGTCGGAAAGAAATTTGTCCTCGACTATCTGAGCCGTGGAGATGGCGCTTGGACCGATGAAACAGTGAAGCAGAAGTTTCCCCACGGTATGGGGGAACTTGACCGCTGTGTTGAGACATTGGGAGGACGACTTGAAGACCTCGAGTTCCTGGCGCATCGCATGAAGGCCGGAGAGAGCCCTCAACGTTAGTTAGGCCGTCCTTGTTTTGATTGTGAACTCAGCTAACCCTCATGATAGATGCGGTTAACAGGATCATCGAACAATCTGCGTCCGAGATCCTCAAGATCTATGTCCTTGATGCTGATCCGGAAACACGACACTGGACACGTGAGCAGGCATGGTATCTGATCAAGGCCCTAGCACACTCGAAGCATGGTGTGATTTCGTACAATGACATCCTCCTTTCCGACTTGTTCAAAGATAATGGGGAGGCCACCGTGGCAGCTCTTCATCAGGCAGAATTACTCACCATAGTTACCGAGAACGGCCGCCCCCACTCAATTAAGACTGGAAAGCCAGTCTATCACGCAGCGTTTAGGCAACTTATAGAAGATAAAATTCTACGCAGTCGACTGGACCTCGCGACGTTAGCTCAGCTGATAAGCGACGAGAACAAGAAGGTTGCTAAGTATGAAGAGGAGCTGCAACAACTCGCGACTCTGCCCAGACAACCAAGTGCACTGACCCCGCGGATCCAGTGGGTGCTCGATAAACTGTACAGTTCCCAAATGAACGTGGAGAAGTTCGAGAAGGAAAGCGTGATGTTGAAGGGGATTCTCCGAGGCGACCATTAACTTAACCGCACAGACCTTGCTGGATTCTATCTTCAGTCATGCTCAGATTTGTTTATATCGATACATTACCCCTGCTCCGTCTAGCTTCTACTGTACATATCACATATGGATGTACTACTAGTCAATATTGTAAATTCAAAGCCAAACTATGAGTGAAGTCATGAATATTGCATTAAAAGTACAAATAGCTCTATATAAATTTGAATATGAGCAAGATCAATAGCAAAGACGGATGTACTGTCTATATTATTTTCAGACACAGCTCATTGGACGCGTGTCAATTGATGACATAAGCTAAACTAGCCTCTGATCGCCAAATGGTGCAGTTTCAAAAGGATTACATAAGTAGCTAAATATGGCATACCTGGCCATGGAGGTTCTAATCACCACACGAGTACTTTTGCATCAGGTGTGGGACAGGGTGTAGAGGCTTTATCTTGTTTCTTTTGTGTTTTATTATACCAATCACTGCGTATCTCTGATCTATTTTGTTTTTGTCGTGGTGTGGCCCCTGGTTTTGTCTCATCCCTCCTGCCGCCACTTTGCTACCCCATCTGACTGAGGGCCACTCCTGGCAGATCGTCGGATATCAGGGCATGCTTTGTTGGACGACGGAATGGATGACGAGGGGCTATCTTCCAAAGGCCTGCTCCAGGTGCCTAGGGATGCTGCGCCGCAGTTGATGTGGCAGAGCGTCGTGGCAGTACTTATCTTTTCTTGCATAGCTACGAGACTCATCACTGGCTTCCAAAGCCATCCAAAGACAGCGACCAATGAGGAGCCACGGCAGGTCAGGAAAGCTCCGTACTGGATTCCATGGCTTGGCCATGGGGTGCCATTTGCTTTGGGACAGCAAAGCTTCATTGGCAGGGTTAAGTGCGTCTGATGGGGCCTATGATGTTTTGGATATGATTGAAAGCTAACGTATGTTGCAGAGATTGGATACGTGAACCAGTGTTCAGCCTTCACTTGGTTGGAAGGACCTATAACATGATTATGGTTCCGTCCATGGCCAAGTCTGCCCTCGCCCATCGTGCGTTGTCTGCAGACTCGGTCTATGATCGAGTTATGAATAAAGTATTCGGTGATCCTGGTCCAGTTCGTAATATGGATCCGCAGCATTCTAAAGCTTTTGATGAAGCTACCAGCCTGTTTATGAGAGAGCCTCATGTGACTGAGGCAGCTTCTGCTATGGTCCGGCTATTGGAAGCTGAGACGTCTAATCTGGTATCATTCTCTCATAGTATTGTCGACGAGTCACTCTGGGAGCGGCCAAGTCATGCAGTTTTGGTTGAAGGAAGTGAGAAACCTACATCCGAAGTGGACCTTTTCGTACTGATTAGGCATTTTGTCGGACACATGACCAGCACTGTCTTCATGGGCAAAGCATTCGTTGAATTTCATCCAGGTTTGTTCGAAGACCTCTTTACATTCGATAAGTACTTTAACTTGCTGCTCATCGGGATCCCACGCTGGATTCCACTTCCAGGAGTGTCTGCGGCATACGCGGCACGTCACCGTCTTCTTCGTGTCATGATGATTTTTCATGCCTCTTTCGCTGCTTTTGAAGAAGGCCGAGATCCTGGATTCGACTTCCGTGATCTCGACGATGTCTCTGAACAAATGAAGGAGCGCATGAGATGCTGGAGGAAGGCGGGATTCGCACCTGGTGCAAGCGCTCCAGGAGACTTGATGCTTTTTTGGGCTATGAATACCAACTCCCCTACTATAGTGTTCTGGAACATTATGCACATAATCGCCGACCCTGAGCTTCTGTCGGCTATCAGGCAGGAAATTGCACCCTTTGTTAAGGCTTATCGGCCTGGATTTGAGGATACGGGTCTACCTTTCACTGAGCCACCTCGGCTTTCCATTGATTTGGATGGGCTACTCAATTCCTGTCCTCTGTTGAAAGCCACTTACTTCGAAACATTGCGCTTGGATACGGCACCTTTCTCATATAGGGAGGCTAAGACTGGTCTGACGCTCACAGAATCTGACGAAGATGCTGCAACTGACGGAGTGTCAGAACCGCGAACGTATAGCTTCTACAAAGGTGATTATCTTGCCATCCCACATGGTGCTCAAGCAAGAGACCCACGCTGTTTTCCTGAGCCAGACAAATTTGACCCATATCGATTCATTTGCAATGACCCGTCTACAGGAAAGCAGACGGCGGGTTTAAGAAATCTGAGACCCTTTGGCGGAGGATCAACGATCTGCAAAGGGCGAGTTTTCGCAGAGCGCCAGATTTTGGCATTCACTGCTAGCATTATCTCTATGTGGGATATTGAATTGGTGGACGATAAGGTCTTTAATGTACCACGACCTGAGCTAACTAGTGGAGCTTACGTGCCCAAGAGTGGTGTCAAGGCTCGGCTGCAACACCGTGTGTGATATATTCCTATGTATATTAGATAGTGTGTTGTCTTTTTTTGGTCTCGGTTTCTTTCTAGCGGCTCCTTATAAGATTATTTAGTTCTGCATATTCTCTGGGGCATGTTTGTTGTTCTGGTCTTTGAAACATTAACAGAGGCAGGAACCTCTTTCTCATTTCAAAGAAGTTTTGCATATGCTTGATATTGTTTCCACCTTTGAGAGCAGACATCTAATTCCCCATAGATTATTACATCGTATACCTGCAGTACGCAGTTTATATAGTACTGATAAAAGACAAAACGGAGATGTACCCGAGATCGCGGAGGTTCTCCGGCGGGGGAAGATCGCGCAATTTGTGCGGGGACGCCCCGGAACAGCAATCAACGTATTAGATGCAATATATTAGTACGCTTACTGCCAGTCATGGTAATAAGCATATACGAACAGACTCTTTCGTCTAAATTGAATAAGAGACACAATGGTACATGATGACAACCCACCCCCCTCAGGCGTGGATTACGACCTATCCCGTCCTCTCGAATCTACTTCTGGACTCCGTCAAGGCTTAACTTCTTATGGAGATCCACATTTCTCTCTCTTTCTCCGAAAAGTCTTCATTAAGGCACTAGGATACTCAGATGATGCTCTATCGCGGCCCATAATTGGAATTATCAACACATATTCGGGATTCAATCCTTGCCATGCCAATGTGCCTCAGCTCATCGAAGCCGCAAAGCGCGGCGTACAGCTCAATGGAGGCCTGGCCGTTGATTTTCCCACAATTACTATCCATGAGTCGTTTGCTCATCCGACGAGTATGTTCTTGAGAAATTTGATGAGTATGGACACGGAGGAGATGATTAAGGCGCAACCGCTGGATGCGTGCATTATGATTGGAGGTGTGTATCTGTGTTTATGTTTTCTCTATTCATTATACCTTATATGATTTTATTTCATAGAGAATTTGAACTGATAATGGGAAGGTTGTGACAAAACTGTCCCTGCACAGCTTATGGGTGGTATTTCGGCAAATAAACCAGTTCTGCCCTTGATTACTGGACCCATGATGCCTGGTAGCCATCGAGGGCAGCGGCTTGGTGCTTGCACTGATTGTCGTAACAACTGGGCGGCATATAGAGCGAATGAGATAGATATTGAAGAGATATCGGCCATCAACGAGGAATTGGCGCCAACAGTTAGTACCGTTTTCTCTGGGAAATCTTATCAATCTACTGACTGTCTTTTATTAGGTCGGAACCTGTGGTGTTATGGGTACTGCCAGTACTATGGCTTGTATCACAGCTGCCCTAGGCATGATGCCTCTCCGAGGTGCTTCAGCACCAGCCGTATCGTCTGGCCGGCTTAGAATAGCAGAGGAGACTGGTGCTAATGCTGTCTCTGTTGCAAAAGCAAAACGGACTCCCCAGGAAATCCTTTCTAAGGAGTCATTCCTCAACGCAATCACCGTCCTTCAGGCAATTGGAGGCTCGACAAATGGAATCGTACATATATTGGCGATTGCAAACCGGCACCCGAAGCTACAGGGTGAGATTACTTTGCAGAAATTTGACGAGATAGGCCGGAAGACACCGCTCCTCGTCGATCTTAAACCAAGTGGAGACAGCTATATGAGTGATTTTCATAATGCTGGAGGGATGCTTGCACTACTACATCAGCTCCGTCCGCTTCTTCACCTATCTGCCTTGACCATCACCGGGCAGACGCTGGGGGAAGTACTTGACTCTTCGCCTTTCCGATCTTTTCCATATTCTCAGCAGCTGATCCGACCACTATCTGATCCACTGTATCCATCATCCTCACTTGTTGTGTTGCACGGTAACATCGCTCCGAACGGTGCCGTTATGAAGGCTTCAGCTTCAAAGGACCGCTCCCTCCTGTCACATTCTGGACCAGCAGTTGTCTTTAAGAACTCTGCTGATATGGATTTGCGCATTGATGACCCTAACTTGCCTGTAACAGAGAACTCTGTTCTAGTTCTTCAAGGTATCGGGCCCATCGGAAACCCAGGTATGCCCGAAGCAGGTCTGATTCCAATCCCTCGGAAGCTGGGTGCGAAGGGAGTGAAGGATATGCTCCGTCTCTCAGATGGGCGCATGTCCGGCACTGCAGGAGGCACAATAGTTCTTCATATTTCACCAGAGTCAGAGCTCCCAGATTCCCCGTTCGGCGTTGTCCAGACAGGAGACATCATTACTTGCGATTTAGAAAGAAGAATACTGCAGTTAGAGATATCTGACGAAGAGCTGAAGGCGAGAATTGCAGAGAGAGAGAAAGCTCTTTCCAGCAGTGGGGTATTGTCAGAAAGAAGCCGGAAGAGGGGATACCGCGGCTTATACGAGAGAAGCGTGAGCCAAGCTGAAGAAGGGGTTGATTTCGACTTCTTGACTGCTGCTGGGCCAGAAGGTCAATAACGTCAAAGTACCATCGGTTATATATGGCGAGTTCAAGATGGTATGAACTTAAGAATTTATAGAACACTTTTGGCATCTAAAATAGAACGGTCATATTGTAGAAAATACTGCAGGATTCTGATCCATAGCTTTCTTGAAAGAATTGATGCATATCACTGCAACATGAACTCGGGGGATTTCAAATCAACCCATCCAAGATTCGGCTCCGACTGCTTCCAACCCAGGCGTTCCTGTACAAGCTTCGAATACGTCTTGACTTCCTCGATCGGATATGTCAAATACGATATTTCCTAAAACGATGTCAGCCTTCACCCGTTTATTACCAGCACCAATGAATACAATCACAAAACTTACTTCTTGCCTATAAACCCCACTACACATAAACATAATATGAACTGTCCTATTCCCACTGTCCTTCATAAACTGTCCACCACCATGATATAAACTACCCAACATTACAAATGCCTCTCCAGCCTTCATCTCGGCATCCACCACACCCTTGCATCCGTCAGGGCCGAAATCCGGCTTCTCATCTCCCCACAGATGACTTCCTGGAACGATGCGAGTGGCACCAATCTCTTTCGTCGTGTCGCATCCGGGAACAAAGAGGCCTAGGAGCATGTCCCGATGCGGTTCGTACGTGTAGTTGGAAGCACGAAAGTGACGGGCATGATGGTTTTTGTCGTCACGGTGGAGACGTTGTGCTGAAGCGCCAGGGCGGATATCCATGGTGATGGAGATGGAGAGGAGTGGGTGTGTGGTGTTAGTGGAGGGTTCGTCATTGTAGTAGTTTGTGGTGATGAGGGAGAGGAAGTTTTCGGCGAGGTCCTACGTATATATAGTTGAGAATTGAAATTTGACTCCAGTGATTTCGAGGGAAGGAAGGAGGGAAACTAACCTGATACAATGGATCCGAGAAGAATTCCTCCCTGACCGTCTTACTCCGTCCAACGAGTCTCGTACAGGTTCTTGTACCTCCATTGAGCGCTATATAACATTAGATCCCATATGGTCAGGAAATCACTAATTTCGTCCAATTGCAAATTACATGTAATCAAAATATCCCAATTCCCAAGAAGATACCGAAAGAATAAAAACAGGAAGTACTAACCTCCAACCGTGCTTGTTTTCTCATCCGCATCTAGATACGGCTGTACCTCACGCTGCGCCTGCGCAAGCTTCTCTTTCGTCGTAAAGTTCTGGATGATCACACATCCATCTTGTTCGATAGCACGGATGAATTCTTCTCGGGGAGCGGAGTAGGGAATTCGTTTGATAGACATAGTGTTTCCCTTTCTGGTTGATATATTTTCTGCAAATTCTGCCTTGTCGTAAGGTATTGGGGTAGATGACTCAGTAGAACTAATGTAATAAATTCCCTGTGAGGACAGATACCTTGTTCAAAGGTTTATAAACCCATGACTGATGAAGAGTGGGGTTGACGATTCGGCCGCACCTGGACAACTATCTTTATTCTCTACAACCATTCCACGCTCTAGCGTCTCTATAAAATACTAAATACAGCTTAGACTGTTCGCCAAGCAGCGGGAGGGCGTAACGGGCGGCTTTGTCTATCTATCTTCTGCGAGGAGAAGGAAATTGATTTATAGAAATTTCTAAATGTCAAAAGTAAGCAGTTATCGTTATCTATCGGATGATTTACTCTACGTCGGATATGATAAGGGCTTATCTCACCGGGCGGTCTCCGTGCCAAGAGATCTATCTGTGGGTTCTGTGGACTTGGGAAAATAAGCACCTATTAGCGTCTACCTTTTTGGGGAGCAATAATTGAGCTTCGGATTTACTGCGAATTACTGAATTTCATGAAGGCTGGTGTCGGGTGGGAATGCTCTTTTGAGATTTATTTCAATGATGTCATGAAGATAAATGCAAAACACAGTAGAATTGAAAAAAGAGATTAACCGGGAGATTCTTTGAACTATGCCTCTGTCCTATTCAATATTTGTGCCCGTGCTATTTTTGACATTCTAAATCATAATGCATTGTCATACCCCGAAATAACATCAGATCAATCCCGAATTCAATTATGTGTAGATACTCTATCCGAAATAATCGGGTTAGCGAAGTGGGATGATAAAAGATGTTAGTAGAGAAACTCACCTCTGTTATCTGGTTGACGGCCAAACCTGGCTCAGCCATATTTGCATCTTTCAAGAAGTCAAGAGGCATCCAAACGAGATGGCCTCTGATCCTGTCTAGTTGCTCCCGTACATACTTGACTGGTAATAACGGGTCATGGAGATGGCCCTGTTTAATGAAACCTCGCGGGGCGAAATGATCATATTGTTCGAATGTCGTGATGTGATCGTCTGGATCCGCGCGGAAGAGCAGTCGGAAGACTTCTGTGTTGGTAGTTGCCTGCTCGGTCCAGGTTTTCCAGAGTTCGTCGTCAAGGGGATCCTTGACGAACTCATACTCTGGCCCTTCGTCATTGTTGTTTAGACAGTCTTCAGGTGGGAGCGCGTTCGGGTCGCCCTCAGCATTGTTGTCTTGAGCAGGTAGAAGACCAAGATGCTCACGCCAAAGCCGTCGCCGGAGGGTGGCTGCTAGTCGAGCAGCTTTGTAAGGCTTGCCGTCCATGGAGCTGTCAAGCATCTCCCTGTCCTCCATAACCAGGGCAATCTCGCTATCGTGGTATCCGAGCTGGGACTGTAAAGAAATATTCAGAATTCATTAAGTACCAAGGGGGGATGCAAGCTCTGAACATACCCTGTCGTTAATGTTGGCACTACCACAGATGACAAGTTTGTCATCAATGATGCACAATTTCCCATGTACATATAGTTCTTCTTGAACGTAGTTTATCTTCTCATCTTCTGGGTCCCCCTCCCAAAACTGCTCAGAGACCTTTCCGCCATTGAGCATTGCTGTCTGCGAAATTGTATCTGCACTCGCAGGCCCTTCATGATGTCCAGCTTTCAGCCGCTGCTCTTCGAATTTCTGCAGCTGGTCGATGTACTTTTCTTTTTCCTCACCCCCAGTGGCATGGCTCTTCTTGGATTTATCGGCTTCTTCGTCAACTGCAGGGTGTATGCTTTCACCCATGATCTGTTCGGCCTCGGCACGCTGGAGATCCTGATATTTAACACCTGATTCCTTCTCCAACTCAATCAATGTTGGCGTTTTATTTATGCGGTCATAAGAGCGAAGGTTGAAGAGGAATATATGCTCTACGCGAGTGAGTTCTCAGTCCAAAGAAACAATATTGTACGACATGGTTACTCACGTTTCGGGTCTACTCCTTGCGCAGAAATGCGTCCCATAATCGACTCCTCGCCGCGGCATATGGACCTATATTGGTAGTCCATGATCGCGCGAGTGCCCGTCGCCTCATTATCTCGTAGGTCACCGGCGAAGCCAGGTATAGCCGGGATGATAATAATCACCCTGAATTTCCTCCCTTCCTTGGCAGCCCGAACGCAAGCATCAACGATTGCGCCTCCTATTTTATTGTGGATGGGAGCCTGTTTGTCTCCAGTAGCCGTAACTGTGTATTGTCAGAAGAACTCATTCTAAAAAAATAAAATAAAATAAAATAAATGGGAGATAACGCACTGAAGAACTGATTCTCGATGTAAACATAATGTTGTGCATTGCGGATAGCCTCTATATATGCGTTCTGAATGCTGTGTTCCGTAAGGATCCCGCTGCTCCAGTCGGCGCTGCTGCGGACAACCTGAGCATGAACAGACCCTTGCATACCGTGCGGTTTGGTGTTAAGTGGTGATAGTGGATGCTGGATATATTCTCCACAGGGATATATTGGACGTTGGACCGCTACGAGGTCTTCATCTTCTCCGGTCCGCCCTTCGAGCATGAGCCAGTCCACTTTTTTATCGCGCTTGTATTTGTCCCGCTTTACCAGGTTCCACCGTAGGATAAAATGCTCTGCAATATCATAGACACAATCCCCAATGACAGCCATACCCACGTCATGCCATGGCATCCGGGCATGCTCTGTCTTGTCTAGTTCATTATCCTGCCATTGTTCAACACTTTTGAAATCCAGGATACGATTGTTGTTGAAATCCTGGCCCGGGAATATTTCATCTCGCACCCCAGATGGATGCACGTCTGCCAGAGGGTGCTGATTAGTGTCCCATCTGCCGAAACAGAGATCAATGCCTCCGAAGAAGGCTAGCGCATAATCAATCACGATAAATTTCTCATGATGAGCCTATTTTCGAGAAAGGAAGCCCACTGTTAGTCATTCTGATTACCATATAGAGCAGAATATGCAACTTACCCAGTAGAAGGTCATGTCGCCTAAGTTTTCGAAGACATTGTGGTCGGGATGGCGGAGAATACGGATATTTCCATAACCTGGACTTCCTTCTGGACACAGATTGCGCAGAGCATGCTTCGTGTGCGCTGAATTGCATGTGAGGGCCTGGTTAACCTCCTTGTAGACAATCACGTAAATCTTAACTCCCGCCTCTGCTTTCCGTTTCAGAACCTGGTCCAGCCTCCATTCCTGGTTGAAGAACGGTGGCCGTCGAAGAAACAACTCGGGGGACAGCCACCAATCCGCGATATAAATAGTCTCTTTTGCCCTCTCAAGCGCCACGGACACCGCCCACATGTAATCCCGCCCGTCGACATACCACTTGACCTTGTTGCCTTCTCTCTCCGGCGCAAAGGACTGGAAGCGATGGGATTCTGCTATGGCACTTCTCTTGCGGTCAGTTGCTTGCTCGTGCGGCTCATCATGACGGTGGTTTGGATTGACCAGGTCGCCTAATTTGCCGATCTTCTGCTTAAAGTGGAGTATCTCGGCCTTTGTTTTCTCGAGGTTGGTTTCTAGAAGAACATTCGATCGTCAACTCAAATCCGGAAACCGCAGAGGATTGGTATTACCTTTCAGTGCCTGGCTGAGATGATCAATTTGCTCCTTGAAGAAGTGGGCCATCTTTGCAGCCTTCCTCAGTAGTCTGGAGTGACAGAGCTTCTCCGCTTCCCTACGACGGGTTCGCTGCTATCACCCTCCTCCAAGAGACGGTCGCACTGTTATAACGGCACCGGCGGATGCGTCCTCACCGACGCCAGACGGCGCCAGGGACTTCATTTTTATCGGCCAATGTGTTTGGCTGTGCAGCGCTAGGCCAAGCATGACAAGAAGCGGCTCTCACATCGACTACACCGAGCATGACATCACCACCCCGCCCTTGCCTTACAGTCCCTGTGCTGCACTATCGAAAAGCGGAGATTCTTGCTTCCTGCTATTGCGAATTAGGGCATTCAGTTGCTGGTCAAGCAAACTAGCACACAAGACACGCCAGACTAGAGGTCGGAATCCGATGTGGAAAAGACAAACTCCCTCCGAGATCCGTCTCGGCAGATTGATTGGGTTTAACGCGCTGGAACATCAAAGGAACGTCCCACCACCAGTTCTAGAGATACGCGTGTTTCTTTGTGCCGTCTTGGCTGCATCGCCTTACTGGAGAATCACAGCTACAGTGATCGAGCCACAGAGTGAGTGCGCGGTAGGGAAGAGCTGAAATTCATTAGCATATAGAATTCAAGCTGTGGCTTGGTGCCCCGCTTCCATTAAGGTTTGAGATTCGTGTCTGCGAACATTCTGTTGATCAGGCCGCGTTATCTAATTTCCCAGGTAGGTATGGCGCGATGGATTACACTAAAAATCAATTGTTGAAGCGCTAAGCGACTCAATCTGTGAGAAACTGACGAATGGAAAATGCAGTTCTGAAAATGAAGTCCTCTCGAAATATCTACAAGGACGAGGTCGATTTTGTCGCACTTGCGCTGCAATCCCCGGACTTTGCGAGACAGTGAGTGGACCTGCAACTGTTATGTTTCCTTGGTTGGAGGAATCCCACTTCTGTGCTTGTTCTGACCTCTCATAGTGTCAAACCGAGCGGTCAGGTAGATTTTACTAATCCAGATGCTGTCAGGTATGGCGGTCTTTACTGTTTTACTGTTTTAGTCAACTGACCAATGAACTAATCATTGATGGCAAAGGCAATTGACAAAGAGCCTACTGCTGCGTGATTTCAGTCTCAAGGTCGATTTGCCGGAAGATAGATTATGCCCCCCGGTAGTATCCCTATTTCTCTATATGCTTTAGACTTAGGAGCTAATGATGCAAAAGGTGCCAAACAGGTGCGATGGCTCTAGGAGCGTGGTTAAATTTACATGATTAATATTCTTTGTAGATATAACTATATTTTATGGTTACAAGACCTCTTAGACACTACGGGGGATGAATACCGTGATCGTTACGACCCTGATAGAGATGTGATTGGTCTCGACATGTACGATTCTCTATTCTTCCGCTGTGAAGCATACAGCCTTTACTGAATCTTGCAGTGGCACTGGTTGTTGCAGCATATATCCGTTACTCGGATGTACTTCACGCCCGCGATGGAAGTTTATAGCAACAGGTGAGAAGAGAATAACATCTAAAGTTCAAGAGACTAATAACTACCACATAGATATCGATCAGCAAAACATAACATCTGCACGGCACAATATCCAAAAGAATCACCTCCAACCCAGAATCAAGATAGTTAAGACAGAACCGGAAGACCCTCTAATTGGGCTCGATCACAAGGTCGATGTTGAAAGGTCTGCTCCTAAATGTTACCTCTAAAGACAGATCATTGACAAAACCCACAGCTTAGACTTTACCATGTGTAACCCACCGTTCTACGAGTCCGAGCAGGAGATGATCGCCTCAGCTGAAGAGAAGCAGAGACCTCCATTCTCCGTAAGTGCTTGCCACGTTAAATATACCCATGGGTTGTAGTACTCAAATTTTCATAGGCATGCACTGGTGCGAAAGTAGAAATGGTCACCGTTGGTGGTGAAATTGCTTTCGTCACAAAGATGATCAATGAAAGCCTCGAGCTACGAGAAAGGGTCCATTGGTATACATCAATGCTCGGAAAGCTGAGTAGTATCTCAGTTCTTGTAGAAAAGCTCATAGAGCACGGCAACCACAACTACGCTGTCACAGAGTTCGTCCAGGGAAACAAAACAAAGCGCTGGGCCATAGCATGGTCATGGACAGACATACGGCCAACCATGGTAAGTGTTTGAAACGTCTACAAACAAACACCGATTCCACCATCATGTAATAGACAAGGCAAACTCACCAATAGCAACAGTCCGTGGCTCGCGGCATCACCGGCTTCCCCAAGCATCTCCTCCCATTCCCCTCGGAATTCACCTTTCACGTCTCAAACAAATCAATCGACACTGTCAGTGAAAAGATCCACACTGAGCTATCCACACTCCCAATCCAATGGCATTGGCGTCCCGTAATTGCCGCAGGGATAGGCTTTGCTACGGAGAATGTGTGGTCCCGTCAAGCGCGTCGGAAGAGACGGAACGAGGACTCAACCGCCAAGAAAGACGAGATCGACGAGAAGAAAGCAGCTCTAGGATTCAAAGTACAGGTAAAGCAGGAGAGAATCGCTTCTGATGAGATAGTCGTACAGGTGAGATGGCTGAAAGGGACAGATACGGTCCTGTTTGAGAGTTTCTGTGGAATGCTCAAGAGGAAGGTGGAGGAGAGATAACTCTTAAAAATTAGACTTCGTGCTTACTTTTTGAGAAAAATCGCTCGTTACTGAACAAATGTCTATCTATATCAGGATTCCCATCCCAAAATGCATTATCTTCAAGTCAAACACATGTAGCGACATAGCGTAGCATATGCCGCACTCAATAGGACTTAAGGAGCTTTTATCCTCACGAACTTCCACTAACCTCAGACTGAAGCTCCTTCAGCCTATCCCAACCTTCTGTTCCTTCCCAGAACTCTTTGCCCTTGCCTAGGATTCCTCTCACGGCACTGCGAGCCTTGAACCTCCAATCCTTCGCCACAAGTTCTGTCTCAGCGTCTGTCTTTCCTTCCTCTTGTCCTTCCTTTTCCATACCTCCAAACTTAGCATACCCCTCACGAACCAACCGCTCCGTAGCCTTCACGACATCCGTCCACTTCTTCTCATCGCCCATCTGGAATGCTCCTTGAGTTGAGGAAGCGACGACAGCGCGCCATGCCTTCTCGTGAGCTTCAAGCGCTTTGGAAGGTCTGTGTCGGAACTGTTCTAAGCGTGCGACCAGGAGCCAAAGAGGGGCTGAGTGAGTAATTAGGGGGACAACATTCTCGTCAACCAGGGTGATGATTTGGCCTGGAATAGTTCCGCGGCGGAGGACGCGCTCTGTGCCGTTCTCGTTAATGGCGATGAGGAGATCGTCGTATTCGTAGTTCTTGACGACATAGTCTACTAGCATTGTCAAGATAGAGAGGTCGATGCATTTTTCTCCCTTCTTTGGTCCCTGAATTTCAATCACTCGTCGTTCGGCAAGGATAATGTCTTTGAATGGGATATCGGGTGGAGGTATCGAAACGGCTACGGTGAGGAGATTGTCCCAAATGCGATAGTCATCATGCTTGATTTGAGCGGCACGGTGGAGCGCAGCAAGTGCATCACGTTTATTCTTGTATGGGTCTTTCGTTACGGGGGCGGCTTCTCCCTCTTCATCTTCGGCATTTTTCTCGGTGTTAGATGTGATGCCATCTGCGGCGATTTGGGCCGGCTCAGAGGAAGAGACGTGGAGCAGGGCGGCTGCGAGGTTACTCCATGCTTCAGCATCTGTTTCCTCCAGTTGGACTACACGCGTGAATGCTTGGATGGCATCTTCCCATTTCTGCAGCTCGAGCTGGACACATCCAAGAGCAAACCATGCGCCGTGGTTGAGACGGTTGATCTGAAGACTCTTGCGGTAGGCCTCCTCAGCTTTATCAAGAGCTGGTGGTTTCGCGGACAGGTAGTGACGCGCGAGAGAGCGCTGAGCGCGAGCGTAGCGATGGTTGGAGACATCCCAAGCACGTTCGTACATTGATGGGGCTTTATTAATATCTCCCAGAATACAGAATAGCCTTGGGGCATCTGCTGGAAGCGGCGATAGCTCTGGACCTTCAAATCTGTCGTTCTCATCCTCGACATCCTTATTGGTTCGTTCATATAGCTGTCTCCGAACAATAATCTCAGCCTTATCCTCTCGTTCAGTGGCAGCATAACATAAAGCAACCTCAGCCCACATCTGAAGACGTTCATAGATATCAAGAGCTGTTCGAAGTCCTCCGATATTAACCCATCGGTTGGCCAACTCAGCCTCAAGACCCCATCTCGTAGTGAAGTTCAACAACCATATATATTCCAGTCTATCGACTGCTGGTGCTGACTCCGATTTCTCCGGTCTGGGAAGAAAGGTGGTGGCAGCTTCGGGAGATGCAGTATCTACCGGAGCAGAATCAACGGAGGCGGTATCAGCTATAACTTGATCGACTAGGGCTTGCATCTGCAAAACACCTCTCTCCACGGTACGAGCCCTAAACCCCTCAATCCGACTTCGGACTAGCAGAGCCTGTGTATAGATCTGCCAGTTGGAACTGCCTCCTTCCAGGACACGGGTTGCATAAGGAAGAGTTTCTTCTCGTGTTAAACCGTTCTCTGGAGTCGTATTCGTAATTGCCGATGCAAGAGCAAGTAGGATGGCCGAGTCGATAGGGTTCAGCATAGGCTGCTTCGCAGGATCAATCGAAGCCAAGGAAGATGGAAGAGAGGATGTATCCTGAACGGTCATTGATTTTTCTTGTGTCTTCTCATCTTCTTTTGAAAACGAAATGGACTCTAGAAGGGTATCATCGTTGAGATCAATATTCTGAGGGGCAGAAGGCCCAGCGTTGTCCTTCTCAGTGGCAGCAGTAGACTCTTCGGTAGCCTTGTCGTCCGCACTCTTCGCCAATACCACAAGTTGACTGATGTCACGGTCCTGGAATTTAGTCCTCTTTCCCAGCTTTCCGGTCAAGGCAAATTCAAACTTCCTTGTAGTAGCAGCTTGCTCGAGGTCCACCCTAGCTTTAGCATCGAAGCCGTAATACGTGTGAATCGTTGCCCGTTCAACCAAGAATCTAGCCTTCTCCTCCGCAGCAGAATTGGACTCATCAAGCAAGACCTTAGCAATCTCGTCCAGATCAACATAAATGAGGTCCTGAAGGGTACCAGTAACCTCTGACAGCATCTTCTGATGCAGGAAGTTAACGCGCATCCGGCCGACTCGTGCCGCGAGCGGAGCTGATGTTGTTACCAGAACACCAGAGTCGACCAATAGCGACTTCGCCACACAGAAAAGTTCGACATTTGGTGTAAGTTGATACGCAGCCTCTCCGTCAACAGAGAGATCACGAATTATCTTCCGCCGGATAGCATCCAGACCGGCTTTTGTCTCTGCTAGAGCCGTAGGAAAGATGACTTTCGCAGGATCAAAAGCCAATGGCGGTCCGGTGACATTAGACTGTAAGAATGAGAATAGCGCTGCTAGACCGATATGTAGAAGTTGAGATCGTAGCTTTTGAGAATTCGTCTCACTTTCCGCTAGCTTTTTCGCTCTCGTAGAGACGAAATCAGTATATGATAATTCGCCATTCTTCACACGGATAAGGTCTTCTTCCCCCTCTTGGATATCATGGCCGAATATTTGTTTAGCGAGAGGTATCTCTAGCGTAGAAAACGATTCAGCTGCAGTCAGGCGGATCGGTTCATACTGCTTCTGGGGTGACGATGATGAAGAGGACTCATTGTATAGAGTGTCCAATGTAACTGGAACAGAGCCGGCGGTTTCCGCCATCTCTTAAAAAGAAAATCCCCTCTAGAAGAAAGACACTCAAATAGAAAACAAAATAAGCATCCAGTCACAAAGTAACCCAATCAAACTTGCGATTACTAGCACAGCATGTGATACGACAGAAGAGCTCACAACCAGAAATTTGTCAGCTGCAAATTCGCGTCGTTTGAGAAAAGAACACAATATTAAGGAATCGGATCCCGAAGATATGCTGGATTCCCGTAAAATAATAATCTGGAGGATCTAGACAAGATTTGCGACGAGACTCCACGTAGAAATAGATCAAATACCCCGCCGTCGCGATTCTTCTATCGATAACCAGAAATTTTACAGCGATGGTGGGGTTCCTACCGTGTGTGGCATTAGAGCTCCCCGCGGGGTGGCGACTGATAAGGGCGCCAAGACTACTCTTATCGGTACGCACTTATCTTCACAGTGAGCATCATCAAAAACCGGACCCGCAGCTTAGCTTGATGAATACCTCTTTCTTTTCCTTTAAAAAAGCAAAAGCAGGTGAAGATAGTGTCTGTGCTAGAATACATGATTTATGACTGCGCCAGGCTCAACACAGCAGCTCAATGAATATGGTAAGGAGAGCTGACAGAACCTCGACGAGCTTGCAATTTTCTTTTGCTGAAGAAAGGAGACTAGGCTTTGTATGGGAATAATATTGCATTTCTAGCATTCATCAAATGTGCTATCTTCTTTATACTTCTCTATGATCTGGGAGTCATAATCCATGTAATAACTGAAGTCATCATGACAGAAATTCGTAAAATAGACTGAAACATCGTCCTAAACCACATACTTCCCTTTTCTTGTGCTGCGTATCGCATATAACCATTCACTGGCGATCATAGCAATAAGTCTTCCCAGGATGGATAGTGCTATCAGAATAAGAAGCACAATACATATTACACTAGAATACCGACAAATATACCACAATGAAAGCCATTTGTCTCCAACTAGAGACTCTGATGCTAACTCTACCTGCATAGCACTCAGCAGGAGAGACAGCATTGCGAAGATGAACAGAATATGCCCGTAAAATTGACCGAAATAAGTGCTATACTGGGGACGGCCCCACTCGTACTGCGAGCGATGCAGGAAGAATATCGAATAGAAGTTCAGTCTCGTGAGACGGATCTCCCCGTAGCAATATCTAGGTGAAACCTCATCATCACCAATGAATTGAGCTTTGGAAATAAAATTGGAGAATTCTTCCCAGGTAATATCCTGAGGTAGCAGCCTGGCTTCTTGTGCCATGATGAAGTCTGACTCATATTGTACCAAGTGATAATATGTGCGCAACAGACCCTTTGCAGATTGAAGTAATTTCTCACGGTCATTATTTAGTGGAGAGGAAGAAGATATCAGAAAATTGTCCCAAAACGCGAAAGATAGTAGATATTTTGGAAGGGGCTTGATGAAAATCTGAGAGTGCTTCCAGGTCAAGTGAAAACGTGGATACTCAGAAATCACAATCTCGCGGCCTTTGACTTTTTGAAAGTGCAAAGCGTATATATTAGAGCTAGAATAGGTTGTCATCATCCACAGCCTCGGGGCCATGAGGTCTAGTTCCGGTGTGCACAAGTCATCCAGTAAGAACCGATTCAAAGCACCCGTTCCGTCTAGGCGTCTTCCAGGATGTCCAGGGAGCCTCAAGTCTTTAGCACATATTCCAGCTGGGGTAGTGATATTATCTTTAAAGTATCCATCAATGTCAGCCGAAATTTGATGTTCCTGATCGAATGGCACCGCACTCTTCTCCATCTTGTTCGAAGTAGACTAATTCCAACAGTCCAGCCCCGAAAGTTCACACAGGAGAAACCATCAAATTTTAGGATTGCCTGTTTTAGCCCGTTGAGATGAGTTTAATGGGACGCCAAAACTAAGTGAATGCTTCACAGCTCAGGTCTTGGTCGTCAGAGCCAGCAGTTTCACCTGTATTCAAAATATTGACACTGCCCCGACTTAAAAAGGGCCACACTGGACAGATGTTGATCCAGCAAGAACAAATCATAATAGTTAATCAGATTATGGGCTGTACAGTCATGGGATATCGCGGTAAATAAATGACAAGGTATATATCGACAGGATCGGACAAAAGTCGTTGAGGCGTTGCTCGGATGGGGGACAACTAGCGTCATCAGGAAGCTGTCATATCCAATCAACACCCATAGGTCGACATACCAGATACGCCCAAGGCACTGCCACACGGATTTACAGCAATGTCTGCGTAGCCTTTTTTTCTAATTGGGTGCCTTCTTCTTTCACTGTCTCAGCCTCAGTAAGCAGTAGGAGTTTGGCGTTCCTTGTTAAGCCATGAGGCCTAGTTCGAGTGTGTGCAAATCATCCAATAAAAATCTATTCAGAGGTTCAGCTACATCAAAGCACCTTCCATGACTTGCATGAAGTCTCAGATCTTGATACATGGAATAAGAGTCATCCTTGAAATGTTCATAGAATTTTCATTCATACATATTCTCATCAAGTGCTTCTTTTACATGCTTCGGAAGATAATAATTACGGCTCAGTCCATTCCAGTGAGCACCGTCTAATCGTACGAGAGCCAGACGTATTAAACTGCTTCTTTCACTTTGGTTCCGAAGTACCTGCCTCCACGTATGAACCAAGCGCCTAGCCCTAATAGCGTGTTCTTTTGATGGTGCTTGTACAAGCAGAAGCATCATAAAGCTGGAAACAGTAGCAAAACCGACTCGAGACCCTTAGACCAGGGTTAGTAGGCGAGCTAGTCTTCTAATTAAGAAAGAAGAGAGAGAAATAGATAGTGGGGAAAGCCTACATGAATACCAAAGTCCAGCCTGGTCATAATACGACATTCTCATCACCACTCGAAGCATCTTAGCTGCGCAATTCTCTGCTACTTTAAGGACTGCGCTCCCCATGCCATTCTCATTAGACATGTCTATTGCGGGTGTAGGCTCTATTTCATCAGTTTCTGCAACATGGAAGATGTAATCATCAAGGTTGGTTGTAAAATCGAGTGAGTTTTCTGTTTCTTCGAACAAGGGCGGTGGTGTCGCTGATCGGACCATCGGCCGCATTAAACCGCGGAATATGAAGACTTCCAGCAGTGAGTATGCAAAATGGAGGCATGCCGGTTGAAGGCTTGTTCCATCAATAGATGAAAATGGTCTAGTCTTTTGCAGTCTTAGTGATGTCGGCAACAGGGCATACCATTCCCTTAATTTCTGAAGAAGCGGTCGGGCAGTCTCTAGGGATTGATGGAAATCCGTGGATAAACGTTGTGCGGCTCGCAATGAGCTGTTAAAAGGCTTCCTATGAGCGATGCTTCTTCTCCATAATCCAACATGAATGCGACTTACTAAAAAGCATGTTGCACATCCTCTGCAATCCGAGACAAACGGGCAAAACATTGGAATTGTTGGGCATATAGCATAGCATACCGAACTGGGTCGTTTGCGATCGATGATAAACTAGTCCGATCTTCATCAATATGAAAATCACTCTCGTCCAAGTCTGTTACATCCCACTCATCACTTTTAATATAGGGTGGGCGACCCAGCACGAGACCCCGCCACTTGTCTTCAGCATAGATTGCCCACCACAGTCTTCTACGCAGTCGCCGTTCCCATGCAGGAAGAGCCATCGGTCGACATTCTAGCTGAAGACCAAGAGATGTGGCGAGTCCGATGAGCATTCCAACGAAAGACCATACAGCTGCGCTGTCAGCAAGAGCGGTTTGACTCCCTTCAGGTGCTTTGTGCAGATAAAGTAAGCCGGCTTGTAATGTAGCCAAATGAGGCGTGTGTATTTCCTGCACTAGGACTTCCCGTACTATATGCCACAACTGTTCAGTAGGTGGTGTTGAATAAGCATAGAGAACAGAAAGATACTCGTCGAATTTGGTAAACGCTTGAGCAGATGCATATACGGCGGCCAAGAGGTGTACCGGTATATCTTGAAGGACGTGTTGCTCTGGGATGTTTTGAGAAGCTGTCAGACCAAACTGAGACCTCGAAATGATAGGAAGAGAGGGGAAAATAAATTTAATGAATCTGTACAGTTATTACATCAGCCCAGGTTTCTCAGTAGATGCAAGAGGACAGCATACAAGGCCACCAGTTTCTGACCATAGTCTAGAGAAACCAAACTGTTTAGTTCATCCCTCCTGCTTTCTCTCCCGCGGACATTCGTCGTATCTTTTAGGGATTCATATAACTCGTCCGTAGCCACAAGGAAGTGAACGGGGATTTTTTCATCGAGTGGAACTCCTCCCGCATTTCGAAAGTGTACCTGATGTGAAAGGAGGAAGCCGTGGTCGTCGAACTTGCAATGTCGTAGAAGCCATGGATCTGATTCACCAGATGCCCCAATAACTTGATATGAGAATCCTGCCAACAAATCCAATGTCTGAATCACCTGAGTTGGATTTCTTTCTCGCAACTGGTAAGCTGCTGGAAGGGGCTCGACTGATGGTACGTCCACTGGATGGAGGTCTATCAAAGAGTCTACAGAAATAATTGGTTCTGACTGGTATCCACCACGGTCCTGCGGGCTACTATCGGTATTTGGCTCTTCGGTGGACTGCAGAACTACCACTGATGGGGACGATGAAGAAGCTGCTTCTGGGTGCGTTACAGACGGACAGTGAAGACCGCCGAACGTGCACAGAGAGCCGGTGGCTTGGCATCGGTGACAAAGGTTTCCTCTATCTACCTGACATCTGATCTTTTTGCGACGGCACTGGTCACAAGGTGGGTGTCGTTTGGACCGATAGGGGCGAGCATAATTCAGGATATGACGGTCGTATGCATTTCCCGGCGTAGAAGACATGGTCTCGCAGGATATAGAACGGACAGCGTAACTTAGCAGAGACAAATCGGCTAATTTATTTCCGCAAATGCTATTTCCTCCACCGCCGAAAAGTCTCGGTGAAATCGTGACCTGATTGGTTCAAACATGGAATGACGGTCAACGTTTAGTTCCTTTACAAATGTCATGCGAAGGCGCAGCTCCACATAAAGCCCCCTAGCCAATCGACCTGTGATACCACCCATAGCTTACCAGTATCCCTAGCGTAGACATCAAAATCTGCCGTGAAAAGCTAGCTGATAAAGGAGAATTATAGACAGAAACTTTAAACATTGGTTGTGTCATGGACTTACTTCAATCCCTCCTGAGAAAAGCGACGCTGTAAATATTCTCATCCGAGTTCACTATATAGACCATTCGACCGCCGTATAAAATTTAATTATATTGAGATATGAAAAGAAAATTTTAAATTGAGGGATTTGAAACCTAAGCCTACAGAGCGAGCCTACCATCTAAAATTTGTCTTCCTATGTGGGTCGCCCTCTTGACGATATCTGATTGTGTCTTCAGAAGGCGCAGTTCTTTTTTTTTTCTTTCTATCTCTCTATTCTTCACTTATACATTTTAAATATCGCAATATCCTCAGTTATTGCAGGTTATTGAGGGAAAGATACCTCAATTCCATTTTAACAATTTTTCTGTTTACTTTAACATTCACAAATATAATGTCTGCCTCACTACCAGGCCATCGGGATTTACCAGCTTCGCAATATAACCTCTCGACATACTGGGGACGTGTTCGCCAATGTTCCGACTTGTCAGACCCAAGGTAATTCTCACACCAAGCTTTTACCACAGCGCACATTAGTTGATAGCTAGATGCTTAAAGGACATTGTTTACGTCAACTGCTGGACTGCAAAATGCTAAAGATCTTCTTATAAAGTACAAGACAGGTCAAATTAAAAGCATGACATCAGAGTTGTGGCAAGCTAAGAAGATCATCGACTCCACGTTGCATCCCGATACAGGCGAGCCAGTTCTCTTTCCGTTTCGTATGTCGTGCTATGTCTTCTCGAATTTGATTGTTACAGCAGGAATGCTTATCCCAGGAATGAAGGTGAACTTGAACCGTTGACATACGTTATTTTAGCGATTTTCATATAGCTAATATGACAGTGCGTTGCAGTGGAAAGGTATTTTAGCCTGGCAAATTGCAAACCAGTCTCTCAATGTTGCAATCAACAATGCCAACGCAAACAAATCGACCCCACTCTCTACGGAAGCCATGATCAAATCGTACCTCATGGCGGTCTCCGCATCTTGTTCGGTCGCTTTAGGGTTGAATTCCGTTGTTCCGCGACTAGCGTTTCTCTCAAAAAGTACAAAACTTGTCCTTGAGCGCCTTGTTCCCTTCGCCGCCGTTGCCAGTGCTGGTGCACTCAATGTCTTTCTCATGAGAGGAGAGGAGATCCGGCAAGGAATCGACGTCTACCCATTTAGTCCATCACTTTGCGATGTCGATGATAAAAGCGTAAACCAGGAACCAGTGGCGAGTCTAGGGAAAAGCCAGAAAGCTGCAACTATTGCGGTAGCTGAAACCGCCATTAGTCGTGTTATCACTTCCACGCCAGTTATGGTTCTTCCGCCCTTACTTCTCCTACAATTCCAGAAAATGGAGTGGCTTAAAAAACGACCATTCCTCGTGATGCCTATAAACATAGGTCAGTTAAGGTCGCGTATCAGAAAAATTGCATTCTATTGTACTAACGCTTGTTACAGGGCTGGTCTTCCTCACTTCTGCATTTGCCCTTCCACTTGCTTTAGGGGTATTCCCACAGAGACTGGTAGTCAGCTCGGATGTACTAGAAGACAAATTCCATGATCGAGAGGGCCGCGGAGACCAGGTTGTATTCAACCGTGGTATCTGACGTGTCGATATCTTATCTGCAGCATTTGGGTGGGGCTTTCTGGCTCCCTCCGGGCATATTCGTGATAAAAGCTAGGCTACGCCAATACGGGCGCCCAAGACGCATCTTTGGCTTCTGACGCGTATAGACGGTTGGCGTATCAGATTATCAGGTCATAAGACATTGCTGGTTATATGCAATACAGAGTTCTGCAGTCCACCTGTGGTTTATGCTGTCACTAGTCATCACTTAGAGTCGTATCTAATGCAAGCCAGTTTCTTTTCGGAAGTAGATTGACGGAAACTCGCTAGCGACCGTTATTATCAAGGGTTTGAACAAGATTTTTCCTAGCCACAAACCCCAGGGCGCCCTGCCGTTCATTCTTATCACTGTTTAACCTATTATCGCCCACGGCCCGTTCCGAAACTCCAATAAATATTCCCCAACTCAGCTTAGGGGCCGACTAACGCATCTCTAGTCACACCGTATAGACTAGAATAGAAAGAAACTTGGAGGGGAGTGTAGACGAGTCAGCTATTACTTTTGAAACCTCCACCCCACCTACAGCATGTTGTGAAATATTTCTATAATCAATGAACCTAATTACTACACAATGGTTGACTCAACAACCCCAACTCCTGGTAACGTCGTACATACTTCAGCTCTAGAGGCCGACCCAGATAGGCCAGAACAGGATTCGCCTACAAGGGATTCCGCAATTGGAAGCACTTCAAGCTATGCAACTTCCTTGCTGTCCGAAGTGAAGAACTACAAGTACGAAAATGGCCGCCGGTATCACTCATATCGCGAAGGCCAATATGTTCTACCAAACGACGAGCAGGAACAAGATCGAGAGGATCTATTACATCACGTGCGCAGTTTGATCTTTGATGGCGAACTCACCCATGCTCCTATCAAGGATGATATCTCTAACATCTTGGATATTGGCACGGGAACTGGTATGAAGAACCAACAAGACTATGTTTATATACAATACCTAACTAATCTCGTGGTCAACATAGGCATATGGGCCATTGACATTGCGGACGCATTTCCTAGGGCAAGGGTAATAGGGACAGATCTAAGTCCTATCCAGCCTGCTTGGATCCCTCCTAACCTTGAGTTTTTCGTCGACGATGCTGAGTCGGAATGGAGTTTTCGAGACAACTATTTTGATTATATCCATGGATGCGACCTTGGAGGATCCATCTCTGACTGGCCAAAACTTCTGTCCCAGTGCTATAAACATACGAAGCCTGGTGGGTGGGTGGAGTTGCAGGATTTTGAGATGGAGCACTTTTCAGATGACGACACATTAAAATTAGCACCTAAATTAGGCCAGTTTTTCGATCTGCTAAAGGAAGCAAGCATCAAGTTTAACCGTCCTATGAATGTCGCGAAGGAACACAAGCAGAGAATCGAGGACGAAGGGTTTGTTAATGTGCAGGAAGAGATATATAAGGTGTTTAGTTTATTTTAATGATGCATTCTAAATTTCATGGCATAATGCTAACCAGTGGCTAGTTTCCTATGGGCCCTTGGGCCAAAGATAAACGTTTAAAGGAAGCTGGTCGTTACCATCGAGAGGTAATGCTTTTGAGTTTAGAAGCTTACGCACTTGCTTTACTTTCACGCGTACTCGGATGGCGCCAACTTGAAATTCAAGTGTTCCTGGCTACTGTTCGGAACGAGCTAAAGGACCCTGATATTCATATCTATGGTAAATTCCATGTAGCATGGGGACAGAAGCCACAGGTGCAATCAGAATGAGAAGTTTTACGGCTTTATTCTATTTCTTTCTGGGATCTCATTGGAACTAACCAGTATTTTTAATAGCTACCAATTCTCTTATGTACCGATTGGATATTTATGGGTATGATCTCCTTATAAACCTTAGGGTTACATTATCATAATTTCAATCCATTTGATTATCCAAAAAAAGCCAACTGAATAAAATAAATTCTCTCCCTCTAGATTGAGTGAAGGCTTTACCAAGCTGAAGGAAAGAAAAAAATGGCATATCCCCATGGGGATGTACCCGTAACCATATGTCATCTTTATATATTTCAACACAGTCCATATCAAATCTCAAATTACTTCCACTTGTATCACAACTACTGGATTTAACCCCCGCTCTTTATTCTACCGAAGGTACCCTGTTCCTCGACAACACGATCCGAAACACTGATCCCCTGCGTGTGGTTAGACATGCAGTATAAAAAAGTGGTAACTGCGTACCATTGTACGAAGGAGCAGTAAGTCCTCTAGATCTCAGAGATTGAGGTATCTTGTACTGATGACTAGTAACCTGTTAGGACGGATGGCTAAACCAGTTTTCTTTTCGGGGCTTCCTTACGTAGATATCAATGTGATATTTGATTCGGTCTCCGATAGTTCTGCTCTGCATTTATTATTTGGGACGGGAATCAGAGACCGAAGTTTGACACCGAACGTCTTGATATTTTCTTTAACAGGCATATTAAGACTTTAATAGAACTTTCTGCTGCAAAATACTCTACAGTGCTAATCTCAGGTTTGCCAGCTATAAATACTAATTCCGAGCGACACATCACGCCCAGGCTAATAAGTCGATCAATGCATATGAATCTAATGTATGTTTGACTTGCCTTTGTATATGGCAATTACTAGCCGGTAGACCTCGCCGGTCAACTTCCCCCGAGGCTACCACGTAGGCAATAGGTGGAGACAGTCGGTGAAAAGTAAATTTTATTGGTACCCAAGTATCTTAATCACACTAATACGCTAGTTCTTACACATTATTATAAATATAGAGAAATAATTATTGCGTTGTGGATCAACAGATAACATTATTAATCCCTCGTATTCACTCCTAATTTCCTCGTAAGCCGGAACAATTTTTGTATAAGGGTGCTGGTGGCAATATTTTGCTGACCTCTATTACTCACACCTGTACTTCTATCTTTCAGAGACCTAGCATTAATTCAACTTTAATCTAATCTATTCTTCTAGAACTTTGCAGTCAGAGGCCATCCACTTGAAATGCCTCTAGCAATAGCAAATGCCACAGTAGCTGCGGAATAAAGCACACCCCCGAAAATGATGAGACCCCAATATTCCCCTCCATCTAGCTGCTGTATGACACCCGCAATCGGGATCCCAACGAGGGTCCCAATACTAACAATTGTAAACGTGGTTCCAGTTCGTTTCCCGTAGTCCTCAGTTGCACACACCTGCGAGATGCATACAGGTGTCAGACTGATCGCTGCTCTACTCCAGAAGCCAAAGAATATTGCGTAACAAATAATAGATGCCAGATTATGTCCAGCCGTGAGCCAGAGGGTGAGAGTAAGAATTGAGCATATCAATGAGGTCAGTATCATCACATTAAAACGGCCCAATCGATCGGCAACGAGACCGGGGAGAAATCGTCCTGGGACGGCACCAAGGTTGAGAAACACAATTAATGCGTATGAAATTGTATTATTCACACCCACATGGACCGCATACGATGCGATGTACGTAATGGGAATAAAGACTGCGAACTCAACGAGGAAGAGGCAACCGTAGTAGAGGCGTACTTCACATCCATCAGGGCTCGAAAATCAATAGATGCTCCTGCTTTTTTATTCAGTGGCTGTCTAGTTTTCAAAAACAAACATGCTAGGATGCACAAGATAGCACTTAAAAAGGCGATAATGCGGATTGCCCATGGAAAACCGATCTTGGGGGCTGCAAATAAGATTATTATCGGGAATAATACACCGCCCAGACCACCGGCGGTGCAGGCGATGCCTGTTGCATAACCACGGCGAATGTGAAACCAGTGACCTATGCAGGAGACAGCTGGCGTGAATAGAGTAGACGACGAGAGACCTCCTAAAATGCTGAATGATAGAAATATCTGATAATATTCTAGTTTTGTCAGTTTTCGAAATCAGAAATAGATTCAATAAGGCAGTATCGTGATTGGAAGCAATATTATAATACATACTCTCGCTGAAACTGAAACATATCAGCGCAGCTGTAATACCAATAGATCCCGGAATAATAACATAAGCTGGACCATATGCATCGAATATCGGCCCTATCACCAGTAGTTCAGTCGCTGTCAACCAAAGCCTATCTCAAAATCGCCCTACCAGTTTGGGCTCCGGCAAGATAGAGGAAAAACCCGTAAGCACCATATATCCACCCGATACTTGACTCCGAGTAATCTCGAAGCTGATGAATGGAAGTCCATGCGTGTAATATCCCAAGGCTATTCAATAAGCCCATCGACGGAACCATGGCACACCATGCTCCAAACACAACCATCCATGCTCTAAGCCCACCTTCCGGGTATTCTTCATCAGTCGAGAGGCAGGAGGTCTCGGAAGTCGGAAGGTTTAAATCTTGATGTTCCTGTTTCAGCATGTTAAAGAGAGAAGAGCTGTTTTTGGAGGAATTTGAGAAGCAAGAAATAGTATTTTGATGGGTTCTGTGGAAATAGGAAACAGTATCTAAATGTCATTCTCAAGACTGAGAGCTGAAAAAGCGTCCACTTTAAAGGACCTACAGGCTTGCTATTGCCGGTTCAGATATCTAGACAAGAAGATCCACGTAAGGTTCTTCCTAGCCGAAGAATAACAGTGGATTCTACTGGAAGCTCACTCTGTAGCTGCTCTAGAGTATATGGAGCAAAGACTGGAGTCTAGGCCAACTTGAATTTTTATTGGCTGCATTGAAGGGAAATCGGGGAAAGCAAGCCGTGATTGGCTGGTGCTATACAAAAACGGTTTCTGTCGGCGGACGATAATTTGTCATCTACTAATTCTCTGCGACTTCCAATTTCTACTCATACCTCAGTTTTCAAGACTCTTCGCAACTTAAAGGGAAATGTTGTCCGAATCTTGCCAGTTTGGCGCGGTACCAGTTTCTGTCCCTTTTGCCCGAACTCCTAACCACCGACAGCTCACGAAGCGATTCAGATTTCTAGCAGTGAAATGTTGACAACCGTGTCATCTACATATTATGCGCTAGCAGAACATATAAAGCATATCTCTATCCAATTGAATCTATCTAGTATTGATATAGTCGATGCTATTCCTTCATTAGAAAGCGCTGACCGATGGGGCATGATTTATCTCCCTCTCTTAGAACTCAGAGTGATTGACTACTATCTTGCTTTGAAGTCATTGGGCCATCCGAAGTTAAACAGGTTACGCAGAATATTGCGCTCATATTGATTAGAAAGTCCTTACCATCCACCGGGGATGCGCTAATCCCGACATTTTCTGGCTAATATCAGCATTCTCCGCAATGTTGCTGTTGCAGAAAGGCGTGGCATTTGTTTCCAACGCAAGCCCCATTCGCATTGTACCGTTGCTAGTCGGCGATCAGAGAGCTTTTTGCTGACCGTCGTAAATAGTAATGATGTTCATGGCGCGCGTAAAGCATGCTTGGATCGCCTCCAAACTAGGGTGGGAATCTGCAGACTGGTCTCGCCGGCTATCATGCCTCGCCTCAAAATGAAGAGCTTGAAGTTATCCCTTGCAAAGATGGTCACCAAGAGTATCTTTACTTTTCTCGATCGCTTCACTATCTCCTGCCCCGGATCCAGATTGTCGGCTCCATCTCCACACTTGGCGGCTATCTACCTCGGTCCGGCAGCCGACGGCCAAACGCCGATCCACACTAGCTGTGTTTAACCGTACGATTTGAGGATTTCAGCCTCCGGGGGTGGTCTGTTGTGGCCCGTGTTCTAGACTATTTTTGACAGGAAAAACTATCCACCGCGGCCTTCCAGATGCTCCGTGGCTTTCCTGAATCGTATTCTTCCTCCAGATTCTCGCCAATAGAGGATCGGCTCTAAAGCCGAATGGCAAGGAGTGCGGGGGAGGATCACATGGTACATTGATTGATAACATTGTGACGGAATTTATAACAATGGCGGAGAAATGCATTCTAGGATGCCATTTCAGACTCTCTGTTCGAAAAGCAACTTCAGCAAAAGGTAAATCAGGCCAATTGGGAGGCAGTCGATTATCTTTTTATTTTCCTCGCAAGTTTCATCAGAGATCTTTTTCGTCACGCATAATGGCTCCAGGTCAGTCCCTCCGGTAATGTACATGTGTCAAAGCTCACATGCTGTTGGAGAGCACTGACCAGTATCTCTAGAGCGTGGATTTATCAACGATCCAATCCAGCTCGTGAGGGATTATAACCACTCCCAGCTGCAGTTACATCCGGGCTTGAGGTTAGACGAAAAGTTTGGTGTTCTGTATAAAAGCAACCTGGCTCATGCCAACCGAGTCACAGTGATAAGTGGAGGTACATTTTTGTATAAACTCCTCTCCTTTCTTGCGATGGACTATCTAACTTTACCCAGGCGGCAGTGGCCATGAGCCTGCCCACGCGGGATACCTGGGCGAGGGGATGCTCGATGCCACGGTTGGCGGTTCTATTTTTGCCTCACCCAATGTCAGACAGGTCTACCGCGCTATTGAGGCGGCTGCGTCACCTAAGGGTACCATACTTGTCGTCAAGAACTATACTGGCGATAAACTAAACTTTGCTCTCGCCGCTGAGCGCTACAAAGCCGCTACTGGCCAAGATGTGCGCATAGTATTGGTAGCTGACGATGTCTCGGTACCTCGATTTCGCGGTAAATTTGTTGGTCGTCGTGGTCTGGCTGGCGCGATCATCATGCACAAAGTGGCCGGTGGTGCTTCACGCCGGGGTTTGGAACTCGATCACATCGTCCGACTCTGTAATACCGTTTCACAAAACATGGGCACCATCGGGGTATCGCTGTCACCATGCCATGTCCCTGGCCAGCAGACATCTGAGACGAGAGAGAGGAGCGAAATCAGCCTC
This sequence comes from Paecilomyces dactylethromorphus, assembly GCA_029606265.1. NCBI lineage: Eukaryota > Fungi > Ascomycota > Eurotiomycetes > Eurotiales > Thermoascaceae > Paecilomyces > Paecilomyces dactylethromorphus. The sequence goes on along the minus strand of JAPVCE010000008.1, from coordinate 212,751 downwards.
GGCATGGGAATTCACAACGAGCCGGCCTTTACTCATTTGCCAGCTGATACGCCGACAGAGGAGATCATCAGACAGATGCTCGATCTCCTACTCGACTCAACAAATGCGGAGCACGCCTTTCTGCCTGTCGACGCGGCCATGCCAGGTCGTCGTCTAGTTCTGCTGATGAACAATCTGGGTGGTCTTCCAACCATCGAACTGGGTGCGCTCACTTCTATGGTCACAGCCCAACTAAAAACTACATATAACATCACTCCATGTCGAACATATGCAGGAACTTTCCTCTCCTCATTGGACGGTCGTGGCTTCAGCATCACGCTGCTAAGCCTAGATAATTCCGAAGAATCCTCCACCATCCTAAACATTCTCGATGATCCAACGACCGCAACTGCTTGGACCTCAAAATTTTCCTCCCAGCAGTGGATGCAACAGTCCAGTGTGGGTGAGTTGGTTGACCATGCAATCGAGAAGCCGCGGCGGACCAGCCTTAATGATATTCCTTGTCAGTTTTCTCTCCTCTTTCTAGTTGTTTTTTGATGAAGGAAACACCTTACTGACGAGATGGAAACCAGGTGATAAGGAAGATTTCATCAAGGTCATCAGATCAATCTTCGCAGAAGTGAAAGCAGCGGAGCCGGCCATCACCCGGTATGATACTGTACTGGGTGACGGTGACTGCGGAACTACGCTTCTTGCCGGTGCACAAGCCATGTTGGATGGAGCAAAGTCCGGTTCGTTGCCCACACACAGTCTCACACAGGGGATGGTTGCTCTGGCCGAGACTGTCACAGAGGCCATGGGCGGCACCTCCGGGGGTATCTATGGCATCTTCCTGTCAGCATTTGCTGCTTCTCTAAACAAATCCTACAAGGAGAACGCCAGTATTGACATGCGATACTTTGGCCATGCAGCCGGTGATGCATTGGCGGCACTAGAGAAGTTCACCGGCGCTCGTGTTGGCGATCGTACTTTGATGGACGCGTTGATTCCATTCGTGTCCACCCTAGATCACGCAACTAAGGACCAGCCCCGAGGCATCGCCGCTCTGGAGGCAGCCGTGGCTGAAGCGTCTGTAGGTTGCGAAAATACGCGGTATCTTCAAGCGAGATTTGGACGGTCAGCATATATTAGCGATGAGTCTGGAGTGCAAAAGATTAATGGAGAAGAAGTCACTCGTCTGCCAGATCCGGGGGCATGTGGTCTGGTAGCTGTACTAACAGGTTTGCTGAAAGGTTTGCAATGACCAAAACGATATGATCAGATTCAATCGCCGATCTGATCTAAAAGCTGTATTTCAAATTTCTATAACTCTGTATAATTGGCTTGATAATCTGTTTAATAGGATGCATGAACCTTCTGAGGTCTGATAAATTATAAATTTATGAATTATCATCGTCATTATGGTTCTAAATAAAAATGTACTATTTTAAAAAGTCTACTATTTACATAAATTAACCCTATAGTGTGCTGTGATGGCCAGCACTGGACGGGGGGATTAGATTGGACACGTGATGAAGGGGGCAGATATGTATTTAATCAGTAAAAACAAGATTGAGGGAAGGAACACACATTTTTCGCAGGATCAGCAAGATTAGGTTTTACAGATAAAGTTCAGAGGTTCCACACAGTTTAGCAGCAGTATGCTAGGTTACAAGTTCCCCTCCCAAGTTCCTGTTCTATCTCCGCCCTCTTCGCTGGTTGATGGCTTATCTCCGAGATTATTTGTAATCATATATTTGTGTGCTTGTGATGGCATTATCCCCGCTTTATCTTCCATCATTTACTCGCTTTTTTTGATAATTAATCGCATGTCTCTCATCATAATTCTTTGCTGCAGTTCCATGGTATATTGACGTCATTTTCAGGAATATTGCACCATCCAGGGTGATATCTAAGACATATAAGCGAAAAATATAGTATATCATAGAACCGACCGCTTTAGCATCAGAATAACTTCAGAGCTAAGAAATCCAGATATCATCTTTCAGAATCATGGGCAAATTTGCAGATAAACTCCGTGGTCAGAAAATTGTAGTCGTTGGGGGCACATCCGGGTAGGGCTTGAATAACCATCTGTTCACGATATTATAACCACCCGTTATCTAACTGGGATCAATATAGTATCGGATTCGGTGCCGCAGAAGCACTCCTAGATGTTGGTGCCAATGTGACTATCATCTCATCGTCCCAAGCAAAAGTCGATGCTGCCGTGAAGAGACTCGGTGGATTTAACGTGAAGGGTGTTGTAGCTGATGTTCATGATGAAGCAGCCTATGCCCAGGCACTTCAATCGCTGGCTCCCGTGGATCATATTGTTTTCTCGGCGGTGGACAATATTATTCGAGGGAACCTCCAAGATCTCGATCTTGACGCTGCAAAACATCTATTCGGTGTCAAATTCTGGGGAGCAGTGATTACTGGGAAGAGTGCGTAAATCCTTCTTTATTACCCTCTCCACCGAGAGATGAGAAAGAAGCAAAGAGATAAAGCTTTTATGAGGGCCTATTACTGACTGCTTCTCTCAGTCGTTTTGAAATATGATATTATTCGGAAGGGCGGCTCTCTTACTCTTACCTCCGGAACGGCAGGAATCAAGCCTGGAAAAGGTGCTGCCGTCGGCGGAGCGCTAAATGGTGGTGTACTATCTCTCACAAAGGGTCTTGCTTCGGACCTCTCTGACAAACTCATTCGAGTAAACACTGTTGTCCCGGGTCTCGTTCAAACTGAGCTGTGGGATAAGCAAGGTAAGACCCCCGAAGAGCAGAAAGTCATCTTCGAAAAAGCAAGTGAGAGCCTACCAGTAGGCTTCGTGGCTACCCCGGAACATATCGCGGAGGCTTATCTTTATGCAATTCGTGCGGATTATGCAACCGGAACTTTAATTGAAATTGGTAAGTACCTAATATTGATAATTGGGGTGCTTGTCTCACTTTTCATCTCTTCAGATGGTGGCCGATTACTCTGATTCTGCAATAAGGAAGGTAATCCAAAGATTTGACCTGATGGAGCTGGTACTTCCTGTCTGGCGGCAATAGAACATCAAATTTCCAATTTATATATGATTAAACTGAATATGATCAATCTATACTTCTAATAGAAAGGCGTCTCTACCTAGATTCCCATTCCCCGATTGTTGATTCATTTATTGACGTATCGCCTGACCGACTATCATCCGCATCACTTACCAATACTGCCGGTCTTATTCTATCTATACTACGGGGAAACCACTACTACAGGGCTCTGGTTGGAGATCTAGGGACTTCCTGTAGTTGGTTTGCCATTATAGTGTCCTTGATGCAGATATATAATGGCATTAATAAGACTGGGCTTCTGATAGGCTTTATTGGAACCGCGAAGGTGGTTATAAGTGCAAAAGAAGTCAAACTACTAGCCAGAGAGATTCGACGGAAAATAGCTGGCTATAGTCGGAGATTTGGAAAATGCCGACATTCACCGAACACCTGCCGTTCAATATAGCGCGGGGTTACCAAGTTTTTGAACCTACTTACCAATAACATGGTCCACTTAGCGGTGGATTAAGCCAACTCCGATGAAGATTACAAATCCTAGTAGCTCTTAAACGAGCATAAAAGCTTTCATTTGTATATAATAAGGTTACATTTGATTCCGTCCTTTTTAACCCTCTATTTTCATTCTCCTAAAAAAATAAAATCATCCCAAACACTATCTCCCCAGCTTGTATCGGATACTATCAGCCTATACTATTATTCTAAACATGTCTCCCCGCACTACTCTCGTCGTTGGAGCATCGCGTGGCATCGGCCGAGAACTCATCGACCAACTAAGCCAAGACTCAAACCAACAGGTCATTGCTGGTGTCCGCAAGCCGACCGATTTTAACAACCCGAAAATCCGCTCCGTTATTATCGACCAGTCCGATCCCAATTCCATCACGAGCGCTGCATCCCAAGTTTCTGAACTCGACACCCTCATTCTTAATGCAGCAATTGGCGACGATGAACTTATCCTCAGTACCTCCGACGAGCGGTACAAAGAATACTTCAACATTAACGTGCTCGGACCCTTACGAGTTGTCAAGGCATTCCTTCCTGCCCTTCGCGCTCGAAAGATTCGTCAGATCGTTTTGATTTCGTCTACCTCTGGCTCTCTTGCTACTCAGGTTAATGCCACGGTCGGATTCCGAGGCCCTTATGCCGTCTCCAAAGCTGCTGTCAACATGCTTGCAGTGCAGCTGCACAATGAACTTCGCGAGGAAGGGTTTACGGTTGTTCCAATTCATCCTGGTTGGGTTGCGACGGATATGGGGAATATTAGTGGCTCTGGGGGTATGCCGGTTGCAAAGTCTGCGAGTGGCATACTGAAAGTAATTGGCAGCTTAAAACCTAGTGACTCTGCTACATTTTATAATTGGGATGGGTCTGTTCTGCCTTGGTAAAGGCATTTTGGTCATGTATAAGTGATGTTTCTAGCGCTGCGTGATTTAGAATATTGCACGCATGCATATATATCTCCCTTGAGTAGGAGTAATTCAAGACCCAATAAATTTGAACTGAATAGGTCCTAGGGAAAAAGATAACTCAAAGAATAAAAGGAACACTGAGGAAGCATGGCAAATATTCTGTAATCTAAAATATACAGTAAATTATTAAATAAAATTTGGGTAGTTGCTCAGTAGATTGTTAGATTAAAAGTTACATGGCGGTAGTGGGTGAATGGCATGCTGCTGTGACCTACCGCCACTCGGCTGAAAGGGTAAGAATTAAATTTACCATAGCACATATACCCGCAAAATGCCTATCTTCGTGAATTGTAGTATTCGGATTATAGGCTAAAATGGAATTCCCGCTTATACAGGAGGCAGGCTCGTCGGGTAGGTTTCTTAAAGAAGCAACTTTCCGACGTGACCGATCCGCTCTTTTAGAATCACGAATCACGGTGTTTGATAAGAAAATACATCATACCGTAAAAGGGTATTAACTAGAGTAATGGCTGAATGATTAGCCGACTTTTGTGTCTATAGCCGTCTAAAGCCGTCCAAATCCGTCTAAAGCCGTAGGGTATACAGGTTTCCCTCCCCACGTTAAACTCTCCTTTGTCTTTTGAAAACTTGCGGTCTGGTATTAAAATGAAAGATAAAACTCGGCTATCGTAATATTAATAATCTCTTAATATTAATAATCTCTCAAAGTATTCGATCCGATTCTTTTCTGAAATCTTGAACTTAAATAGATTCATAATACTGGAGCGTCTCTAGTAGCATTCGACTCTATCCACTATAGGTATCTCGAAGACGGGTTCATTTATGTCCTAGAATTGTCATTAGCGAGATTAATTATTAATTTCCAACCTGCTAAGGCGGTGCCCAAATGCCATTCTCATTTCACATGACCCAGCGGCTATAGTAGTCGATCACATCAGTCGGCAATGGCTACCATCCTGCAACGTCGCCGCCTGGAGAAAGAGCTTCGGAAACAACTTGACTCATTTGACGGATGCAGTGAAAAACTCCCTTGTTTCTCTTCCGGAATTACACGCACTGTAAACGGGCAGACCATTTACATTGTCGATTGGGATGGCGCGGACGATCCACAGAATCCGCGAAACTGGCCCTCCTCACGAAAATGGATCGCAACATGTCTTGTCACTCTCCTCTCTGGGTTTGTCGGTGTATGTTCCCCTATCGACAGCCCGATCTTGGTCCCGGCGGCCAAGGAATTCGGTGTTAGTGAAGTAGTTGAATCGCTCTCTGTGGGCATTTTCTTGATTGGCTTCGGGTTCGGTGCTCTCATCGCAGGACCTGTATCCGAAGTCCTTGGACGATCCGTGACGTACCTCTCTAACATCTCATCAATGTGCATTTGGTTGATGGCGGCGGCATTGGCTCCCAATATTGGAGCGCAGATTGTTTTCAGGTTTCTAGCCGGCTTTTCAGGGGCCTCCCCTCTTGTTTGTGCTGGAGGAACTCTTTCAGATATATATACGCCGCTCGAAAAGACATATTCATTCAGCTTCTTTTCTGTTGTTGGATTTGCAGGCGCAGCATTAGGTCCAGTGATGAGTGCCTGGGTTCCAGATTCGCCCTACCTCCATACTTGGCGCTGGTCAGAGTGGATCGCCCTGCTTTTCGCGGGTGTTGTATTTTTCGTGCTGTTGCTCTTTCAACGAGAGACCTATCATCCAGTTCTGTTGGAATGGAAAGCGAAAAGTTTGCGAAAGCTGACAGGAGAAGCCCATTTCCGTGCCCTTCACGAAATCGAAGATATCACCCTGTGGCAGAGGTTGCAGACGGCGCTTTCCCGTCCTTTCATTCTAGCTTTGCGCGAGCCAATCATCCAGATCGGAACCGCTTACCTGACGGTCATCTATATCGTTATTTTCACCTTCTTCGACGGATATACCGAAATATTTCAAGAGCAATACAACCTATCGACCGGTATGACCAATACTCTCTTCGTTGGGATCGCGGTTGGCAATTGGGCAACCGGTGCGTTAATCCCATTCGTGTATTCTAAGACAAAACAAGCGTTCAAGGAAGCCGAGAGCCAAGATCAGACTATGTTCAAGCCTGAAGTCCGACTCTGGTTCGGAATGCTTGGGGCTCCAGCCATACCAATTTCATTATTCTGGATGGCATGGACGGCCTATCCATCCATTTCCCTGTGGTCGCCTCTGATGGCATCTGTGTTATTCGGTTACGGAATGGTCGCTGTATTCATCACCGTTTATATGTATCTCATCGACAGTTACGAGGTCTACGCTGCATCAGCCTTAACATTTATCACATTCGCCCGATACACTGTGTCAGGAGGGATGGTTGTTGTTGGCATCCCGTTTTATCGAAATATGGGTCCACATTGGACTGTGACTATTTTAGCATGCTTAAGTCTACTTTTGACACCCATGCCTTATGTTTTCTACAAGTTTGGCCCCCGTATACGTATGAGAAGTCGGTTTATTTCTGCTTATACAACATATACTAGTTAGAGTGGGGGGTGGGTTCTGTTCAAAGATCACCTAGAACCCCCGGTAAGAGGGAAGTTCGGTTTGATTCAGTGCCCAGATTAAAATATAATAGATTAGCAAGTTCGTGAAAATTAATAATATTAAGTCAAATAATAAAACAGAAGCTACTGGTCTCAATATTCTGCATACAACTGAGTCTATTATTATTATGAGAAAGAGATTACGATAATGCGGAGCACTTCTAAAACATGTTTGACTTCATCCTAAATTTAGTCGTAATATCTTAGATTATCTTATTCATCTGGTTCGTCTTCTGAAAGGGGGAGGGGGAGGGGACAGAATCGCTGGTGCTGGCGCGCTTGCGTAGGTAGAATAGGAAGATGCGCTCTCGTAGTAGCGTTCCTGATAGACTGTTTTCCTCGATTTTGGTAGTTTGAGAACGGGTCGATACAGACGTCTCTTAATCCAAATCTTGACCTCATCTAATTGTGACGTAGCCCACAAGCAGAAAATGCCAGTGAGTAGTGCGAGAGGTACCCCGGTTGCCCAAAACACCCATTGTGTCTGGTTCATGTTCCGCACCTCGGCTGTGTTCATACCGAGAATGCTTGCTACAGTTGTGAGCGGAAGGAAAATGACCGAAACAATGGCGAAGGTAAGGGATGCGGCCTCCTGATTGTCTTTGTTTGTTTGAATAAGAAGTTGATGCTAGGTTGTAAGGGGGGTAATCAGTGATTCTACCCGCAATGAGAGATCCGAGGAAATAGTCTTACATCATCAAACAGATCATCTGCTCTTTTGGCAAGTCCTCGAAAGTGATTGAGTTTCATTTTCGCCGTCGACGAGGTTCGGTAGAGCATTGAAATTGCCCGGCCTTCAGGGGAATTCAGGTATTTACTACTATGTCCGGTGCCTTCAACCCCCAAAGCACGGCACACGTCATCGAGAAGATTTCCCTGCTCTGTGAGGACTCTCAGAATGACAGATAGCTCTTGTTTCACATATACAATTCTAACTTGATGGTTTCGATTCTTCGGATCTGTTCGAATATGCTCGTCCTAAAGATGGTTAGTATCTAGGTCACAAACCAAGTTGCTGACATTGAAGGCTCACCAGTCGATTGAGGTACTCTCTGTACGCTCGGTACACTAGATCAGGTTGGCTGTATGTGATATCCTGATGAAGGTGATGTACCACAATGGCCATGATGCCTGCTGGGAGCACCGCTTCCTGTGCTGAGAGGTCAACAGTGCAGATGTGATCCACAAGTTCTCTCATTCCATTATTAATCCTGGTTGTACACTCCTTAATGTACCTTTGGTACTGATGACTGTTATCCTCCTTTGGTTGGAAGCTAACAATAAATATTATGATGCCCATAAAAGCTTGATAGAAATGTGAAGAAACCTTCAGACGATTAGGTGGCGGTGCTCGTCCATCGGAAAGGCGTTCACTCATATCGGCTGCTACTTTGGCGACTTCCTCAAACTGGGACACTCTTGCACTAATATGTCCTTCATCCCGCTCGAATAGTATTTGCTGCAGAGAGAATTAGTGATATTAATTCGCGAACGAATAGCGTCAGATATACCCAGGTAATCCGGTTCACCCCTCCCCAAAATTTATGGCCGACAGCTGATTTGTGATGAAGTGGTAGAAAGCATGCGAACAATCTTTCAGCGGCATGGGCAAAAGAACGTGCATTTTTTCGTCTAATATCTTTGCTACCAAAGAGGTCCCTCCGATGATTTCCAGGACTCCTTGATGTACGAGTGCCTGATCGGGACTCCCGTCTTTTGAACCGCTCAAGATTCTCCGTGAATTCTTTGTGAAAGTCTTTGTAGGACTTCTGCCAGCACCTCTTATATGCGGATCGCTCGTGTGGGCGTTTATTAGACCCCAAGAACGCGTGCATCTTTTTTAGATTAGTTGCCAATTTGTCCTCATTGACACTCAAACCGTCGAAAGAGCTGTCCGAGGATCCTGTTGATTTACTTTGGACCGTTTCGCCTTTACCTGCAGAAGTGGCACACATCCAGGTGAAGACACGGAAAGTCCGGAGATCATTATTCCAGTTCCACCCTGGGATGTCATTTGTGATATTAGTAAAACCAGTCCTTCCACGAGCCGGCTCATTTTGACTTTCGCCTTCCTTATCAGTGTCTTCATTACTAATTTGTGGCTCTCTTGGAACGTTCAATGAATTTCCAGGATATAGTCTCGTGTGCTCCTCATTCTCCTTCTCATTCTTCTCGTGATCGCTTGAAAATTCATTATCTGACGAATCAGCGCTTTTGGGAGAGCCCTGCTGCGCTAGATGAGTAGGTTCAAGACGTGCAGCCCGTCGTCTACAGCCCTCAGTCAATTAGTTATTTGAAAAAGGGCATTCCCGGGTGGGTCATACATCGGTCTTAATGTGAGTTGTACGGGAGAGAGCCTTGCTCTTTGCGCAATGCCTAAATCAGTCCAATTGAAGGCGTTGACGTGATCTTTGCCCTCAAAAACTTGGAATGAATCGGGATCTCCGAGCTCTGTAAGCCGTGAAATGAACTCCTTTGGTTTAGTTAGTATATATCATGCATCCATCCAAAAATTAAACCTAGCACTAACAAACCAGGTTTGGCATTGGTCAACTGGAAATAGGTAGGTGCAATTTCCCCCGTCGTGGACATAAATGTATGGAGATAAATCGTTCATTTTCGTCCTCATGGAATCCGATAAAGGATAGGGAGTGGGAATCAAATCCAGAATCTTCCCACGAACTTGTTCGATGTCTAGCTGAGCACATGTTATAATAAGACCTAGTATAAATGAGTAATCTTGCAATATCGATTAAGGTGCGGAATCTGACTTTGATCAATCAGCAAGCACCAAAGCTGAGACACATGAAGGCATTTGTCGGCGTTTCTGCCATCGTATTTCGTAACTGCTTGTTGCAGGTCGCGGCTCCTACTTTGGTTTGAGTCATACATTTGCATCAGAGTCCGGGGAGGATGGTCGAGAGACCCATCGGGAAAATTCCTCTGCTGGTACGGCTCGAGACTGAGAAATGGGAAGGACAGCCATAGAAGGATGTTGGACTGCGAGGGCTGCCGGCGAGTCGTGTTAAAACTGTATTTCACAGAAGGACGCATTTCACGTCCTTTGCCATTTTCGGTTCCAATTGGAGTGACCTCTCGCTCAATCAATTGAAGCAGCGTTGTTAAGTCCTTTCTCAGATCATGTGAAGTTCCTCCTGCTTCGAGGACAAAGCGCTATATAAATAAGTCCCTTAGCTCATGATACCATCCGTGCGCTTCTCACCTTAAACTGATCGAAATTCAAATATTCTTGTTTCAAATGCCTTTCATTTTTGTAAGTAGTGGTAATGGAAGACTAAAAAAAGTACTTACAGCCACCGGAATAACGTCATGCTCCCAGAGATAGACGCTTTCTTCGTCCTTGATTGCTCAACGTCGTATTTTCTATTCTGAAGGGAAAGAGAATCTTCATCAACCAGAATCGAAGTAGTCATGTCGTTCATATAATATGTTCTGAATTCATGTTTGGTCGGAAACACTTTAATTTCGTGAAAATCAAAGTTCTCACCGGATAGAGTGGGACTTTTTTTGGAATCATTGTTGCTGTCTCCGTTGATGCTGTCTAGCAGTCCGTCTTCGGAGCTGCTCTTTTTGTCATTATCTTCGTCCACCAAAGTCAAGGAATATTCACTATCTGAACCAACATCGCTCCCTGGCCAGAGATCATCAACGTGTGCTGTACCATCATTCTCATAATCATCATAATAGCGTCGAGAGACTCTACTCCCCCTTTGGACTTCATCTGGGCTACGGCTGTGTCTTCTTTCTCGAAACACAGAATCTTCTTGTAGCGATTTATCAACAGAAGGCGAACGTCTGTAACTTTCCTCGTGCCTAATTCCAGGCCTTATGCGACGTGTATCACGGTTATCAATATCTTCTTGGCTATAGTTGTACATCCGCCGACTTGGGTTGCTCTCAACGGTCACTCGCATAGAATCACCTTTCCTTTCCACTGTCCGACTGGTTGGTCCTGGGCTGCTGCCCTGGCGCCAATCATCTCGCTCCCTTTCCCTGTGCACAACACGTTCTTCCTCGAAATCACCGTAATCATCAACATATCGACTTCGAGAGCGCGAACGCAAACTTCGCGAAGTATGACTTCTTGACATTAAGGATTAAGAATTAGGCCTTTGACGGAATACTGAAATGAGAATTTACATGCAGAAGTGCGGACGAGCTGAAAGCAATTACATCGTCTTTTTTTTCTCTTCCGCCAGGGTACCTCACCGCATCTCTTCAAAGTATTCAGCTGAGGGGTAGTGAGGCTGAAATGAGATTTCCTAGCCGGCAATAGTTAGACCAATCTGACGGCGTCTTTTCCTCCATTGCTAAATTCTGACGGGGCTTGGCAAGTGTCGTTATCTTCACGAGATTGGACCGAACCGTCCCTCGTCAACCTTTGATTAGAGGAACTCTCTGCGACTTTAAACATACCAGTTGGCAGAAGGTAAATTCGCATTGAATTAGTATTTAGTAGAAAATTTTATGCATTCTACCTCTTAATCTCTTTAGTTTACATATGAAATAACATTGCAAGGCAATTTGTGTGTGAATTTATCATCAAAATCAATTCCGTGCCGGCGCACAGGCTAGGATCAAAGCCTTTAACTAGTACTCCGCACAGACGGGAGTTTAAGCCTTCGGACGTATGGCAGCGACGATTATTTTAGCCCCCACTTTGAGGACCTCTTCTAGTTCCAGACAACGACGGAGACTTCTAGAGGGAAAAGTAAGAAAGAAAGAGATGTTTATGTTATATTTGATTATATTTGAAAGCAATGCTTTTCTATTCCCATAAAGACAAAAGAAAAGCGATCATCACCAATTATAAAGACCACTTCAACAGGTGCGAATTTATTGTTGGTTCTATCATACTGTGCTTGAATTCTTGTTCAGTTTAACTTCTTTGTTTATCTTTCTATTTCTTCATTCCTGGTTGCTGATGTGGCTGATGGGATGGAGAAAGCCGGTAAAATAACTCTACTGGTAGCAGCCTTAAGGCGGCAAGATTCTTAGTAGTGGCATGATCTCTTCACGTAGACAGAAACATGGAACTGTAATATCTTTCTAGTGACATCCACTGGGCCTCAGAACTGGATCTTTTCTGGCGAAAGATGTATCCGATCAGTCAGATAACTTGAAACGGAATTTCTAACATAGATCTCTAAGGCTCCCCACATATTGCTAACATCCAACTGCATCCATGAAGCTTCATTTCTTGCTATAAATTTCGAGTAAGTGACATAACTGGAAGAATTATTGATATCGGACGTCTCAACGCGCTTTTCTTAGAGCCGGAGACGACTCTTCGTGAATCTCACGAAAGATTACGTCGTCACTGTCGTCATGATTGATATATCGTCTTATATTCCCAGCGAATCTCGAAACGGAAATAGGTCAGCTAGGACCGTGCGACAATTGTTTTGACAATGTTTGGGCTGGTCAAAGTCGAAACTAGTTAGCTGTGCCTATGAAACGGTCCATTATCGAATAAACTGCCGGCTAGCGCAAATAAGGACTTGGCAAGTTTCTAGTCGGGAACACTAAACAGCAATAATAACATTAATGCTCAGTGATAAATCTCAATCGGAGTAATTGAGAATGATTATTGAATGCTCACGCATCTCATTAACCCCGTGAGGCATAGACCGTTGGGTTGTTTTGTTCACTATTCTCGTTTTGGGAACGCGTCTCTGCCTAACGTGAAACCTTCCCCTGTGGCCGTTGGTGAAAAGCGCCATTTGGACGGTTGAAACTCCGGTTGTCTGAAAGTTCCTCAATAGTTAAAAACGCCAATCCTTTCCCCTACCTTTTCGATGGTACGATCGTGGATGGAATGTTATCGATCGGCCGTGAAGACATGAAGAGGGGTCGTTACGGGAACTGCGTGCCTCAGTCGCCGCCTCAGTTCCCCCCTCTTTCGCGTGTATTAATCCAAGGGATAGAGGGGGCCTATAATTTAGAGGAAGCTTGTTGTATCATAAAGTAACTAACAAATCATAGTACAGGGTCTGCACTGACTAAATCGTTTACACCAACAGCAGCGACCAACAACGCCGAGGGTTTATGCTTGGCGCCTGTGAACGATAATTGAGATCAGATTGTTCGTTCATGCACAGTTTCTTGGATCGGTAGATCAAGGTAGCTATCAGCTCAAAGGGTGTCTCTTAGCCTCCTTGAGCCTTGTCGGGTTTACAATGCTGGCTGGCACCGAGTCGGACTAAACGTGTCTCAGATCTCGCCGTCAGGTACAGTCGGGGAGCTCGGATACCCAGGGGTAAAGGTAAAAACTTCCCGTCTAAGCACGAGATGACACTTGAGCTCTATGCATGAACTATCAGAGTTGTGGTCTGTGCTTTTGGGGGTGCGACAAAGATGATACAGTCGTCGAGGAAAGATGAGATGCTAATTTTGAAACCTCGTGGTTCTGCTCCCCTTTAACGGGCGCCACGGCGCTTAACGATTTTCTCTTCCTTTCTTACGATGTCAAGGCCACCTGGAGTCGACTTGTTTCCTCACTCCCTCTCCCTAAGTTCATAATTTTGCGATTTTACTTAATATTCTGTTCCTGACTTTCGTTTCGTAGAGGTGCCTTGTGTCTTGGCATCTGCTACTACTGTCCTAACCGGGTAGCCAACTGGTGAGTGACTCTGTAGTGGCGGCTCTGGGATCTCGTCGTTGCTGACCTGGATGTAGAATATTACTTTCTTCGAAGTGCCGCTGGTCGGATTTTGTCGACTCTCTTTTACGTCGCCTAACGGGTGTCATTTAATTCCTGAACAGAAAAAAAGACGATCCCGACGTTGTTATCTGAAGCGTCTTATTTTCCACACAAGATGAAGCTTAACCTCGCGTCTGTTTGCGCATTGCTTCTAGCTGCGCCAGTCCAGAATGCTCTCGCGAAGAGCCTAGCTGAAGACTACCTTTCCGGTCGTGATCTGGACGGCGGAGTCCATGCCTCTGCCCTAGAAATTGCGGCGAGAGAACTATCCCAAGCCAAGCGCGACATTCAGCACCAGGTCGTTAAGATGAAGCTCGTAGCTAGAACTGATGCAAACGATTTTGATGAAGCCGCATTCAACGCTACGGCTATTAAAGCATGCGAGTCCGCTCTGGGCTCGCTCAAGTCCGCAGTCAACCCGAGTGGTATTGTTGCCTGTTACAACGTTGCCTTCATGGATAACTCGACGGGTGTCTTCCAGACCGACCTGAGGCTTTACCAATTGTCTACCGCAGTTGGTACGTTTGCTGGGACCAATGCAGCAGACTATAGCCTTTCTGTGGAGATTCCTGAAGCGACATTATCCTCGCCGACCAATATGGTCTCCAGCAGCTCGGTCTCGTCAGCCAATTCCTCCAGCGGTACCTTAACGATGCTGCAGGGCTTCAGTACCGTTGGACAACTGAACACCAAACTATCCATGGCCAAATTGACAACGTAAGGCCTGCTGGGCCCCATCCTAATTTATATGAGACAATTTTCTCGGATATAGTGCTAACCCTGAGTTACCAGAGACAAGCTCCGAATCCTGATGATTCCCAACATTACAATAAGCACAAACAACCTCGTTACCACTGGCCAAGTGTCGACCACGCTTTCATCTGACACTTTGTCCTACGTCGCTGGTGAACTGGTGGAGTCGACCCCGGCCAATATCACCTTCCCAGAAGCCAAAACACTCACGACGGCTATCGTGGCTACCGCTACGAAGTTCGTCTATCCCGGTCAGCACATCCTGGTCAGCCTTAACACTGTGATCGTCACCAGTATCTGGACTGGTCTCTTTATCGCGGTCGTTGCATTCGGCACTATCGGTCGATACCGCTTCAGACAATCTTATCGCCAGCGAGCGGCCGTTGCACGAGCCCCCACTAGCGGTCCCAAGGGTTTCTAAGTTTCCTATCTTTCGTCTTCTCGCTTGTTGTTTTGTCAATCTCGACTTCCTTTTTACGTTTGTTGATTGATCATCGAGACAAAGAAATATGATTTCCTTCGTTTATCGTTCAGTGTGAGGTATATAATCTTGAATGGGAAACAGAGGCGGGCCTCGGGGTCTTGTCGATAAATGAATTGGAATTTATCTTATATATTTAGTAAGATGTATGTGCGCTATTAACTCTATACTGACAAGGACTACTCTCAAATTTGGATTGAATGTGCCATGAAATGTTCACAATATGCATTCTGGAATAATATCTTAAATTGATTCTCTATTCGTAGAGACAGATAACATCGAAGAGTTACTCTGGTTAAAATGACGGAGGTAGACTCTTTACGAGAACTTTATCCCATAGTCAGACCAGTCAAGTGCCTTTATGGCAGCAATTTTTCTCAGACTTGAAAGCCTCGAAAATGTCACCTTGGATTTAGCCTACTTCCTACAGTCAAAAAATCTCCACCAAGAGGTTATGTGCAGTGCCATCTCCTTAGCTGGCAGCCAGATAGACCCCATACAATGAAAAGAATGACCCTGGGAGCTCCACTGAGTGAGAGGGTCGTAATATGCGTCTCATATCTACGCGGTGTCCCCTCTTTGCTCCCCAGGAGGAGAAAGGCATCGTATTTCCGCTCTTGAGCGCTGATAGGACCGTGCAGCACGTGAAACAAGGTGGCGATAGGGCCAGATTGTGTCCGTAGACTGTCGTAAGAGTTCATCCCACGGACCAATAGAGATTCACTCTGGCAACGATGTAGCCATGAAGAGTGGAGAGAAGCTCCAGGACAGGTATTACGGGCTTATCCCATTTCACTAACAGAATCCGATCCTTCGGCTCTAGAGTGACGCGACATCTTCTCAAGGCCCAGTGGAGGCGTGACGGTGGTCATCAACGTAAATCTTTCCGTCAGAGTCAAGACCGGCAAAGAGAACGGAGGCTTGGTCCCTATCGACCGCGAGCATCCCTCTTTTGCTTCGACTGAGCGTACCCCATTCGAACTTCGCCTTGCCTGGCGCGGTTATCTCCATCTGAGGAATCAGACATGAAAGTCGTTCCCATATCCGCCGCATAAACCGCCGCGTTATGTTGTGCGGTCGTCCATTGGCAAATTGCTCAAAAGTGTGTCCCTTCTGCGGCCCTTCGACAAGAAATTTGGCATCGAGCGATTGCGTAGAAGACGACGAATTCACACCTTTCCTCCGCTTCACCGGTGCCCATGGTTGTGCGCCGGAGATCAAATCCTGCAGCAGCTGTGCCTCCTCCTCCGGAAGCGGTGGAAGAAGGCTATCGAGTGCACTTGCGTACCATCGCTTCCTGATATTCCTTCTGCGGCAAACCGGTAAAGGTCTTCCCCAGGCATTTTCTGCGGGTATCTTGGGCACCGCTGTCTTGACCTGCGGTCTTATACCAAACTGGCTAATAAATCCATTCTTTTGCTGCGACTTGAGTAGATCAACCACGATTGCCGGGGGTTGCCAACCATCCTCGAACGATGAAGGTTGCTGCATCATTTGCGTAACTGCTTCAGAGTCTGGGGGCACGTCCGGCGTGAGGAGAGGTTCGAGAAGTTCGTGTCTCCGCTTTCCAAGCCGACCATATGACAGCAGCATGATCCTTTCCAAGGGTCGTAGATATCCTTCGTTGGCCCGTTGAAGAAGGGACAATGCGTGCCTTGCGGTTCTTCGAAGGCTAAACTGTTTGGGAACTGGAATGGATGCAGGATTCTTATATTTGTAGGCATGATGTCGATATCTTTCACGGACATGATCGCGCATATATCCTCTGGCAATCGGGTCTGGGAGATACGAGCATTCGCGGAGGGTAGCTCGTAGCAGGTGTCGCCATTGCTCTGGCGGCACAAAAACCGCACCAGAAGCCATTGTCTGCGCTGACAGGAGAGGTATCTGCCCGATCAGATGGAAGAAAATAAAGCCAGGCGCAGCTAAACCTTCATTAAAGTGCCGCAAGGGGGATATCTGATATCGGAAACTCAAAAACTCAATAATCGATGGAAGCGGCCAAGGCGGAATGACCCAGAAAGGAAATAGATGTTTCCTGCCGGGTTACGCGAAAACCACTAAGCAGAACGCGAACAGACCCCGCGAGTGTCCATCGATCCCATGCGTTATCCCCAGGCCACGATCGAGCTCATTCAGGATAGTTTTATCTGTCCACGTCAATCTGGGTCTCGTGTTACCTGTGACCAAGATCTGCAAGTCTGTGTGCCAGGTATCGCTGCCAGATCCTGGCCCAGCATCTCTTCCGCCGGCGTGTCTTTTCGCGATCAGAGCGCGCCTTTCTTCCCGCCTCCTCGGCGCGCTTCTTCCGGCACATTATTGCTCTCTGAGTGTAGGCGCATTCTCTGACCCCATTCACTGCTGCAACGGCGACCATTGTCCTTTGAGATCTGCTACTACGTGTTAGGCCATGTCTGGGGCGATCCTGTATGTTTGACTATCTACAGGTCGCGCATGAATCCTGCAGCTGGACGCATCAAGAGCCACTTCTCAAAGATAAACCAGCCACATGGCTTCCAATAGCCACCACCCATCACGTCCAAGCTTGCCGATGTCATACTCGCAGAGCAGTATCGGATCGACCCATGGGATACCCATGTCGCAGTCCCGCATGGGATCATTCAATGCCTCCCAGTCGGTAGCATCAACTCCGGGGGCGACTCCTCCTAGGGGGTCACAGCAGTCCATGTCCTTCAGCTTCACCAACGGGATGGGCCACAACTCAATGTCAAGAGGAAGTTTTGGCGGATATGATGAGAGTAACACGTATGGGGCTATGGTGCCATATCAAGAGGAATATAAGCCTCAGATCTACAGGGTCCGTTCTTATTGATTTCCCGTTATCTGTTATATGAGGAAGAAAATATAGACGATGAGGCTAACTTGCAATTGTCGGTGCAGGCTGTGTACTCGAATGTCTCAGTCTATGAAATGGAGGTGAACGGAGTGGCAGTGATGAAGCGACGTTCTGATTCATGGTTAAATGCAACTCAGATCCTGAAGGTTGCTGGTGTAGTGAAGGCCAGACGGACGAAAACACTGGAAAAGGAGATAGCCGCCGGTGAGCACGAAAAGGTTCAAGGAGGTTACGGCAAGTACCAGGGTACCTGGGTAAACTACCAAAGAGGTGTGGAACTTTGTCGCGAATACCATGTTGAAGAATTGTTGAGACCACTGCTCGAGTATGACATGGGCCAGGACGGGGTCAGCTCTGGTCAAGGATCGCTGGAAACGCCCACGAAGGAACAGGCAATGGCTGCTCAGAGAAAGCGAATGTACAGCGGCGTCGACAACAGAGGCATGAGCCAGCCACCGCAGGGCACATTTTTCCAAAATATTTCCCGCACGGCTGCCAGTGCAGTCAATGCTATTAGCAAAGCTCGGTTCGATTCTCCTTCAGCACGTGGAATGGACAACAGGCGATCGAGCCTCATGAGAAAACCATCGCACCAAATGGGAAGTCAGGAATCTCAGGGCTTTTCGAATAGTCAGCAGAGCATGTACAGCAATACTTCAGACAGTGGGTTTGGAAGCAATATGCAACACAACGGCCGAATGAGTGCCCATGGCAACTCAGGTCTTGGTCAGGAAGATTCGGTCGAACCTCCTCGCAAGAAAATTAGATCTTTCTCTAATCAGAGTTATTCCCTCGCGATGAATACCAATGTTGATCTATCGATGCATGACGCGACGCCCACAGAACCTAGTGACTCTTTCTACCAGCAGATGGATGGACCAGCTCCTGCGGCGGATGGACAGAAACGAGGACTGGAGCCACTTTCTCCAGCAACCACTCCAGAGAGATTCCAGAAGATGAAGCTCATCATGACACTGTTTCTTGATAAGCGTGCAAAAGACTTTTCAAATCATCCAGCCTTCCTGCAACTCTCTGGGGAAGATTTGGAAATTCCTCTTGATGAATATCGTAACAGTGCTCTGCATTGGGCAGCCATGCTTTCTCGTATGCCGTTGGTGTATGCACTTGTTGAGAAGGGGGTGAGCATCTATCGTCTTAATCTCGCGGGAGAGACAGCTCTTCAGAAAGCAGTTGGAACAAGAAATAATCTTGATTACCGGACTCTCCCACGCTTATTACAAGTACTCGCTCCGACAATTGATATGGTGGACTACAATGGACGCACTGTACTTCATCATATTGCCGTGATGGCGGCCACTGGCGGTGGAGGCCATGTCTCAGCAAAGCACTATCTTGAAGCACTCCTAGAATTTATCGTCCGGTATGGGGGCACTGCAGTAGACCTTCTCAGTGCCTCTGGTAGAGCTGCTGGAGCTGAAGTGAATGCAGCCCAGGCGGTGTCTGAGAAAAGTGAAGTGATCACATTAGGTCGTTTCATTTCAGAGATTGTGAACTTGCGTGATGACCAGGGTGACACGGCACTAAATCTTGCAGGTCGCGCGCGTTCTGTCCTTGTCCCTCAGCTTCTTGAAGTTGGAGCAGACCCTCACATCCCCAATCACACTGGCCTTAGACCTGCAGATTATGGAGTCGGGGTTGACATGGTGAATGGAAACTCGCAGTCCCAGCAGAATGGGACTAATGATTCCTTTACAGATCAGCTTACTAAGACAAAGAAAGATATCCTTGACTGTAAGACAGCCCTTCACGTAATGTTTTTCTTCTAGATGCTAACTTTCACATAGCAACCATCGAGCAGATCAGGACTCTTGTGGAAGAGACGCTCGGTACTGTTGATAGGGACCTGACTACCACTCTAAGCAAGAAACAAGAAGAATTTGACC
Source organism: Paecilomyces dactylethromorphus (assembly GCA_029606265.1). Classification (NCBI taxonomy): domain Eukaryota; kingdom Fungi; phylum Ascomycota; class Eurotiomycetes; order Eurotiales; family Thermoascaceae; genus Paecilomyces; species Paecilomyces dactylethromorphus. The sequence goes on along the minus strand of JAPVCE010000008.1, from coordinate 193,007 downwards.
ACTGGCATGCCAAGATACGGGAAAGTGCTAAAGCCAGACAGATCGAGCAGAAACAGCTCGATGATTTGAAGCAACGCGCCTCCGAACGTGTTGAGTCGGACAGGCGTATCAAGAACCTTGAACGCTCTGCCACGGAGCTTGAAGCTATGCTGAAGAACCTCGACGGCAACTCTTTCGATCCCTCACAGCAGATTACTATCGGCTATGCGGACAAAGAGTCTGGAGTTGAGGCGAACGAGTTCGACAACCTGTTTGCGCCTGATTTTGACCCTGCTTCCGGGTTCTCTGAGGAACAGAAGGCTTTCCTTGCCTCGCTTCCTTCAGTTGATGTCCTCAGAGCGCACATTAAGGGCTACAAGGAACACAACGGGGAGATCTCCGAAGAAGTGGACCGTCTCAAGTCTAAAAATGTCGTATTGGGCCAGAATTACCGTCGCATGGTTATGGCTTGTACCGGGTGGTCGGCTGAGCAGGTTGACGAAGCTGCAGAGGGCCTGACGCAATGTGTCAAGGAGCTAAATGACCATCCGGTTCCTGAAGATGAAGCGATAGAAATTCTGATGCAGGATCGTGGTCAGGATTGGTGAAAGGCGATAAACAACTCTTGTTGACCTCTCCCATCCTAGTTGATCCTCATCTTGTCATCGAAACCAAAGGTCCCCTTTCTTAAGTTACGGCCGCACATTTTGTAGTGGAGTTGACTGGCATTGTAAAACTTTTTCTTTTCTTCATGTTTCATGTTTGATTAGATACCCCACGATGGAAACGATCGGAGCATTTTTATGCCTCATGTTACGTACGTGCGTTATGAGCAGTACCAATATTCTTTTACATGTTCATGCATCCATTCACAATTTCCTCAATGAAACTGATGCAGTTCAGATCATGGTTCTACTGTAATAGTATCAATTGAAGCTTTTTTCTGAAGAAGTCCACTGAAAAATAAGTTGCTAAGATTTACGATACTGCTCTTGTAACCAAACTAAAAACTATGCGAGAGAGATATTATATAATAGTCGATAAAGTTCTTCATGAGAATCTTAAATGATTTCTCTCTATGATCCAGCAATTATCGACCTCGATCATAGGGCCGTAAAGGCTAGAAGACCATATGAACTCTCAGCACCTCGTACTTGTAGAAGTTATCCGTTGTCTGTTTTCGTATATGCTCCATTCCAATATTCTTAATTCCTTTTCTCAGAGAACTGATGCTCTTGTAAAGTGTGCATATTCTAAGACACATAAGACGTTAAGATGTTAAAGAGAGAGCATCATGTCATACCAAAATAGATTAATGTATGAATTTCCTATTTGACTTCAATAATGTGCAGTTCTTACGAACGATCCAGACAAGAAAGATAGAAACCAAAATTAAAGCTCTGCCTCTATCGTTGAACTAAGTAACAAATCAATTATTAAGTCCCCTTTTTGTGTTATACGGGTGCTCATGCGTAGTCTGTAAGCTAGCGGAGTCAAAGTCCATGTTGAGATTAGAATCAGAGATACTTATCTCATTTCCTCCCCTAAGAGCCAACGCCTCCCGCCGCTTATCGTCTCCAGAGAGTAAAGGCGTAGCTTGTTCGTATATCTGTGGGGAAAATACATTGCCATTCAACTTAGCTTGGTTTAAACTACTTTTTATGTTATAAAGTGAGAGACCTGCGGATTTTCCCGTGCGATTAGTCTTGCTGCTTCCGGTACGGTTGTCTTGTATGATATCCTGTAGTCACCGCCCGTGTGGCCTAGGGGGTATGAGAATTTCTTCCTTGCTGTTCTAACCCTCCTCTCTCTTAACTTCTTATGCTGGTAGCAAGATTTGACCTAATACGCCTTTATTCACATGTTACCGGTTATGGATAAATGACGGTCTTCCTATCTGAGAGCCGCACATATGCACAGGAAATAGGATACAGAAACTTTCTGAAATTCTTTCAGATTTTCTCGTAGAGAAGCTCTATAGAAGTCATTCTGACATTATTTGATTAATAAGCTTGTGCAAAAACCGTAGAATCCACTCCGCATTTTAAGGTACTGTACAAGAAAATGTAGTTATACTCGAACATAACCACATTAATCAAAAAAGTGGCCTTTAGTTTGAATTCATTATTCTTACTTGCTAAATCAGCCACAGGCTCAAAAAAAAAAAGAATTGAGAACGAAGAAAAATCCAATAATCCATACGCTGATGACTGTACTGCATCTTGACCTTGTGCTATATCAAATCCTAGTAAGCGTAGAAGTTGCAATGTCATGCATATTTGTATATTATATGTGAGCAGGTTGGATGTAGCATGGTTATTTATACTCTGAGGTTCTTGTATAATTTGACCCGGCCAATTTCTTGCGAGTTTCCCTCATGGTAGTGAGCGGTCGAATTGAGTGGGACTTATTAAAGCATGGTTTTGACAGATAAAGCCTCATCCCAGGATTGTACGTGCTGTCTAGGAGAATGCGGCCCGGATATTATTGTACATACCCTGTGACCGGTTAGATTCATATAGGGAAGGCTACGTTAATTTTATCGACCCCGCTCGGTAAGTGGTTCTGGGATAATCAGGCGCATACGAGCAATGAACAAAAAAGGAAAATGCCTCCCGTGCAGTTGTGTATATGCTATGATATGCCGAGTGCAATTGAGTGCAGCCATAAGTAGCAACTTCTACAGTATCTATAATATAGCCATGTATGTATACTTGCATGACTCAATGGCCACTATTGCTATACCTCCGCCTCATGCACGTGTCGCGACATGTCCTGCTGGCTTTCGGGCTTCTGTAATCCCCATAGACCGTTCCCGATGCGCTCACCATAGATCTTGACCAGGACACCTACGCAGATCGGACCGATGATGGTATTCAACAAAATGGCCCAGACACCGGTAATGAATCCATCATCGCTTATGTATTGCGTCTCGTTATATCCAATCTCGATGATTAGAAGACCGATCTCCCCGCGAGCCACCATTGCAGAGCCGAGCAGTAAGCCAGATACCCACATGCTCTTCTCGCGGCCATCCTCCGCTCGCTTTTCGAGCTTTTTGTTGTTGTTTCTAGTTCCGTCTACTCTGTGGTCTGCTTCGTCTGGTCTTTCGGCCAGATGCTGTACCTGTTTGGTTGTCTTAGAAGAGAGGATGGTCCATATCGGGATCCAGATGCCGACAATAAACTAGAATCCACTTTAGTTTGCACGACGATGCATGCGTTTAGAGAGAGCAGGAAGAGTAGCTCCTTACTTACCTTTGCGAACACCATAAGGAGTGAGAAAACAAGCCCTCTCCAAATCCGCTTTCCCGTCCACAATTGTACAAAAGGAATCGCAAAACCGATACTCGCAAAAAAGAGTGGTTCCATCAAGTACGTCTGTACGTCCAGCAGGTAGGCTTCAAATGTGTGGACAAAAGTGGGACTCTTATTCTCCTCCCTCTCCCCTTCTTCCCGGCTCATCACTACGAATGGACCCTCAGGGTGCTTACTGGGGAGATAAGTGAGGAAGCTACCTGCGAGAAATGCACCGAACAAGACCGAGGTACCAGTGAATGCCGCGATACTAATAAAAGCCGATAAGACCATGATCATCAATACAATGTTGGAGATATGATCGTAACGAGCAAATCTATGCTCGATATAGCGTCGAAAGATAGGGGCAAAGAAATATTTCGTGACAATCGGAGTAACAATCGCCATGGCGATCGAGGCCGTGATCGGGCGCCCGATTATCCAGCCAAGACCGACATGGCCAGAATCCGAGCCTGAAAGCTCACCTAGATCGCCGATGGCACTGTATGACATGTTGGCGTTAAGATGAACTAGATAGCTCCGATGTGTCTTCTAAATGATATGGAGCCTGCTTACCTGGCCATTACCAACCCGGTGACATCATCAATGACAGCAGCGCTGACGAGAACTGAACCCACCCGGGTCTGGGAGAGATCTATTTCTTTGGAGGCCGAGGAGATCACGGCAAATGTGGTACCTAACTGCCATGTTAATGCATATTGAGAGAGCGTGTGGACAGGTTTTCTTACCTAAAGACGTCGTAGACAGAGCTGCTCCGATAATGAACGTTTCCACGGGACCTGGATGAAAACGTCATCAGGGATAAGAGGATCGTTCATATATACAACATGAGGAAAGCCCACCATATCCAAAACCAAGATAAAGTAAAAGGTACGAAATACCAATAGGGAAGCAAACTCCCGTCGTTGCTCCTAGAGTGCTGAGTAATAAATTTTTCCGAAGAAGGTCAAGTCGTGCCTCAAGGCCACCTGAGAGTATAAAAAGGCAAATCAGCTGCAACAGATCTCGCAATGTTTATGCGGAAAGTATATAAATACCCTGGAATATAATCAAAATCAGGCCGACATATCCTAGAGCAAGGAATGTCTCCTGCCAATGTAAGTCAAGTATATTAGCCAAGGGCACTCCATAGACGATGCCGACAGCTATTTGGCCGATAATGCCTGCCCGAATGATCTTCGCAGATAGCCATTCTGCCAGCGATAGGAAGAAAAAGAAAGATATGATGATCAATATTTTGACAACTGCAGTGTGGGCGAGTCAGCGACGAATGCAAACGAGACCGAACATTCAAGGGCAGTGTAGTCAGAGGTAGTCCGGTTATCTAGTGGGCATTGTTCGAGGCGAGGGTTACACCTCTAATGAGCAAATATACTTACTGCTAGGCTCGTGGTAAGGGAGAAAACCACCTGCCATACTGAAGCCACCAGTCGTACACTGACAAAATCTCGAAAAAGAAGTGAAACCCCTCACGATGTTACTTAATTGGAAAAGTAGAGAGTTTCCGAATGCGTAATCTCACCTACCGTGCGAACTTCGTGCCAAGAGTCCAAGATGACACCCATTACCTTTGGTCATGTGCATATTGGTGGTCTTTGGGCCTCTCGGCTAATCAGTGGGATTTATTTGTTGAATTTCGTGTGATGACTTCTGTACTTGGCATTATGGATCTTTGTCGTTGGTTATTTCTTGGCCTTTGCGGTGATGGGATGAGAATGAGGCAAGTTATCTTGGCTTAACTTACATTCGCTTGGTCTCATGGCACGCCACAGCAATCCAGCTGGCGGCCGATTTATCCAGCGTTTACGTATCACAACTGACCAGGCAGTGATATAGCGATCTGGAATCCGTCTGGTCATTACATACTACAGCCCATTTTGGGATGTGACTAAGTGGCCGTTCTATACCTTGGTGGCGTTGTATGATGTACCTAAAATATACAGCGGAAGGAACATACTACCGCGGTAGGTGACAAGGAAAGCCAAGAACTCTTTGGCGACCGTATACCGACAAAGTCCGTGTTAGTTTCCCTTTCGTAAGGGAAGAAAGCTGTCTGGGAGTCAGCAAGTAAGGGGGATGTCCCAGAATTGGCGCACGCCAAGGCCCTCGTGATTTGAGAAAATGGTAACCTGATCTCCTTTATCATGGTGGTCTTCTAATTTGTAGTTTTAGTATATTTCTACCATTAACTACTTCTTCTCCTTCCCCTTGATATTCTTAGGTGGTTGCGTGTCGTATGCTGCCTAAGTCTTCCTTCTGGACTTGGGCTCTACCTCGTTTCGTATTAAACACCCAGCATCAGGTATATACGCTTTCAGCATCATATTTGGTACTCCTAATGCTGTATATTTTGAACCTGGCCTCTCTTGAGTATTCTGCGTATCTTATCGTCTTTCGTCTGGCCGTTTATTCCCTCTTAACTCTCTGATCTCCCTACCTATGACGTCCATTGATGATTTGTATGGTATGGCAATACTTCTCTCTTGTTGACTACGCCACCTAACCGTCTTTTCTGCTCAGAATAGATCCTTCTAGTTTATCTTATATGGATTCCCCAGCAATTTCATTTATGTCTGCCGCATCCCTCCATTCCGAAGCGTCATGGACAGTAAACGATCCTCCGCATGACGACCACAAGATGATATGGCCTGTGGAGAATGATCTCTCAACTCCTTCGACAAGTGATACCTCTTTTGTCTGTTCGCTACCTACCAAGGCTGCCATATCCAAGATCGCGGGCACTATGCGACGTATGTTCTCACGGATTGGCAAGATGGCCAACAAGGAAAACGAAATTCCGCAGCGACAAGAGTATCTCTCCAGCCTTTTATACGACGTGCTAGTTACGAAGAACGACAGTTGCGCTGATGACCAGGAGCCATCGTCGAACTGGATCGATCAACTGGAAAAGGGACGGGATCAGTTACACACCGACAAAGAAAGAAGCCCCGATGTCACAGCTCCCCTTTCCGTGAAATACGGAAAGTGTCGAGGGGTCATCGGACGCGGAACATTTGCGGTCATTCGATTGTCTCAAAAAGTTGATCCTAAGTGTTCCCGAGCGGAGAAGCTTTACGCAATCAAGGAGATTCGCTGTCGTTCCCAAGAGCCCTCCAAAGCGCACCAGAGGCGCTTGAGATCGGAATTTTGTATTTCCTCATCTCTCCGTCATGCAAATATCGTCTCCGTCTTCGATCTGTTGCAGAACTCCAAAGGCAACTTCTGTGAAGTAATGGAGTACTGCGCAGGCGGTGACCTGTACTCACTCATCCTCACTGCTGGTATACTCGGGATGGTAGAAGCAGACTGTTATTTCAAGCAGTTAATAAGTGGTGTCAAATATATGCATGAAATGGGTGTTGCCCATCGCGATCTGAAGCTGGAAAATCTTTTGTTAACTGCTCAGGGTGTCTTAAAGATAGCTAGTTTTGGCAACAGTGAATGCTTTCGCTTACCGTGGGAGAAGGAGGCGCACATGACCTCCGGTATATGCAGTTCGGCGCCCTATATAGCACCCGAAGAGTACGTGCATAGTGAATTCGATCCGAGAGCCGTTGATGTCTGGGCCACTGGTATCATATACATGGCCATGCGGAGTGGTAGATTCCTTTGGCGCCTTGCACGGAAGGGTAAAGATGAGTCCTATGAGCGTTATCTGGAAGATCGCCGAGAAGAGCATGGATATCCACCTATTGAGAATCTACACGGAGTAGGAATTTTCTCTGCTATGGACTTGCTGACAACATTAAGCTGACTTTCGGCAGACTCAATGTCGCAATGTAATCTATGCTATCCTTAACCCGAATTGTTATCGTCGCATCACTGCTGCGCAGATCGTCAAATCTGAATGGGTTCACGGTATTTCACTATGCAACACAGGTAGGCGAGGATATCAGGATCATACTTAATCGAAGTTCCTTCAGATGAGGCCCTTTTACCCCGATGACCCCCCGTGTCGGCGCAAAATACTTAGCACACTCTTTCCTCCTCGTTGTACTAGAAGTGCTGTTAATATGCTGTCGTTGGTCGCTTGAGTGCAAGTCGAAAACATTGCGTTCGCTATCGTGAAATATGGCCTGTTCTGACTTAGTCCGGCTTGTCCCATCTTAAGAAAAAGCCAGGCCGGTCAATATACGTATGGATCTATTTGTCGAGGTCTTCTGGGGTTTTGGTTAGCACCAATCAATTTCTTTTTGGATATGCTCTATTGGTTTATCACGCGCCCTCGATAGCTGCATAATAAAGGCAGCATTTTCTAGATACATGAATAGAACGTGATTTTATCTCCGCGCTGCTGACTTGCTTGGGAAGCTTGAGGGTCCTACCTATTCTCTATCTTAGAGCTCACTACCTAATTGCCCCCCTTGATGGTATTTGGGTCTAGTCCCAATTAGGAAGATGCGGGAGAAAGTCACCGAAACATCAATACGTCAAACTGGCCCATGATCACTTTAATTTTTCTTTCGGTGGCGTCTTACAGTGCGTTCGAAGTCTGTCCGTGTTCAGCCGAGCGGAACCGCAACGTCGTCTGGTGATCGTTCGGGCAGAAGTTGGTTCTTGGCACGTTCTTAGCGCCAAGACAATACCGTGCATACGGACCATGGGCATGTCGCATTATAGATTAAATAGTACGATATTGGCAGACTGTGCCAAGATAGAAGGGCGGAAACAGTGAGCATTTCAGAGTGCGAGCTAACATTGGTCACCTCGGCGGAACTGGCATAATGTAATCCACAGAGTCAATCGTGCCACCGAGTCGGTCACCTCACTTGCGTTTTGAAACCCTATTATATTTAGCTATCCACCGTACATCTTATTAGTATTTGAAGTGTTAAAGTAGTCTAAATAGAACAAACCGCTAATCTATCTAATTAGTCTTTATTTGGGTTTCTATGTCATTTAACCTTCTCCTTAATATCTATATGATCGCATGAGATTCTAAAGGTTCTAAAACAGTTTATTCTAATAACATCATGAGAGAAACAGATTAGCTTAAAAATGCAGTTTATAATATGTCAGGATGGAGGGGAGTGCAACACCCTGCATAGCAGGCTCAGTAGATTAGAGTAACTCGATTAGGTCAAGAATACCACCACGACGACGGTACCAGCAAGAGTTCTGTATCTGAAGATCTTTTAGGAGACATGCATTACATATGGAAGGTGACCGTAATAGAAAATGCTTTTGAATCATGTATCCAGTCTTCCGACTAAGAAATTATCCTCGATATTATTGAAGGATTTGCATGGTTTTTGCGCTGCAATGCAGAAATCTGTATATGACCTCGTAACCTCATTTATTCAGATGTTGATTGGAGCTTTCAGAGCAATTCATCTGGCCTTGTGGTATATTTGAAAACAATAGAGCATCGAGGTCAATTTACGGACAAATCTGATGCTTTCAGTTGGCTTCGTCTTCTCAACTCTCCCTCATTATTACCAACCCTGGAAACAATCCAGTAGTAAAAGATGGATTCGTCGGACAGAATATATCCCTTTCCATATACTTGTCGATCTTGGCCAAGTAAATTGCGTCGTTGAATACCAATGAGAACCCGTCCTTTTGGGGCATCGCACTTTACTTTCCCCCATCATTACACCAAACAATACGATGGTGTAATGGCATACTGAAGTTTCAGAGAAGGAAATATCCTTTTCATAGCTGATAAATATCAAGGCGGAATACGTATAGATATGATAAATCGAGGAACTTCAATCTCTTCCTGCAGTCCTTGGTTGGTGTTCTGTTGCCAAAGTTGTACTCGGAACTGCACAACCATCCGAAAACTATGTCCGCTGGTCTAAAGCCTCTTTTCCAGAGAATATTTTATAAAAAAAAATAAAAGAAAAAGAAAAAGAAAAGAAAAAAATGTACTCAAGACTGCAGTATGTTTCTCTCAGTACTGTAAGATCCTTGAAACTTAACTCCGGTGCATCACAGCAATTGAAGTACAAATCCAACACACGTCGGTTTGACAAAGAAGACTTCGCTACAAACAACCTTCAACAGGGTTTTGACCCGATCTTCCTCTATGATACGACATATGACTCATCGATTCAAGTCATGCTGGGGCTGTGATGCAGACTTTCAGTTACCCAAGTCTCATAGCTTGGCGGAGAAGCAGCAAGAGAGGTTCTATTCAGTGCATAGAACATTGTTTAGACAATTGAGAAGATGAAAAGGATAAGATCTATCTTTGAGGCTATATATTAAAAAAAAAAGATGTGTGGCCATCTCTGCGGCAATGACTTCCTCTAAAGATCCAGAATATGACTTTAATTGGGAAATGTGGCATCTATAGCAGATTACGAAAGGGCAAGCATGGATCTCCTGACACAAAGATTATCCAGCCGGCTTTATATCAGATCATGGTGCTACTGTGTTCGAGAAGTTGAGCCACAACAGTAGTTTTGCCAGATGAAGGGATTACATCAGGTCACTAGTCCGAATAATAGAAAACGGAAATCGAACCTGACAGATAAGATTCTCGAGAGAAGCAAATGTTCGATCAGTTTCAGGTCTTATCGAGCAATCATACTAAGTGTGCACAGATATTTTCAAACATCATTGTGAAGGATGAGCTTGTCTTAGACTCCAATGGTGAAGCTAGACCTCAATTGGTTGCATAGAATGTTCCCTCTTGTTCACAGGAGAATACCATTCACCGTGGGCCACCAAGTCATTATGTCTAATACTTAGCCTGATCCCTTCTATACATTGAAGGTGAGAAGATAACTTAACTGCTCCAGGTCGAACTTCAGGGAGGGGCTACGAGAAGGCCACTACTGTAGAGACATAGGACAAGCCAATAAACCAAGCCCATCGCAACCCAACAAAAGCATGGCACGCGCGGAAGAAGCACACAGAAATAGTATTTCAAAGACCTTATCAAACAAACGATCCAAAATTAACAGAAACACATTAAAAATAGGCTGTTGTCACTCAACAAACAACAACAACAACCGTCGTACTATTTATAGACCAATCGACCCTTGTCTCAAACCGTACCTCCACTTCCACTCCACTTCACTCCACTCCCGAAGTCCCGCCACCTACGCCATGATAGCCGTGAACGCGCAATCCACCCCCCAGCAAGTACCCGAGGTCAATGCCATTCTATAATTAATTACTATAATAGTCCAGTATCCGTCCTTCTCCGGGACTTCCGCGGTAAGCTTGCGGGGTATCCCTGTCTAGGACGCGGGAAATAGAGTAGGACCCTGAATCTTAGTCTCATAAGACCGTTTGTTATGATAACAACGGCTTGAAAATGGAGTTTTAGTGCCGCGCTCTAAGTAGACTTCAGATAGGACGGGACGGGATGGACGGTGGCTGATCTCTTTTATTTAGAGTTGAGAGCTACGGACACTCTTTTGAGATAGAGAAAAGGTTCGTACGTGGGCCTTTTTTATTCTAGTGCCAATTTTAGATGTGCGTCGATTGATTTCGGATAAATGCATCCCTTACTTGGGCTAGCATGCTTTCTGCCCACTTCCCGATGTGGACTTGAGCATGTCAGTGTGTGCCTTGTTCGGGAGATCATCCCAGGTTAGTGTATTGTGTGGAGTTCTGCGAATTCTATGTTCGGTGTTATCACTAGTCCGGGCGCCTCCGGGGGACGTGCTAGGATCCGGACTTATTGCTGAGATTTACGGATATCTACGGTCTACAGTCTACAGTTTACATCTGCAATTCCAGGTTGTAGCATATGGGATAAAACACGAAAAACATCGTATCATTCCTAAGCCACTAGGCACTCTTCCCTGGGTATAATACATATCAAACCGCGATCGACGTCGTGAGCCGGAGAGGCTACAATATCGATCGGTGTCATGACTCGTCCGTCTCAGGTGCAATTGTTGCGGTTGCCGGGTCCCTGACCGACGCGAGACGACAAGATGTCATGACAGGACGAAAATCGAAGCTGCAGATAGTAATAAGATTTAAGTTTAACCACATGGTATCCCCGTATAAGGAGCTGTGGATTGTAAAAGATCAGTCGGACAAGTCCGACCCTCGAACGACAGCAGAAACCACTAAGATACAGATAACTCGGATTAAAGGCGCTATAGAACAGATCGTAGATTGCACAGTGACGAGAGGGAACCGACTGCCGTCCAACGACGTAGGCGCTTCGCGATGTCGATCGTCAAATAGGAACGAGTAAATTGAATTCGCTGGTCCGCCTCTCGACAAGATCTGAGCCGAACTAGTACATAACGAAGGTGGCCGAGCCATCCATGGCTTGGACCTGTAACATAAAAATCAGCAATCGACCCTACATCTTAGAAGAAGTGGCATATTAAACTTACCGTGCAACCGTCCTCATTGGATCCGGTGAGGGAGTAGAACGTTCCGTCCTCATACTTGCAGGAACCGCTGAGGTTGTCACCCTCGATACGAATGTTGAAGTCGAGTTTCTCAGTGGTGGTGGGCTTGTTCTGGAAGATGGACAGCCAAACACCGTCCTTCTTACCGACACCAATGTTGATAGGAGCCCAGTTACCAATGGGCAGGCTGCCATCACCCCACTGGCAAGCCTTCTCGATGCCATAGCCCTTAGGGTTGACGTAGTACTGAGCCGAAGTAGACTTGCCCTGCCAGGTGTAGTAGGAGCTGGCGTCCGGGCAAGTCAGTTCCTGCAGTTCGCTCTCGAGGACCGAGAGAGGGATGGTCTCAGACTCAGTGCCTGGGGGAGTATATATTAGCCCTTGTACTATTCATGTGTTCAACGTTTCAGGATCAGAACTCACCAGGATAGTCAGTACGGCAGATGGAAACCTGCTGGCCCAGAGTGTTCTTGACCTGGATGCCACCAGTACCGGGAATACAGATCTTCTTGGACAGACCAGAGTTAGTGAGGTAGAGCTTGCCGTTCTTGCACTGCAGACCACCAACGGACTGGCCGGTCGAGCCCTGGGCGGTGGGCCACTGGGACTTCTGGTAACCAGCCGGGCACGCGTAGGAGCACATGGCGCCGTCAGTGCAGGATTGACCGGTAATAGCGGTAGTGATTTCGCCAATCACCTCACCGACGAAGGTGACGTATTGAACACCGGACCAACCACCAAGACCGAGGTAGTCGAGGGCGACCGCACCGTAGTCGGACGGGAACTCACTGCAGTCGAGCTCTCCATCGGGGAAGTCAACGTCGATGCCCTTGGCGCTGGAGACGCTGCTGGTGGCAGTCGGAGTTGGAGTGGTGGAGGTCGTGCTCGACGTGGAGGTCGTTGAGGGCGTGTAGACCGAGGTCGACGAAGTCGTCGTCAGAGTGGGAGTAGGAGTCGACGAGGTCGAGGACGAGGACGAGCTGACCTCGAAGAACTCGGCCGCAGCGACAGTGGCGGATGAAGTCACAGCGCTGGAGCTGGTGGTGCAAGCACCCTCCGGTCCATTTCCGTCGGCCCACTTCAGGCTGCCGTCGGCAATACCCTGGCAGACCTCACTGGTGGAGATGGTACTGCCATCCAGCTCGTAGACATAGACGACAGAGCCGGAGCTGACCACCTCCGTGGAACGCTGGGCGTGGACGTGACGGTGCTGGTGGTGGTGCTGCGCACTCACGAGCGTACCCGCGGTGGCCAGGACGGCGACATTGGTGAACTTCATTGCGATTTCTTGAAAGCTTGCTTTCCTGAATGGAACTTGACGTCAAGTCGTGAATTCCTTTGCAAAGGCTGGCAGGATCTGTCGAAGATCCGTTAACGATATTGACTGCTTAACGAAAGGTGCAAAGCTGGTAGTAAATGGGAGATCAGACAAAAATCTGCAGTTGCATGTTAGCTTTCATCTAGTATAATTCATTCCATCTGAACCATATTGAATGGGATATGTCGTGCTGTACGCCATATCTGCACGATCGCATCCGCCGCATGAGATTCCTCACAGGGCTCATCCAATTGCTTTGCACAGCTCATCGTTGACCGTTCGCACTTCACCCCAGTTCCCGCTAGTCCATCTCTTACCCTCTAACAACTATGACGCACATAATGGCGGCACACACAACACGAACATCGATCCAATTGAAATAGTAGTACCTACATCGATCTCGTAAAAACACCAGCTGCTCACTTGACAAAGATTTCTGTACAGGAAGCGAAGAGATACACGGTCGAACGGGGCGTGATCTCAAGAGTTGAAATTGGGTTGTTTGTGTTGATTGGACGAATCGTAGAAAACGAAAGACCTAAGCGAGCGAAGGAGATTCCCAAAAGAATGTGGTAGAGAGACCAAGTCTCCCAGTTGGAAGGAACACTCGATGGATAGCGACGAGGAGTGAAGGCCTGGAGGAGAGGAAAAAGAGAGGCAAAGAGAAGAGAGAGGATGGTGTTGCGGGAGGGGGAGGGTAGTATTGAAGAGGGCCTGGTCCGGGGGTCCGATCGTCCAGTGGCCAGGGGAAGAAGGGGGAAGATCACGGGAGGCATGCAGACAGCCTCAACGGCCACTGGGGAGAACCGGGGACAGCGATGCCGGTCATCCAAGACTGCCCAGAAGATCCAAGTGGACCGCTTCACGGCACAGTGAGCGACCTCCCCTTAGTGCCTTAGTGCTTTGGTTGACGCTGTTAGTGTCCCTCCATACTGTCACTGCTCCAGACGCGCCCAGATAGTCCAGCATGCTTGGCTCCATTATTATTGTTTGGTGTTTTCCTGTTCCTGGAGACCCTAGCCTAGCGTAGCTTGGCGCCATCCCGGACCATCCGTTGTGATATTCTCCAATGAGCGTGCTGCTCTGGGGATCCTACTGCCAGGTACACCAATCAACAGACCGGAAGCAGCAGATCCTCCCAGGGTCTGGCTGCATTAGTGGCGTTTTGGGGCCAGGGCACAGTCGGTGGGAGAAAACAGCCGCACATCATGACTTGGATGGTTCACAAGCCGACACTGACAGGCCCAATAGCAAGCTGGGGGTGCAACTCCATCATAACGGCCTCTAACCTTCTAGAAAGGGAGCATCTGCAGGGACTCTTACATCAGAGGCTCCCCTGTCTCTGAACCGTGGGAAACCCAATACTGACTGCCCCCAAATGGGCGCTCCACTCCATCATTTCGCTTCCAACTTCAGCAGGATGGCCGAGTCTCCTGCCAAGTCGGTCGTCATACTTGGCAGGCGGCAGAACGAGTCTATCATGTTCCAGCCCGTCTTGGAAACGCCAGCACATTGCCCAAGCTCAGATATATCGACTCACTCGCGCACGAAGGATTCATCACCCATGAGGCGGTGTATTGGACAGTGGTGGGACGGTGGTGGCACTGTTCTGGGCAAAAGAGGAACAATAATATCCCATTATCTCGCCGGTCGGCCATCAGGATAAGACGATCACCGTCGTGGCTGGCCCCGCCCGACTAGCTGCGCTGGGGCCATTGATTTGGGTCCTCTTCGCAGTGATAGACGAGCTGGTCGAACTGTCTGAAAGCGCGAGCCAGCAGCGAAGACCATCTGCGGTCTGGACTCCTGATGATTGCGATATTTTCTTTGGCGGATACAGTTAGTCCAAGGTAATTAACAAATGGCCTCCTTTCCCCAATGCTGTTGAGGTCATTGCTGTCCTCAAGCCGCCAATGCTATTCAAATCCCGCATGGCGCGGCAGCATTCGTTGCGCTATCCAGGAAAATTATAAGGCATAGCCTTATGACTCTGCCTCTCAAAGTCAATGTGGACGTCGATCGATAGGAGGAGAAGAGATCACCGACAGACGCATGGATATAGTGTGATCTGCACTGGACATCAACAACCGCAGTCAAGCTGGTCTGATCCTCATCAAACTGCCGGTGGGGCTCTTCATGGACTGACATCAGGCCCTCGCTTTTCCATAAGACACCTTCGAATGGGATGAAACATCGAGTATCGCTTCCATTCTGTGGAGGTTCGTTGTAACCCCCACATTTTGGAGTTCATGTTCGGTAGTAGACTCTTTGTGGCGACTATCCGTGATAGTCATGAAACGTCCTCAAATCGGATCGTGTTTAAACTTTGGCCGCCTCTCAATCTATCGGAAACGTGGGGCTATTCGCCGTATGCGGTCAATGCAGTCCCCCAAATACAGACAGTCCCGAGAACGACCCCCCTATCTAGTTGGAAATTTAATAAATAGGAGAGTACGTCGGATTCTCGAATATTGCGCTGCGTGCTTTATCGTGAGGATCGACTGTATTCAACAGGGGGTTATTTAATTACCCCCTTTAATTCTGCACTGAGACGGCAGAAGGCAGAAAATGTATAACCGACAACTCGGAAGAAATGTCCCCATCAATGACATCGTGGAATCTCAATGGTGCCATAATGAATATATTCTCGAATTATCTGATACTTTAATCGTTGCGCCTAATAAAAAATGATGATTGGATCTTTCAATTATCGAAATGATAGTATCCTCGCCTAAATCTCACCGAGGCGCACTTTCTGTTATCGCCAAGGCCTGCAAGGATCCATGGAACACATAATAACATATCACAGCCTAGACCCTTGGCTTGATTCCTGCCAATTAACAGTACATAATACAGAAGCAGTCCCCATGTAAAAATTTTTCTCTCTGTTTTTCTTCTTCTCAACCTGCCTCTTGGAATTACAACCTCGGCCCTGATATCAGAGTTCACGTTGAGACCTCTCTCGCGCGGCACACGGAAATTCACCGCGGAACCGAACTAAACAATACATTCCGTCCCTCTTTCGAATGTCGTGTGCTGCGCTTTTCGCTGTATTATATCGCAGAATATATGAGACCATAATGATGCATGACGCATGGGATGGTATCTACATCTTGAAGCTCTTTTCACGTCATTCAATCTCCTATGATATCGCACTATATTAGACGGCAAGTGTGTCTTAATGGAACTCTTGACGTGATTCAAATGCAACTTCACTCGCAGCTCTGCAACAGGATAAGAGATGAATATCTAGAACAGGCCTTATCATCACTCTGGGATCAATTCCATCAGATGATGAACGGAAAATAATCCGCTAAAACACAACATCCAAACAGGCGCAACCATTATCCTATCCACTATTACGGCACTGCCACACCTCCTTCAGCGCCACATTCCCCCTTACGCGACTTTAAAATCCCAATCACATACCAACCCCATAATTCCATGTCACTTTTCGATTAGAATGCCCATCATCTGAAGTATCGATTAGCACGTTGTGCACTTACTTTACGTAGCGTAGCGTCTGGGCATTCCGGGGGAAACCCCGATCCCAGATGAATGTAAACATCCACACATACCCGAGATCTTCCCCTCCGCGTGTTTACTTTGCCTCTACTGGATTAGGTGGTATGGTATGGTAGGGTAAGGGTTCTACATCATCTGTCCTTTTGTTCGCGATACGTGCAGATACCTAGTTAAACTAGATGCTGGATTCCATCCTACAAGACCGGTTGTTTTCGGCTACGATATGAGCTTTCCCGCTCCATCAGTTCTCAATGTCATTTGTCTTGATCTATCCTATCCCTAAAGTACCGACTCGGATGGATGCGGATGCCCGCATGCCTTTTCACTTTTGTGCCTTGCTTTGGGAGCAATTTCGCTGCCTTGGTTGTGAATCCGTGTACCTATTTTCAATAGGAACCAATGCGCTATCTGCACTGTAGAGAAGAAAGTTAGATATCATGGAAAGGGATCAGAATATCCGGAGGAAATATATTGTCAGCGCCAAAAGCTTTCCCACATATGACCTGTCAAATCACCTCTTTGATCTAATTCTTTGATTACTAGTTGATTACTAGGAATCAGCTTCTTTGTCTAATTAGGGGATAAATATGGGTTCACCCCCCCAAGATTCAAGCTCCAAGCAAGCGATTAGCAATTATCTAGATCACTTCAGATAGCGAATGACAGTTGCTATGCTTCTGTGCCTCAGGATTCAACATATATCAAAGATCGTATGTTGATTCCGATTTGAACGTGGAACAGTACCGGGTGGGTGGGATATCGTGGATAGATCTGTGATTTATATATACTCCGTGAGGTACATTCTTGACGCAAAAAAATGGACTATAGAGAGATGGTATTATAATTTACATGGTAGGCTAGTTCTTATACTTGTAAGGATAATAGTGATTCTAGGACATTTTATTATTTAGTTGTATGTTTTCTTTTTGTTTCTTTTCTTTTTTTCTCCTAGGGCTGGGACCCGATTTTTGATATTTATAGATATGCGATTCTCAGTTAATATCTCGTGATACATTTTATTTCTTCCTTTTGTGTTATTAATACGCTTATAAAGCTAACTAAAATATATATTTAACTTAAGATAATATTACTTTCCATTGTGATAGGAGGTCACGTGGAACAGGTTATATATATATACGTGCTCGTATATTTTCTGCGATCAGGGTTATTAGAGACTCCTTGAGTAAAGATATGAACAACATTGGATAAAAAAAAAAGATTATATAATTCAGATATTGTGTCATTTGGCGTCCATATAGCATATGTAGACTTTCAAGCGCCTGTGTCCGTTAAGTAGGATAGAGCAAGCTGACATCTCAGAAGATACGACCCTTGATCTGCTTCATGTTCTTCACGTTAATGTCTCTCCAAAGCATTACAGAGCCCCAAGTGATCGAGTAGAGACAAGTAGCGGCAATGAGCAGGAGGCGTTGAGTATCTCCATAAGAACGGTTGATGGCGTCCCTGGTCGGACTTCCAACAGGGTAGGATGACTGCACTACCAGACTGCCGTAAATACTGACTAGGTTGGATTGTGCGTCTGCTGGAAGATATTTAGCCAACTTCTTTGGGAAGATCCCGGTCCACATGGCCGCAGCGATGGTGGAGCCGATCGAACTTCCAATATTAGCCATCATGGCCTCCATGGCAAGTACGGCCGGGATGTGTTGGTGAGAAGAAACCGCCATGACCGTCATCTGCTCACAAATGACTAGGGTGCCGCCTCCAAAGGCGATGAAGATCTGGCACATGACGATGTATCCGATACTGGCATCGGGCTGGCGGAACTTGATCATGAGAGCTACCCCGAGAATGGTGATTGGTACACCAAAGTAGAGAGCCTGCCATTTGAGACGTCCATTATAGCGGATGATAACACCCATAACAAGGGACCAGAAAGTGGAGCCGACGGTGAAGATGTTGGTGATATACGTCGCGTCGGTGACGCTTTCTCCGAAGACGACTATAAGGAAAGAATAGAAGTAGCTATCCCAGAGGTACCAAGCGCAGTAAAGGCTTGCAACCATTGTGTATGTGGTGATGACTGTTCGATCCATCAGCAGACCCCAGGGGATGAACGTAACTGGTGCAATGTATTTCTCATACAGGGCGAAGGCGATAATCAGCAGGCCACCGAAAATGATAAAGCAAATAATCAAGGGTGATCTCCACTGGTCTGGTTGATAGGAATACAAGCTAAACGAGAGGAGGAACAATGCGAGACCGGCAGCAATCAAGATTAACCCAGGAACGTCGAATTCCTTGATGTAGTAAATCACTGACTCCATGAATGTGCGGTTGATCTCATTGACAGGCAAGACACCCTGCTTCTCAGCCTTCTTCTGATTGAAGTAGAAGAGCGAGAAGAGTGGTACACAGACGATAGGGAAGATGATGGCCCAGATACCAAAGCCCCATCGGAAGCCTATCGTGCTCAGAATGCTCTGGGCGGCGGGTCCGTACGCCCAAACGGTAGCAAGATATGGAGACGCAATGAAGGCGATCAGAAAAGCTCGATTTTTGAGTGATGATGTGTCGGCAATGAAAATCGTTATCGAAAAATCGATCCCATAGTAACCAACATTATAGAAGACCTGCGCGGCACAATACGTTTTCACATTATTGCACCCTGCCATCATAATCAGCCCTAGCGTTAAGCAAGCCACCATAACGGCAAATCCTTGAGGTCGGCCCCAGATATCGATGAGTTTTGCGTAGGGTAGTTTGACAAGGCCTCCGATCAGAGTGGATATGATGGATGTAGTGGCGGTCAATGAGTGTTCTTTGAAGGCGCTGGTGACATACGGTGTTAGGGTGCTGATGATCCCTGAAGAGAACGCCATCATGAAGTTGATAACCCAAATACTATAATTTTGATCAGCACTAATGTCATTGGGTAATTAAGAATAATTCTGTGCTGACAAGATATATGCCAGGATCAAGTGCTTCGTACTCCATATCTGGATCACGGCCTGTGCACTCTGGACACCATGCTGGAATTCCTTAGTGATGACTTCTTCTTTTGGCTTCTCGATTGTATCCAACGGGATTTCGTTGGTAGCATCTGGCTGTCCCTTGGAATCGATGTCAATTTTCTCGACATCACTTCGAGGGACCGTTTCTGTCTCCGCAACTGGCACCTCGTTGGGGCTGAGGTGTAGCTTCCACTTCATGGTGAATTCGATAGGGAAGTAATTTATTCCAAGGGGAAATTGATTATCCACGTGCTGGCTCCCAAGGAACATGGACGGAAGGAAGCCGATACAGACTATATATACAAGTCGGAGAATTAGGCCACCAAAGTCCTAGTATAATGGTAAGCCATGATATATCCTTTAGGAGCCACCATTTTCTGGATCCGGTCGGTACTAGCGTAATAGATTGGATATCATGTTTCTTTGTGATGCAGTCATGGTCTGATTGTGGACACCGGGGAGCCAATTCTGGAAACTCTTAGGCGATATTAACCCTCCACGAAGGCGCTCACCCTGAATAAGGCATTCTTCCACAGCATCTATGGTGTGATTTAACTCTTGTGTAACTACCACGAGCAACCCGTCTTTGTATCCACTAACGAAGGCCGAAAGGCACAGACCGGTTGCTAGAATATCTGGGGGGCTGTCATTATTAATCGAAAAGGGAAAGTGGCCCGTCTTGGTGATCTTATCAGATCATCAGATTGGAGCAAAAAATAACCTTGATTGGTTTTACCATTTTAGAGGATACACCATTGCAAATGCTAAGCAGTTGGACTGCATTAGTTCTTTAAGGCCCCCAACTAGGATCCTAACGACGGATGCTCGAGCCGATGGACCAACCACATGACATACAAGATGGAATTCAGTCGGCATATTCCGCCTCAAAGACCTCTACAGCGGAGCTCGTGCGGAGAAAGCTTTTAACTCCGTTTGCTACTTTTCTGCGATGAAGTCTAGATTAGATGAGATTCAATATCAGAAGAGTGCTTGAGAAGGTTACTCAAGACGGTATTTTAGATCGTTTAGAAGACCAAAGAAAGGAGACATCAGCCTCTTTACTATATTTGCTCGCTTGTGATGTTGATCTTACTCATTGGTTAACCTTTTAGCGAGGTATCGAAGAAAAATCACACATTACTATCCACGGTCCTGCGACGTTTAGAGAGACCAGAATTACTCTAATATGACGGGACGAATGCCACTGGAAATGCAGCCGGAGTTGAAAAGGATACCACTACCTGTGATGTTTCCACATAAATACCTTCCTGACTTTGAAGATAGACTGACAAGCTAAGGTATTCGCGCTGCCAATCTGCGATTGTAGACCTCAAATTGTTGCATCTTTACTGCTCATATATGACGCAATCTTCCCTGGGTCTCGTCATTCATCCTTCCGTGGCATCAATTGATAGATTACTGTCTAAAACAGCAAGAGAGACGTTTGGATAAGCGATCTGATAAGATCAAAACCACGTGACTGATGAGGAAGGACCTCAAGCCCAAAGCAGATGGAAAAAAGACACAACAAGAATAGCAGCAGCGCCAAGAATCACCTAGCGAAGCTGTTTACAGATACACTAACGGTCGGCGCGTGTCTTTGCTGTCGGAACCCGATTTGAAGAGCATAACCGACCCATCCCGAGGCCAAATGGCACCAAATCGTGACCGCAACCCCATAGAAACGGATAGAATTGCTCGGCTGCGAATCCCCCGCCCCTATATTTTGCTTGCTCAGAACCGAGACGCAAGATTGTGAATGATTTTAGAGAAAATACTCACTGGTAGAATCGGTTTACGTCCTCATTTTCATTCTCTATCTTCGGCGTCCCGGTCCGTGTCTAACCGTGATCGGCCCGGTATTAGCCTATTTCTAGAATAATCATAGACCTTATTTCAATCGGTTCACTTTCGGGTCATGGCTGCCTCTGGTACCGGACATGCATTCTCTACCGAGCCCAAGAAGCTCAACATAGGAGTTGTTGGCATTGGACGTATGGGCCAACGCCATGCTCTGAACATCCTCCATTTAATCCCACGGGCAAACCTCCTCTGTGTCTGCTCGCCGGCAAAGGCCGATCTGGAATGGGCAGATCAGCATTTGAAGCCCTACGGGGTCAAGATCTATCCCACATTCGAGGAGATGATTGAAACCCCCGGTCTCGAGGCAGTAGTCATTTCATCCGCTACTGCATTGCATGCGACGCACTCGATCGAGTCTCTCGAGAGGGGAATCCATGTGCTGTGCGAGAAGCCAATAACTACGGATCTTGATGAGGTAGGTGTGCCATTGCTGCATAGCTCATCAATCATAATTCTTTATAGATCGAACCTTTCGCACGGCCGGAATTTATTATTTACTAGGGGGTTCCAAATCGGGTTAAAAGATAAATCTCCCATCCATCGCAGATGCTAACTTGTTTGCTAGCTAACTAGGATCATCAAAAAGGCAGAAGAACACCCAAAGACCAAGCTAATGGTGGGGTTCTGCCGACGCTTCGATGAGAACTACATGCAAGCCCGAAAGAAGATCCAAGCAGGAGATATTGGAACACCAATCGTTCTCAGATCTCAAGGCTGCGAACTGCTGGACAAGAGTGGCTTCTTCGTGCAATATGCCAAAGTCAGCGGAGGCATTTTTGTCGACACCACCATCCATGACATCGACCTTACGCTTTCTTTCTTCGGCGATGATATCAAACCTAAAGCTTTATGGGCGACCGGAATCGCCGCCATGCACAAGGAATTAGTTGAATTCCACGACGCAGATAATGCTGTTGGCGTAGTTGAATTCTGGGGCGGCAAGATTGCGTACTACTACCACTCCCGGACAACGAACTACGGGTATGACAACTGCACTGAGATCATGGGAACAGCAGGAAAGTTGTCGATCAACCTGATCCCTCGAATGAACCGGATCGAGATATTTGATGCTCAGGGTATCAGAAATGACGCCATGCCCAGCTGGAGTGACCGTTACGAAGGCGCCTTCATCACCGAAGTCAAGGATTTCACCGCTGCCATACTGGATGACACGGAGCTTCCGATGAAACTTACTGCAGCGCACACGTCGCTGAAGATCGCGCTGGCTCTGCAGGAGAGTTTGGTTACTGGGAAGAAGGTTGAATTCGACGAGCAGGGAAACCGGATTGCCTGAACACGCGCATTCGTAGAACGCATGAAAAGGAAGCGGCATGCTAGCTTATGACATCGACATATATACGCCACGCGACTCTAGATATCTGTTAGTAGATGTAGATAGCTAGATTTTATGAACATAGATCAATAGAACGTTGAAACTAGGCATCAATTCTCCTGTAGCCGGGTAGATTGCTTAATTTATCTTCCCGGGGTCCATTACGTTACCATAGTTTTGGAACGACGACTATATTTTTAGCAGAAAATACACGATTCTGTCATTAGAGCTGTAACATGGAACTGACCATAGAGCCTATTTTTGTGGAAGCGGATATGGTATGATGACTAAGCACTGATAACGGATCGGCGCCAAGAGCCGGACAAACTCGATCACCGCCTTCCGCGAATTTTTTTGATCGCAAAATTGATAGAGCCAGTGCTCATCTCTGCAGCGCCAAACAGCAAAGATGGTCTCTGAAACGGCTCTGACAACTAAGGTGGCCTCTGGATCGCCTTACCAGCTGGAAGATGGCCAGGTATGTTATTATTTTCCATGATCATCTACCGAAAATGAATTGACGTGCTAATCGATATGCATCTAGGTCCTCAGAGCTTCGTCCGCACTTTTGAGACACATAAAGTCGCAGCAGGAACAGAAGGAGCAGACTGCAACGAAGAAGACGCTGATTGGTGACAATGATGATGCATCCGATGAGGATATCCCAGCCAACAACGAACCCGTCTGGCTGGTTCTCACTACCAAGCAGCACGTCGTGGACAAGAACCGCTTGAAGCCCGAGAAAATCACTATCCCCCACTCGCTCAACGCTTCTCCGTCGCTGAGTATCTGCTTGATCACTGCGGATCCTCAGCGTGCGGTCAAGGACGTTGTCGCCGATCCCGCATTCCCTACATCTCTTTCCTCCCGCATCAACAAGGTCATTGGTTTCTCCAAATTAAAGGCTAGATACCAGAGCTTCGAGAGCAGACGACAGCTGCTGGCGGAACACGATGTTTTCTTGGCCGACGACCGAATCGTCATGCGATTAGTTACGACGCTTGGAAAGGTATTCTACAAGTCCAGCAAGCGACCAATCCCTGTCCGGATTGCCGAGGTAGAGAAGGTCGACGGCAAGAGAGTGAAGAAGGACCCGAAGAAGAAGCCGGCGAAGGACGAGAAGAACGCATCAGTAGCATCGCCGCTAATCATTGCGAAAGAAATTGAAAAGGCATTGAACTCTGCGCCTGTTCATTTGGCCCCGTCTACGACCACTGCTATCCGTGTCGGTGTCTCCAATTTCACCCCGCAGCAACTACAAGAAAACATCGAGGCCGTAGTAAAGGGTATGACGGAAAAGTTTGTTACTAAAGGCTGGAGGAATATCAAGGCCGTCCATATCAAGGGTCCTAACACCATGGCAATGCCCATCTGGCTGGCGAGTGAGCTGTGGGTTGAGGAGACTGATGTCTTGGAGGACGGAGAGGCCAAGGCCGTCGAGGGTGCAAAGAATGAGAAGAAGAGGAAGTCGACCGCTGACGAACCCAAACAGCTGGAGGAGAACAAAAAGAAGAAGTCCAAGACCGCGGACGACGAGGATGATGCTGCGGCGGTTGCTGCGAGAAAGAAGAAGCTCCAGCAACAGAAGGCTAAGGCTCTGGAGGATGGCGGCGATGCTGCTATCGAGGCCCTTGCTGCTGCTGCTCAAAATACATCAAACTCTGGCAAGAAGAAGCGGAAGTCTCTGTCGTAATCATCGTGCTGTCACGTTTACTGGTTTTTTTCTTTGTTGTGTGCTTGCATATATGGGTACATTAGGCGGCGTCTGAATCTCACATGTATCGACTTTCCAATTGAGACACGGGGAGTGTCTTCGATACCCCTTTGAAAAATAAAAGTTATTTTGCTCTACTAAGCTTTCTTATAATTTTCAATCATTATAGACTCGTAGATGAAAAGTTCAAAAAAGCCTATGATGCAACCGTTGTGGCGTTAGGAGATGACGAGAATATCCGATTCTTTCCAGAGCTTAACCGAAGTCCGACCTCGGGATCGGGAACCTCTTGGCGCCAAACGATAACCACCGAGGGCCCTCTTAATAGCTCTCTGGAACCGCGAACACCAGCATTAAACCATTCAGGATTGCTGGCGATTCGCCGAAATACGAATACCTGTGATATCGAAATCGGATCTAAAAAACGCCATGTTTCCAATTGCCAGACAGTCGGTGCTGAAGGCCGCTCGGTCACAGTTCTACCCGTCGCGGGCACTGAGCCAGTCGCAGCTCCAGCGACTTCTTTCGACTCTCGCTGTGCTCGAGCAGCGGGACGGAAAGATCTCGTCTTCTTCCCTCGCTGCCATCGCCGCCGCCCAGAAGCTTGGAGGCTCGGTCACTGGATTCGTTGCAGGTAACGCCGTCAAGGCCTCTGCAGCTGCTGAAGCGGCTAAGATCAAGGGTCTGGAGAAGGTCATTGCGGTTGACAATGCCGCTTACGAGAAGGTATAGTAGGGCTGTCCTGTGAATTGGATGATAATTGTCAAGTATGCAGGCAGCTAATACGGATATTTTACAGGGTCTCCCCGAGAACTATGCTCCCCTCCTCGTTGAAAACATCAAGGCTGGCGGATACACTCATGTGATTGCTGGACACTCTGCCTTTGGAAACAACCTGCTGCCTCGTGTGGCTGCACTTTTGGATGTTCAGCAGATTTCGGATGTTACCGCCATTGAGAGCGAGGACAGTAAGTTGATTGTCTGTCACGGTTCAAATTTGTCTGTGTTGACCGAGGAGTAACAGCTTTCGTTCGTCCCATCTACGCTGGAAATGCCATCCTGACCGTCCAATCCACCGACCCCACGAAGGTCATCACCGTGCGAGGAACCGCTTTCCAGGGCACCGAGACCGAGGGCGGTTCCGCCCAGATTGTCGACGGAGTTGACCCCAAGGCTGCTAGCCCTACCGAATGGCTCTCCGAAGAAATCGCCAAATCCGAGCGCCCGGATCTGGCTACCGCCTCTCGTGTCGTCTCTGGTGGTCGTGGTCTGAAGTCCAAGGAGGAATTCGAGCGCCTTATCCCGCCACTTGCTGACGCTCTGGGCGCCGCTATTGGTGCTTCCCGTGCTGCTGTCGACAGCGGTTTCGCTGACAACAGTCTGCAGGTTGGTCAGACCGGAAAGAACGTTGCTCCCCAGCTGTACTTGGCTGTTGGTATCTCCGGTGCCATCCAGCACCTTGCTGGTATGAAGGACAGCAAGGTTATTGCTGCCATCAACAAGGACCCGGATGCGCCCATCTTCCAGGTGGCTGATGTCGGTCTCGTTGGTGACCTCTTCGTCGAGGTCCCCAAGCTGACTGAGAAGGTGCAGCAGTAAACTGACTGCTGAATATATTTTTATCCTTTTCTATGTCTTCTTGTGGCCGGTAGGGTTTGCTTGCATTGCTTAAGCATGAAAATGTCTGACTATAGTATACCATATGTACGTTGTCCTCAGGAGTGAAATTCAACGTATAGAAATAAACAAGAAATCAAACCCCATACAAACAAAATTCTCTTTCCAAATGAATAGCTTGCAGCTTAAGCATCTAATGCCTTATATTTCAGAAACAACCTCACTTTAGGACCGATCCTACCCGACGATAAGCGCGCAGGATGTATGAACTCCATCCGACCCACGCGAACGGAAAGCACGTGCTCTGTCGAAGACCGTTAGATTTCTGAGATTAGTGTCTCATGTAGAACATCAGCCTGGTATAGCATATACAGCATGGAGAAATGCTCTGGATCGAGAAGCCATCTTCCGTATCTCATTGAGCTCCCCGAAGTACGGATTTCGAGATTCCGTGAATTTCGGCTTCCCACGGATTCCCTTTTCGGAATAATTGTCCCGCCCTATTGGCCACATTCGTTTGAATCTCAAGATATGGGGTTAGAAAGTAATCAGATCTTACTCAGTAGAATAATCTATGAATTTTAGGTCTAGTTAAGTGATAACTGTAATCAGTCCCCGGATAGCTGCTGAGTCTGTGGCTACCATCTTTCATTCGATTTATCTCGTGTTGTAGTTTCTAGACCGGTTAATTACAAAATACCAGTAGTAACCAGTCAGTTTTATACGTGAATCATGCAAACATCAGGGGGTTTGGTCCTTAGCATGTGTACCCTTCAGGAACAACGTGGGCGGTCCCCTTGCAGCGAAAACCCAATCCAACCGTCTAGGCATCACTAGGCGCTTAGGTAGCTCTGTCACCGCGTTTACTGAACGCTGATCATGCATATGCTATCCTTCACAAGAAAGATGTGATCAAAGGGCCATTATTATGCTCAGACTCGACCCATTTCTGCGATCCACACGGAAACTCTTCCAATGTACTCCTTTGATACCACTGGTGCCCCTTGCGGTTGGCATTCCCGCGACAAAGCCTGTAGAGGAAGAATGTGTCCCTCGATATAATCCAAGACATTTCTATCCAGTTAGACTATACGAAATACTACATGATCGATACCAGGTGGTCGCAAAACTTGGTTGGGGCACTAGCTCAACTGTCTGGTTGGCACAGGATCTTTATCAGTAAGTTTGACCGTTTAGGAACAGCTCAATTGCTAACGGGTCAGATGGCCCTGGTTACCGCGACGTTATGCTACCATCAAGGTAAACACAAACAACTACGCAAATATAAACTCCGCAAAAACAGAATTACAGATTATGGAACATATTACCAAGACAAATTCAGAGCATGTAGGCCGTAACTTTGTTCGGACATTGCTCGACTCATTTGAGCTGTGTGGGCCATATGGTACCCATATCTGTCTGGTCTTCAGCACTTTGCGAGAACCTCTTTGGATATTCAAACAGCGCTTTCAAATGATGTCATACCATCTGATGTGCTTAAGATACTAGTGAAATTAATGCTTGAAGGGCTTGATTATCTTCACAGTGTCTGCCATATCATTCACACAGGTGAGGACTCAAAACTATCAGGGCCGCATGCTACTTGAGCCATTTAAACTGATAGAAGCGAAGATCTCAAAACGGATAATATTCTACTTCGGCTAAGAGATGAATCCGCACTGGAAACCCTTGCACTTGATGAGTTGGAGCATCCTCTGCCTCAGAAGGTCCTTGACGACCGGACAATATATCTATCTCGAAACGACTTCGGCCTGGGGGTAAAGGGAATGGGGGTGCCAGTAATCACTGATTTTGGTCTGGCTGTGCGAGGCGATGTGTCTCAACCTCACTACCGTGTCATCCAGCCGGACCACTATCGTGCTCCGGAAGTTATCCTTGCAACAGGCTGGAGTTACAGTGCCGATATATGGAACCTTGCTATTCTGGTACGAACCCCAAGCTTGTTGCTAAATAATGCATTGAATTATTAATCTCCTGGTCAAATAGCTATGGGACTTGCTCGAAGAAGATGGTATCTTCGATGCTCTTAACTCTCAGAAAACGGAGTATACGAGCGAGAAACACCTGGCGCACATAATTGCGCTGTTGGACTCGCCACCGAAGGAACTCCTTGATAGAGGAAAGGAGACTGTAAGATATTTCGACGACAAAGGTCAGTTCCGTATATTATTATGCATATTCTTGTACGCTGTTCTTTCTCTCGACACAGGTGAATTTAGATATCCGGAATTGATCCCAGAACGCCTCTCCCTAGCCGATTCTCTCCACCAGGTCGAAGGCGAAGAGAAGATATTATTTCACAGCTTCGTTATGCGAATACTGAGGTGGATGCCTGAAGAGCGTAGCACCACAAGGGAGTTGTTAGCAGATCCATGGCTGGCAGCTAACCAGTGATCTATCTGCATGTTGGGTAGTACTCATTCGCTGTCTTTTGAAAGCAGGAGGGTGATCATTCTGGCTGAAGATAACTAAGGTATAGGGGATACAATGATTCTAGTATCGCCACCTGTATAATAACAGATCAATCTAGAGACATTCGATATTCTATTGTATATTTCACCACCTGGTTAACGTATCCTTATAGATCCTAATTTTTAAATGATTCCAAGATGATTAATCCAATGCACCAAGCTTACTAGGCCACACCATGTAGTTGAGTTGTCAAGCTAAACCCCATATGTTCACCGTGAATTCTAGGGAGCTGAATTATCTTCATAATTATTTAAGAGAGGTCCTTTCTGAGAAAACTGAAAAGCCGCCTAATATAATGTCTGCGCTGGAACAGAGGTTGGCGGTCGCATGATACGCTTAAAGACAAGCTTCATTCGTCATCCCGTCCACAATTTCGCTTCTGGTGTCATACCGCCTTTGACCCTATTAGATCTATTGTCTATCTTCTACATCAGTATAGGTTACTGCTCTTCGACCCAGCAGCACAAAATGCTTCTAGAGATTGAGCAGCTCAATGCAGCGAGTGAAGCTGGCCATCTCGACGTTGTTAAGAAATTAATGAGGCAGTTGCACGCCAAGTCACCTAGTGAACCGGTTGAAGCATTGGTCACGACTCTTTCTGCTGCAGTGGTAAAAAATCGGGCTCCAGTTGTTGGATACCTGCTTGATCAAGGAATACCGATGAACTCGTACCTATTTCGATATGCGACAGAATCGAAATTCTATGATATCCTCCAGGCTTTCCTCGATCATGGATGGGATATCAATACCCCTGTTGATTCCCTTAACCCGCCAGCACTTGCGTATGTTACTGCATAATTTGCTGAGAAAACTGGCTTACTGTGCACAGATATGCCATACATGATAAGGAGCTTACGACCTGGTTCCTGGACCACGGTGCGGACCCAGATGCGCAAGGCAGCTGTGATTGCACTCCCTTATCCTGGGCTGTGAAAAATGTACCGTTTACTACAATCCAGCTACTTTTCAGCCGTGGCGGTACACTACAACACGGGCAGTTACTTCACTACGCTGCACAACGAGAGCTGCCAGATCGTGTAGAGGTTTTCAATTTTCTACTCGAGAAAGGCGCATCCAAATCAATTAACAAGATCATGTACCAAGATCGTGAAGGAGATTACCTCATGAATATGTATACCGGTATAGGCACCCCTTTGCAACTAGCTGCTGAGAAAGGGTTATTAGACTTGGTCAAACTTTTGGTCGA
Source organism: Paecilomyces dactylethromorphus (assembly GCA_029606265.1). Taxonomy (NCBI): domain Eukaryota; kingdom Fungi; phylum Ascomycota; class Eurotiomycetes; order Eurotiales; family Thermoascaceae; genus Paecilomyces; species Paecilomyces dactylethromorphus. Next base: position 163,336 of record JAPVCE010000008.1, on the reverse strand, counting down.
AAAGGGAGCCGATCCTCTCATTAAGGACCCGAGAGGAAAAATTGCGCTGGATAGAGCAAGATCTGGTAATTATACCGAAGTTATTGAATTTCTGAGTCCATTGTCTGTTCCGTCTCTTGTCCCACGACACGATTTTTCAGATGAAGAAGGATTCCATTATTGCCCTGTTCCGCCAACAAAAGTTTCGGGAGCAGGATGGGACAAAATACACCATCCTTGATATCACTGCTTATAATTACTAGTGTCTAGCGGCTAATTCCCTTTGTCATCTTGCTGATGAAATAGCGTCTTATTTGATTAATGACCATCCGTTTATTATTGGATTTTAATCGCTGCATTTTTTGGCATTATTTTGACAGTTGCAGAGCTAAATTTAACATTCTATTATAGGTTTGATGGGGTAAAAATAATCACGAACACTATTCACTGAAAATTCCTTTGCAGTGGCAGAGATAAATGCAAAGGCACGCTCTCATAATATTCGTTGGTACTTTTCCAGACCGGATTGCCCATATGATGCATATCACAGACCAGTATTTGAATCTTTCCAGTTATATTGGCATGAGACAAACGGGAAGAGAAATTTCTAGGAATCTGAGTAATCAGGGTTCAGCATCACCTTGTCAAGGCGCACAGTCGGCCTAGTAGTTTATAACAGCAATATAACTTTTTTGGTCAACCCAAGTTCATCTCAAAGCGGAAAATAGCTCCTCGGTTAGTACTGGTCTTCTACGAAGGTTATCTAAGCAGAAACTTTAAGATAAAATTCACGCGATGAAAGTTAGGGGACGCACCACGCATGCTGCAACATGCAAACTACTTGGAATGCTCTTTTTGGTTGTGAAGGCCAGTCAAACAAAACAAACTGTAGACTGGGGAAGCCGTTTTCTTGAAATCTGCTTTTTAAATACTTTTTCTCCACAAGGAGAAAAAGACTGATCCTCTTCCAGGTTGTAGAATAGACATAGAGCTCCATTTCCGCCGGAAGCGGGAAACTGCGCCATTCCCCCGTAGAAGGAAGTTTTTTAAACCTCTGGCTCCTCTCTAGAAAATGCTAGACACAAAGTTGCCACACCATAGATATTTATAGTCTTTGAGGAAATCCGACGTTCAAAATTAAGAACTCCGTGTACTGGGTGATAGGAGCATAGGGGCTCGGAGTATATCCACGGAGTAAACTTCGGAGCTCGGAATAGCCACCATCGGGGTCCAGACAAGGAAGAAAAAAATACAGTTAAGGGATGCATACGAAAAAAAAAGTGGGGTATGTCCGAAGCGACGAACAAAGCCCTGTCGGGCTCCCGAAACAGCAACAATAATATCGATGCCTTAATTCTCGTATTGGCGACCCATCATGAGTCACGAGAAGGGTAATTGACGATAAAAGCTTAAATGCTGACGCGAGCAGACGTGACCAACTACTGTTTTCCTTTCCAGAAGAGTGACTTTCCAACATTATCTCTAGAATGGTGTTATGAAGGAGCCTAGCCTTCTCTCCATTTAGATGTATTCTATACGAGACGTTGCCATATTCTATCCGCTCTGCTGACCGATCTCCACCTTTACCCGGCCAATACCTGGGACAAAAAGCACAGGGAACAAGAAAAAAAGGCGCATGTAAAGAAGACCCATCGTCCAGACACTTCTATGACTTCTGGTTGGCATCTAGTTGAGCCACGCGGGATCTCGATTGGCTCAGAATTGTAGATCCTTGAAAAAGTTCATAGTCATAGTCTAAAATAACCAGTTTTATGGGACATGCAGCAAAAAGTACTTCCTTTCAGGCAGAAGTCTATCTTAGTGGGTATGGACGGTAGCGGTATGTGTCAGACGCACGCCCTTCAAGGTCATGTCATATCAACCGGGTCAACGGGTGGTGATGTATTCCGAACCATCAAGGTAGGAATATGCCGACACGTTTTGGAATATGCCGACCCATTTTCCCTACTCCTCTAACTAAGTAGTATCAAACATACTCAGACCAGTCAAATCAAGGGCGTCAAAAGAACCAAGCCACTTCTCTTGGCATCATTCCGCTCGTGATATGATCGAGCTTAATTATTACCAATTTTGTCAATTTTCGCGGGCACCTATTCTGGGACTCCGCTGGCAAGGTGGATCCGCAAGGCTGGTTTCGCATCCCGATCGCCTTTTTCTCATCGGAATAAAACTTTCTGCCTGTGAATACTATCTTATGTGTATTTCTAATTTACTCCGCATGTCGGTTCGACGGAGTTCTGGACGGTCTGTGGGGCATGAAGCTTTCCTTTGTTCCATGGAGCACGTGTAAGAAAATGAAGTGAATGTTTTCAGAAGGGCATAAGCAGCATATATAAAAAGATCAGCTTACCCCCCGTAGCAACTGTCGATCATCAGTCCAGTACATTTTTATCATTTAATCAAAGAATAAAACCGGATCTGAAGCTTTTAGGCCTACCATTTCTTACATCAGCTGAATAGATCTGAATTCCCGAACTATACCACAGCTTGCAACCCAACATATCGGGATCATATAATACCCTACCTATCTGCGACTATCAACCACAAAACAAAGTCATCAAAAAGCACACCAACATCAAATCGCCAAAAATGGACAGCCACAACTCCTCTCTCTCCAAGAACTCGAGCCTCTCCTCGAGCGACTCTTTAACCCGCCGCTCCTCCACCTCGACATACAGCACCGCCTCTACTCTTCCCAGTTACGAGGAATCCACCAGGAAGACAACCTCTCCCGACTCGACCGTGCGCAAGGTGTCGAGCTCGAAGTTGAAGTCACTGCACAATGAGGCTGTGATTTCGTACTTGGCTCTCCGGTAGAGGAGAAGACCGCGATTCATTTTCTTCCTTTTCAACATTCACGACCGGCATCGAGAGTTCAACATTTGATGGATTGGACTTGAGTTCCAAAAAATCCGATATTATCGCGGTCATCGCCATCGCTTGATTGGTGATGGAACTCAACGGAACTCAACAAACAAAAGTAATCGTCAATTCCGTCGGATTTTACGGTCCGCTATCCAGTTCGACTTGCGATTTGAATATTTTCTCCAAAACCGTTAATACCATCGAGCATGAGGCACGGGTCATCCCTCTCCCTTCCTTCTGTGGGAATGGAAGGAGGGAATGCCGATACTTGATCGATGGATACACCTTGTAGGCGACGACCGTTATTTCATTTGTTTCTCATCACTTTCAACGGAATTATACCCTTTTATGCTTTTTTTTTTCTCTTCCTGTATTTGTTTTCTCTGCGATACGCATACAACGAATGAATAATTTTACTTTGATGTTTATCTAGCTGAAAGGAGGAATGACATATTTAGATTTCATACTTGTTTCTATAATAAGGATTAATATAATAAACAAAATAAACATACAGATAGCGATTGCACTCGGTTTGAAATTATATCCGTGGGCTACAAATATGTAGTCCGTATTGTGTATTCATGGAGGGAGGGTGTAACATTAAGAGTAGATAAGCCTGGCGGCTGGTGGGAGATGTTTTTATCTTATTGTTGAATCTTTGCAATAAAATATCAAAATAACTAGTTATATCACATGTCGCTATGCATATTACATTCACTAAAGGCAATTGGTATCATAATCATGTAGGTCAGGCCGTCACCATCTTTACATCACAGCCCGACAAGCAACTCATTCAGAGAGATCGGTTTACGAACAGCGTTGGAGAAACCCTCGTGGAAAGTAACCCAGACTCTCCTCTCAGTCTGCTTTGTTTCTTTCTTACGTTCTCCAGAATCCTTGTGGTTGGTCGGTGCTGGAGCTTCCTCGATGATTCGGCCAAAGAAATCACGCTTGACGCCCGAATTCCGTCCTATCCTCGAGTTTTCCTTGTCTTCTTCTCCGTCTCCGGACTTCCGGCTAGGCTTATAATACTTTAATTGGGATACTTCTGATTGTTTGCGCATTGTCTCCTTGCGGTATTCTTGGTCAAGAACCTGTCGGACCGCATAGCGAACGGGAGCAGAGCCACCGGAAGCCACTGAGGTTCCTTTTACCTTCGAGAAAGAGGTGAGCACATCCAGAGGTCTGTCAGGCAATATGTTAGCAGCTGGTTATATATCAAATTCTGCTTCTGTCATTCTGCAACTTACGGCTCCATTCTGTATATCCATCCACCGTGAGCTCCACCTTCGTTCTCCACTCTCGCTTTTTCGAAGGTAATGCTCATTCCGGTCATGACTCGGATAGCCGACCGTACGAGGGCACGCTCGCTTTCTTTTCGGACGCTAGCCATACTCTTCTGCTCCCCTTGACCTCGCACGACGACTGGTTTCACATCAGGCGATAACATCAGGAGAAGGTTGGGAACCAAATCCGTTGCTAGGCAATCCATTGAGCGGAAGAGTCTGAGTATCGGCGGGGAAAAGGAGGACTGAAATCCGTGTAGTATCGCGCGATTCTGTTTCATGGCTTCAAACGCTGCAAAATCGGCCTTTACGCCTGAGAATGGATGCTCCTCTTCATCCTCCTCATCGTTTCCTGTTGTCTCTTTAATGGAGACGTTTCCGTTACTCGAAGAAAATAGATGGTGGAAAGCCAGTACAGACTGGCTTAGATAAGGGTTTAGCTCCCAGTCTTGGTTGGAAAACACACGAGAAGAGATCGTGTCATGAAAGTATAGCCATTCATATGCGGCATTCGGCTTCGAGAGGAATGTATCATCCTGGAAGGTTCGGGTGGGATAAGTAGCGAAACATTCAGACGCGCAGCGGTCGTATTCACCACTGGCATCCACCATCTCGCGCAGGCGGTTGATGGCATGTCGCTTACGGATATCTGCAACACCGACAGGAGTCTTTTCATTTCCTTTAGAGAAAGGATCTCGAAAAGAATCTGCACCAGTAGGCGCTTCAGGAAATCCTGCACCGTGTACAAAGACACGATTGACAATGTCATGTACACCCCCTCGGCCCAGACCTCTTAGGGAGGATCCTTCTTTCCGAGAGTCCTCAAAGAGAGTCTGCTCAAACCAGGCCCGGCTTAGCTTCAAAGGTGTTGCACCACCTGCGTCCCTTAGTTTATGGGCAATCCACTCAGCTGTCACAAGGACACTGCGTATATCGCCCTCACCAACTCCGCGACTAGCTGAACGGCCTTCCCTTCGGCTTGCTATTCCCCAGGAGGTTTCACATAGTCGCCTTACACCATCGCCATCGCATGGGATTCCTTCCCTTGCGAAAATGTTCTTCATGCGTTGCACCACATTTTCCAATGGTGCATGTCGGACGTGAATGATTTCAGCAATCGTGGAAGCCCTAAGCGGTCGAAGACTTGGGTGATAAACGTCATTGCAAATGAGAATAAGAGGCCGCAAAAGACGGAATTTGTCCGTCTTCTTTTTCCTCCGGGTGGTCTGTTCTTCACTCTGAGTGGAATTCTTCTGATCCAGCTGGACAAGTTCGATTAATGCTTTCATGAAACCTCCCTCTCCACTTCCACCAGCTCCGCTGACCACTCCATCTACTTCATCGACAACTACACATACCGGTCGCCCTGCCTTGCGGGTTGTAGTACCATTTGTCTCCACATTTATGCTTTTCACGTTTTCCGTTCCAACAGCGTCTCGAATACGACCTTTGACGACATCTTTGCTTCTCTCGTCACTGGCGTTGATCTCGAGGACTTCATAACCAGCTTGTCTTGCGCACACATGAGCTAGAGTGGTCTTACCGAGACCCGGAGGGCCGGTCAAAAGTAGAACTTTCCGGTGAAAGCTTTCTTCTCCTTCGTTTTTTGTTTTCCTTGACTTAGCTTTTGCTAGGTTGGGGAAAACAATAGGGTCCCATCCTTTGAGCCAGCGCAAGACTGATCTATGTGTGCGTTCGTCTCCAATGAGATCAGTGAACCTACGCGCACGGTACTTTTCGGTCCATAGGGGGGTCACTACTTTCTTTCCGTTTGAGCTGGCAGAAAGGGTTTCAATCGATGGCCGTACTGTGGTAGGACGATGTGCACGCCGTTCAGCTTCTTCCTTCGCTTCTCTGGCAGCATCATCCATAAGTTTATGGATTTCAATTCCATAATAACTCTTTTGAGCTCCTGCCTTGGTGGTAGTTGACCGCTCAGCTACGAGCCTCTCATATGAAATGCGAGTCGTTGTTTCTTTCATCCGGATATTGTGCGTCTTTCCAGAACAGGTCTTGATGGAAAATCTTGCCTCAACTTGTGTGGATGTGCTGGGACCATTGTATAATGGGAGAGTCAAGAGGGAGCTGGCGGTGTTCGAGATCTCTGCTCTAGGCACAGACGCAGTGAAAGGATCTGCTTGACTCGCAGGAAGGTATAGTTCGGATGCAGGCTCTCGGAGGGCGAAATCACTTTCCAGCTGTGCATCCCTGAGGGCGTCCATGTCATCGTCCTCCTCATCATCTTCCACGAAACCACCAATTGTTTTTATTCGCTTCGGCTCGGTAGGTTTTTCTGCTTCCTCAATCTTTCTCTTCTGCGCTTCAATTCCCGGGGATGAAGTGGGAGGCAACCCCGTTGTTGAGGATATGAAAGGCATCTTCACGGTAGGTGGGGAGGAAGGTAGTACTAGATCCGATTGAATTGGTGTGTCTAATTCGCTGTCCTCTCGCAATATGCGGGTTCTTGTCGGGGTATCTGTTGAATATCAGACTTCTGGCACTAATGAATTGTACTGCTACACAGCATATTAAGACTGCATACCAGGTCTTATGTCCTCGTCACTGCGGAAAACATCTGACAGATTCCAGGCTCGGTGCTGGATAACGATTCTCTTGCGAAGGTTCTCCTGCCGTTGGAAGTGTAATGCCTCGATATCGTCGTCAAAGCTCTCGGATGGGCAATGGTTCAACGATTCGATGTCCGGTAATTCTGAGTGAAGGTGTAGAGCAGGGTCGAAGGAGGATGGTAGCGACAGTGGAGATGACGCTTCCATCAAATGACAATGACCATCATTATTACAGCAACTGAACTATCTGAACAAGTAGACAGTGTCAAGCACTTGATGTTACCTTTGTCCCACTGCCCAAAGCGGTGTTACTGACGCGAACCCACGCGTGTCGACGCGCTAATTGGGTCGACCGCGTTATTTTAGTGTTGACCGCCCGGCAGCTGATGGTAATTACTCTGCAAAGCAAGCTACAGATGTTAAATCAATGCTTATCGCCCTTGATTTTCCTTTGGTGTATATAACAAGCTTGAGGGTCTGAGCGTATATCTGGTTGGACTGCAAGTTCTGGTGTAATGTATATAGGTATGAAGTAAATCTGTGATGCTGGTTTCTGCATTATGGACATTTCCACAGAGACGATTAATCGCTGTAAGACCAATGTTTCTTTGTATTCTTTCTTCGACTATCTAGACTGTCATGAGTGTTGGACTCAATATTGCCCGTTCTCATTCAGTAGGTGATGAGATGACGGTATCATGTCGTTCGCATCCATACCTCTCATCAGTCGTTGCTTCGAAATCGTTGCAGATAGCTCCACAGGGACATACGTCTAGGAAGCGCCGTGTTTCACAACATGCTCCATGGACCACTTCATAATTCTGGTCTTTTTATTTTTCCCCAACTTTGGCAAATCAAGACCATTTGTATTGGTGATAGTCATGAATTACTAAGGAAACTAAAATTTAGTCACGTGAATATCGGTCTTTCGGCTTCCGAATTATTAATCTGCCGATGATTACAAAAGCAAAAGCGCGAGCCAATTGTTTCAGGAATCAAAGCACAGGACTTTTTAGTAATTACTGCTTTCAAATCAAAGTTGCAAACCAAGACCTGCTACACGCTACGTCGTACCATATGTATGCCCCGATGATGAAGAGAAATGGTGTATACACGGAACTCAAAGACCAGCCACTCGCTGCCTAACTGCTAATTCCGGCAACCGAGTCGGACATTGATTGAGTGAGCTATTCTAAATTTCTAGACCATTCTTCATTGTTATGCTGAGGAAGGCATCGTGGCAACCTCATTCGTCAAATTTATGCTCCAATATCAAAATGGAACAGAGTACGGTAGCACTAACACGGACGAGTTTCGTCCACTCTGGATTTGGATGTTGTTTCGGATCCCATCAACCTTGATAGACAAGCTCATATATCCGATTGAAAAGTGGGGTCCCCTCTGTAAACTCAATTATATAAAGTTTGTCATTTCCCCCTTGGATTGATAGAAGATCAAGTCGCAGATGTTCAAAGTATAACACTCGATTGTTCGTTCATAACATCGTCTCTCTCCTATCAACCAAAGTTCTCCTTCAATTCATCCTCGAACAAGATGGCGTCCCTCAAGCCGATTACCCTTTACGGTCATGTCGGTGGTCCCAACCCATGGAAGGTGGCCATCGTTGCTGAGGAGCTGGGTGTCCCCTACGACTACAAGATTGTCGAATTTGCGGAGATGAAGCAGCCTCCATATGAAAAGATCAACCCCAATGGACGTGTGCCCGCTATTGAAGATCCAAACACTGGGATCACCCTGTGGGAATCGGGTGCTATCCTCGAGTACCTCGTGGAGACCTACGACAAGGACAAGAAGATCAGTTTCACGGCCGGCACTCCTGAATACTTTCACGCCAAACAATGGCTCCACTTCCAGATGTCAGGACAGGGTCCTTATTTCGGTCAGGGTATTTGGTTCACATTGTTTCACCCGGAGAAGGTTCAGAGTGCGATCGATCGCTACGTCAATGAAATACGTCGTGTATCGGGTGTGTTGAACGGAGTTCTGGAAGGACGGGATTGGTTAGTCGGAGGCAAATACAGCTATGTTGATGCTGCTTTTGTCCCGTGGTTCGAAGCGGTTCCAATTGTTGGCGGTGGCAAGATCGATCTGGAGAAGGAGTTTCCCAAGTTGTCAGCCTGGCTGAACCGGATCAAGTCTCGTCCGGTTGTGGCCAAGGTCTTGAAGCACAGGGCTGAATTGAAAGCCGCCGAGAAGAAATAAGCGTAGTTCTGGATGAGCGATTCGGTGGATGTGTATGGTGACATATTGGACTTTCATCTGAGTCGTCATCATAATGGGCATATGATGTGATGAACGGTTGCGATTAGAGGTATCTTAGTTCAAAGTATTTGGCCTTGTTTCTCATACTGGTTTTCGAAAGTAGTAGTCAAGTCAATGTATGCTATACATGACAACAGATAGTATCATTCAGGTTGCATATACACTATCTGTGATTAGAATCAAATATTTCGTCCAGACAATATCTTGAGAGCCACAAAATTTATTTCATTTACTATTGGGGATATTAATTATTGGAGAAGCTCTGGATATGCTAATATAGTGAGAATGTGGCTGGTGTATGGTGTGGCTGTATTATTCCATATATGGTTAGCTCCACTAGCCTCATCGACCGCGCGAGTTTTTGGGGGAGACGAGGAGCTTCTTGTCCGTGTTCGCGACAGATCGTGAGGACCGGCAACATCGCATCTCGACCGCATCCACCATCCCCCTCTTGGGCTTCTCCATTCCCTCTCTGTGCGTTTGGCAGTCTGGTATACAGCACCGGTTATCTATCAACTGCGTTTGCGCTCTGTTCACCAAGGAGCATTGACGCCTCTTCAACGCCTCCCATCTCAGGCAAGGAGCCTGTTCCCGTCACTTGCGACCAACGTTCCATCTTGATCTCAACGCGCCACGATGGATGAGAATCCAGTGATTCCCGGTGGCCCTGCTGGTAAGGAGCAGGCAGGTACCGCTGGCCAGGGTGCGCCCGCTGAGTCCGGTATGTAATCACTAGTTTGTCATCAGATATTATCATTATCCAAAGCGCAATCATCACTAAAGCTTCAATCTGGGATGTAGGATCGCGTCAAGAATCACCTGTGAAGAAGACAGAGAACACGACGTCAGATAACCCCATGGATGCGCCCGCTTCACCTCGACCGCAGAACGATGATGCGGAGCCAGAAGACGAGGAAATGGGCGGCACAGAGACTACAGGAAAGGAGAATGGCACAGCAGAAGGAAGCGTAGATCCCTCTGCTTCGCAACCAGCTGTGGATCCTACTGTTGAGGAACAGACCGCACAAGACAAGTCGTCCGTTGAGGATTCAGCTCGTTCGCATCTCGTCTCGCAGACACATGCCATCATTCTTCCTAGTTACACATCTTGGTTCGATATGCATACGATCCACTCCTTGGAAAAGAAGGCAATGGCGGAGTTTTTCAACGGTCGCAACCGAAGCAAGACTCCTGCTGTCTATAAGGATTACCGTGACTTCATGATCAACACCTACAGATTGAACCCTGTCGAATATCTGACGGTCACCGCTTGTCGGAGGAATCTGGCAGGAGATGTTTGTGCTATAATGCGTGTACATTCCTTCCTCGAACAATGGGGTCTCATCAACTATCAGGTAAGAGCAGTAACAGTAACGCCCCGCGACGCTCTCTAACTTGCCTTCTAGGTCGATCCCCAGACGAGGCCTTCGAATATCGGTCCTCCTTTCACTGGTCACTTTAGGGTTACCGCCGATACTCCTCGTGGATTGCAACCATTCCAGCCAGGACCGAATTCCTTTGTTACTCCCGGGAAGCCTCTTCCCGCCACTGATCGTGCCGCGTCCGCTACTCCTGCCAGCAAGGCAGATCTCAACCTCGAGATCCGCCGCAACATCTATGATGACAAGGGCAAGGAGGTTACTCCATCTGAGGAAAAGGCGAAGCAGACTAATGGAGACGGCGCTGCTGCTAATGGCACAGTAGCTGAGGCTTCAGCCAAGTCGTTGGAGAGCGTTGTCCGTGAGCCACGCCGCAAATTTCACTGCTTCTCTTGCGGTATCGACTGCACTCGTCTGCGTTTCCACTACGCCAAATCTGCTCCTGCTACAGCAAATCCTAATGCGCCTGATACGAAATATGACCTATGTCCAAACTGTTTCCTCCAGGGCCGCATGCCATCCAGCCATAGCGCTTCGGACTTTGTGAGGCTCGAGGAGAAGCCGTACACTGGCCTCTCCGATAAGGACGCTCCCTGGTCCGAGTCGGAGCTGATACTGCTGCTCGAGGCTCTTGAGAACTTTGACGACAACTGGGATCAGATCGCTAACCATGTCGGAACGAGAACTCGCGAAGAGTGCGTGATGAAGTTCTTGCAACTTGAGATCGAGGACAAGTACCTCGATGATCTTCCTGGGGCAGCCGATGCGAACCGGGGTCCTAACGGAAGGGAGCCAGTTAGCCAGCTTGACAACCCCGTCCTGTCTGTGGTGGCATTTTTGGCACAGATGGCCGAGCCTGCTGTGGCTGCCGCTGCAGCTGGACGCTCCGTGGATGAGATCCGCAAGGAGCTCCGAAAGCAGATCGAGAAGAGCAGTGACAAGGCCCATGACAAGGGCAAGGAGAAGGAAGGACAGGTTCTGAAATCTGAAGATTCAATGGAGATCGACACGACTCGGGAACAGGAGTCAACAGAGGTAGTCCAGGTAACTGACAAGCGTTCGCCAGCGACTCTTGCCACTGTGGCACTCGGAACCTCTGCTGCCCGTGCTGGAGCTCTCGCATCGCATGAAGAACGCGAGATGACTCGTCTCGTGTCTGCTGCTGTTAACATCACACTGCAGAAGTTCGAGATCAAGTTGGCGCAGTTCAACGAGATGGAAGAGATCATCGAGGCAGAGCGCCGAGAACTGGAGCAGGCCCGACAGCAGCTCTTCCTTGACCGGATGGCGTTCAAGAAACGTGTCAAGGAAGTCCAGGACGCTCTGCATGCCGCCAGCCTCAAGGGCCCCGGCGAGGAGGCAGATGCTATCCTCGCGGACGCCGCCACTGCCGGCATCGGAAACCGCTTCACGTTCCAGCCTGTGGATGCTGATTCCAGACCCGGCGCTCAGCCTTTGAGCGCAGAAGCTGGTGCGGATTTCAAGACTCTGGACCTGTAAGAGTAGCTAGGAGGTGTTTCTTTGAAGAATAAGGCGCACTTTTTGCAAATTTGCATATGTACAGCTACGGAGGGATTAAAAAAGACACAAAACCGGAACACAAAGGGAAATTTTAAATTCCCAAGGAGATGGCAGAACTCTGGGTAGAGGATGTTCTTTTACTGCCTTTGTCTTATTCTTGGTTTCCTTTCTACTTTTTATGCTAGTTATGAGGGAGGCGCACAACTGTCCAGGGAGTTTTTCAAAGAGTTGATATGTTAACTGACGTTTTTATTCGGTGAGAAGGATTTCGTTTAGTGAGACATGTGTTTTTAATACATGGATTTATTATCAATCAATCAATGAATTCATCAATAAATCAGTTTTTAATTAGGTAAAATTAAGTAACACAATGATATTCAAAGATGATATGCGTACGCTATGCTATATAAGATGACATGCCAAGAAAGATCCTCTATATGCACAGATATTATCATTCAGAATCATCAGTTTCATGACGAGGAGATAAGGGGTACGAGGGAAGAGGCTCATCGTCTGAGTTACTTGCCGATATCGAGGAATGAATGTCCTCTCCTTGATCGAAGGCTAGTTGTTCATGATCTGAGCTGAAGGGCGGGCGACTTTCTGCGCTTGGAGACTCATCCTCGAGCTCGCCTTCTCTGTCAGATTGTGCGTCGTGATCATGGTCCGCGGAATGGATATTGGCTTCTGGAGCTGGAGCTGGATCTAATTCCATACCGCCATCGCTGGAGTCATAGTCTAGTTCCACTTCCTCGTTTTCGTTCTCTTCCTCGGTATAGTTTTCAGAGGTATCTGCAGTATCCTCTGCTCTAGTCCTACTGCGCTTATCCTGGTGGCTGTTATCGTGATCGATATTCTCACGCAATTTTTGGACTTGCGATGCACTTGATCTGTTTGCGACTGTGTCTTCGACACGTCGTCTTTTCCTCCGGTTTTGATCGAGCTTGTCTTCGATCTCGAATATTTCGTAGCCGTATTCCTCCCATTCACTTCGATAGAGAGTTCGATCTCGCCAGTCGACTAATTCTTCTTTTCTCTTGCGCTCGCCCGTTGGTTTTCGTGGCGCAGTAGAATCTGGAATTTGGTCGCCGTCTTCGAGTTTAATTGGTGATTCGATGGATGGGCCGGACTGTTTGAGCATTTTCCAGATGTGGAGTTCCTCTGCTCGGCTGCTTTGTTGGTCGACGTATTCTGCGTGTGTGTCTTCGAGGTTTTCGGAGTCGGATACTATTTCCTCTCCCTCAGACACCAAGGATGGAGAATGAGATCCTGATCCTGGGGAAGACAACACTTCTGACATGTCTTCGGCGTCCTCCTCTTCTTTTTCCATTTCATCGATATCTTGTGTCTGGTATTCGGATGGGCGCTGAGAAACGCTCCTTTCGCGCGATGCTACTGATCCTGATAGAGCTGTTTCAATCTCTTCATAACTCATGTAGTCTGTTACCCAGCCTTTACGGTGGCGTATATCCGCGACATCGAGGTTGCACCGTCGGGCGACTCCAATCCAGAATTCAAAAGTGTCGTATTTCATATTCAGCACATCCAGTGCTGCTCTGACGTCGCGAGGTCGCACAGCCCTCGCTATCTCACGGTTGCTCCACGATACGTCGCGGATTCGGGACATGGCAAAGAAGAGAGACGACTGGACTAGACGCCGCGTGATGCTAACAGCCAGCGCGTAGAAGTCTGCGAATGCTTCGCTAGTGAGCGATGGAGACTCGTCCTCATAAGCTAGATTTACCCAGTTGTCCTCAATGCGCGATCCTCCAAAATTCATGAAGAAACGTTCAGACAACTTTATCCATTTGCTGATATTGAGCAAACTAGCGGAAAGGGCTATGCTTGACTTTGCCTGGCCGTCCGCATTCTCTTGAGCTTCTAATTGCTCCTCTACTTGCTCGGCGCTTTCGCGATCGATGATCCAGTCATCACCGTGCATTCGCCTTCCCGAGGTGTTTTCCGAGGCCTGTTCTTCTAAGGCAAGAATCTCTGCAATTTCATCTAGAGCCTCACAGCATTCCGGGCCAACTTCAGTCGCTGCTGGAACGTCTCCCAGGACGATCGTTCGGGTATGGCGTTCAAGGAGATGCTGACGCTCGAGACCCGTCTGGAGAAGTCTGATATAGTCCAACACCTCTAGCTTTGTTTTTGTTCCAATAGCATTGGAAATCTCTTCTATTCCATCCTTTCCCTTTCTTGCAAGCAGGTTGAAAAAGGTCTCTTTTTCGCTGGAGGACCAGGTAACCGCTCCGATCTGGGAGGGATGATGCGTATCTCCATCCTCGAATTTGGGTCCCGCAGAAACATCATTAATCATGTCCGTCAGCATCTGACGGTATGAATCTATGGTCTCCTTCGTGTAGCCTCTCCGACGGCTGCGATGGGCATTGGTTCGCGTTCCTCTGGAAGACCTAGACCGCCGTCTGGACTTAGTATTCTCTCCCTCAGATTCATCTGACGATCCGATCCTCAAACCCTGAAGCGGAGGGGAAGATGCCGCAAATCCCTGCCGCGGAGCCCTGTTTTCGAAATCCGAGTCTGAAGCTTCTTCATCTTCATCTGGTTCGTAAAGACTTGAACTGCTCATGATGTTGATGCTGGGCGAGACCCGAGCGTGCTACACGCCGAAGACCTGGAGGATCTGGGAGAAATTGGAGAAACATCACACCGAATATGTGACTATACGGATAGAATCAGATTCAGAAACATCAACATCCGGAAATTCTTTTTGATGTGGTGGCAGCGAATTCATGTCCGCATCGAAGAATTCCAAAAGATTTTGGGCGGAGAAAGAGATGTTTGTGCTGTTTGTCTGCCGGAGCTCCGCGATTTCGCCGCAGATCATTGTCTTAGAAGAGAGTTTATGAGAGCTTAGCTTCTGAGCTTCTGAATGGCAACGACGGCTTGACCCTTCTTTTGTTTTTCAATATTTGTATGGAGCCTCTATTGAGAGGATGGAGGATGTTCCGGGTTCTGCGAAGTTCCTTCGTCCGTCCTCCATATCGGAGAACTGTTGCACCGCTTTCTTGGAGCAGACGCCTCAACTCTACGAGCTCCAGTCCGCTGCAGGCTGTTAATGGTGTGCCATCTACTGATTCAGCACTACCTGGAGGCATTCGCCTCCGGCAATATCAAGAAGAATGTATTCAATCTGTCTTGAAATATATTAACGAGGGTCATAAGCGGCTGGGAATATCTCTAGCGACTGGTGCGGGAAAGACGGTTGGTCGAAGCCTTCATAGTACATGTCCCGCGGTTGAAAGACTAATCATTTTCTTCACTGAAGGTCATTTTTACCCAGCTGATTAGCCGTATACCTCCTCGTACCAAAGATGGCGATCAAACATTGATTATAGTTCATCGGAAAGAGCTCGTAGAGCAAGCAGCACGCCATTGTCGACTCGCCTATCCAGACAAGACTGTCGAGATTGAAATGGCGAACAATAAAGCCACTGGGGCTGCAGATATCACCATTGCTTCTATACAAAGTCTAGTGTCGAGGGGTCGCATACAGAAGTTCAATCCCGATCGTTTCAAGCTAGTCTTGGTTGATGAAGCCCATCATATCGTGGCTCGGTCTTATCGCGAGGCTCTTGAGTATTTTGGATTGAATGAAGTGGGTGACGAGTCGCCTATACTCGTTGGCGTTTCTGCGACTTTTTCTCGATTTGATGGGCTGAAACTAGGCGCGGCCATCGACCATATTGTCTACCATAAGGACTACGTTGACATGATTGGTGAACAGTGGTTGGCTGATGCAGTCTTTACCACTGTCAAATCGGAGGCTGACCTCTCTGGGGTTCGTAAGGATAAATTTGGTGACTTCGCAGTTGGTCAGCTTTCCGAAGCAGTCAATACGGAACAAACCAACAATATTACCGTGCGCGCATGGCTCTCGAACGCTAATGACCGGAAATCGACGCTGGTATTCTGCGTTGATATCGAGCATGCCAGACAGCTCACAGCAACATTTCGCGAGCATGGGATAGATGCTCGATACATCACCAGCGCAACCCCTAAGGATATTCGGACTGAACAATTGTGCGCATTTAAGAACGAGGAATATCCGGTCTTGCTGAACTGCGGTCTGTTTACTGAGGGGACGGATATCCCGAATATCGATTGCGTGCTTCTTGCGCGGCCCACGCGGTCGAAGAATCTTCTGATCCAGATGATCGGAAGAGGTCTTCGACTATACCCTGGCAAGAAAGACTGCCACATTATCGATATGGTTGCCTCTCTACGTGCTGGAGTGCTTTCAACACCTACACTGTTCGGCCTTGACCCAGACAAAGTTCTGGAGAAGTCGAATGTGAGAGAACTGACGGAGCAGGCTGATCTTGAATCCGATCTTGCATCTGCGCCTGGGCCACCACTTCCATATGAGGATAATGTCAATGTTACATTCACAAAGTACGACAGTATCTTTGACCTCCTCGGTGATGTTCGTCGTGAACGGCACATCCGGTCCATTTCCCCTCATGCGTGGGTACGGGTGGATGAAGATCGCTATGTCCTCGTTGAACGATCTGGCTGGCTTACTATTGAGAAAGATGAGGAATCAAGCCTGTTTGCTGTGCGGCATGTTACGAAATTCACTTATGATGAGACAGAGGAAACCGTCTATACGCGTCCACGACAGGTTGCTACCGCGCCCGATCTCGATCAGGCTGTTCGCGCCGCCGACACCTATGCTAGTAGTATCTTCGAGACGTCTATCATCTCCACTCGACAACGCTGGAGAAGTGCCCCTGCGACTGCTTCCCAGATTGCCATGCTGAACAAACGCCGTGTTCATAAAGAGGCGTTCCTCCCGGAAGAGCTCACTAAGGGCCAGGCTGCCGACATGATCACGAAACTGAAATTTGGCTTGAAAAAGCGGATTTCAGCAGCGCAGACTCAGCAGCGACGACGGAAACGACTCGTAGCCGAGAAGCAGGAGTTTGAAGAATTGAAGCGTCGGGGAGACGTGAAAGTCGGCCCTCTAAATGCGCCGTAGGTACGACGTGTCTCCATTCTGGAGTGAACTTCAACACCTCTTATCATGTGTGTTTACACAGCCCCATAATCACACATCTTCAGCGCTCGCATTCGGAGAATATCGCTGTTGGTGCCTAAAATCTATATAGATTGAAGCACGAGACAAAACAGCCAATCAAATATGGTCGGGCAAAGCAAGGAAGGGTTCATCCGCTGTGGCCAATCAGAATGCGGGGTTCCCATTCCGGGTCCTCAGTCGGCCTGGATTTCTCCCGACCGCCGTCGGCGTCATCGATCTTTCTCCCATTATTGCGCTTGAAGAGGTCCCGAGCGAATTGTTCGGGAGAATACGATTAAAAGATCCTTTAGGCGGAAAGATTTATAGTCCGTAACTTACCGGAAAGCGTAGAGACGGTCAGAAGTATAAATAGAGCTGTGTCACGTCGCGTCTGGTTACAGATGTTAGAGCAACCATCAGATGACCAGATCTAGATCTAGATCTCATACAAATATCGATCTCCATTCCAAGATAACACGGACCTCCTAGCTTCAATTCATATCTGAAAACATTATCTATTATTTGATATCTTTGACCTCGACCAATTCGATATACAATTCCCATAAAAGGTCTATAGTATATCGCCATATACATCTACACCTCTGCGCTATCATACTCAATCCAGAGACACCGGGCCTCCAAATCCGCTTTAATTGAAAACACTCAGAATCAGCCAAGAAGAAGACGGGAAACAATTCACCATGTCTTCCACTAGCAACACAACAATCGCCTTCTTCGGCGCAACCGGCGGCTGCGCTGGCTCCTGTCTCACCCACACCCTCCAAGCCGGCTACCACGTCGTCGCGCTTGCACGCACTCCATCCAAGCTCATAGCTCAACTCCAAACGCAAGGAATTAGCCAAAGTACTCTCGATACCCACCTCCGCATCGTCAAAGGTGACGCTACGGACCCGGCCGCCGTTCGAGAAACCATCCTTCTCTCTCCCAGCACTACCAACAACAACACCAAGGAACCACCCCGTCTCGTATCTCAAATCATATCCGGCCTCGGCGGCACCCCCGTCCTAACAACCTCCTATCTCCTCCCAACAATCTCAATTGACAACCCAACCATCACCGAATCAAGCACCAAAGCCCTCATCTCCGCCCTCCAATCCATCTACACCGACTACCCATCCCTCTCCTCCTCATCACAATCTAAACCCCTCCTCACCGTCATATCCACAACAGGCCTCAACCAACCACCAAAGCCCAACGATGTCCCCCTTCTCATGCGTCCGCTCTACCATCTCCTCGCCGTCCCGCACGCCGATAAGGCGAAAATGGAAGCTCTCGTCACGCAGCCCCCGTCTCCGGACCTGTTCCGCGGTGTGGTGATTGTGAAACCGAGCCTGTTAATGGGCACGGGAGACGTGACGTCCGGTAGGGGATGGAGAAATCTGAGAGTGGGAACGGAGAAGAGTCCGGCGGTGGGATATACGATTGCGAGGGCGGATGTGGGGGAGTGGATTTTCGAGGAGGTGATCAGAGAGAATGGCGGGAAGTGGGTTGGGGAGAGGGTGAGTTTGACGAGTTAGAAGGTCTTTGAATGCTGTTTTGTTTAGTAGATTTGGCTTGGGGTGGATTAGCGTTTTCTGGAGAGTTTTTGTTGGTAAATACTAGTACTAATAATGATGATGGGTTTTGGCCGGGAAGGGGGAGGGTAGATATGCGATGATATAACCATAGACTAGAATGAATCCTGTATTTTCTGATCTGCTCTTCTTGTTTCGTTTTCTTGTTTCTTTGAATTTGCCATGGACAAAATGTCTATCAACTACTGCAAAACTCAAACACTATTCATTACCATATCCAGAACAACCCATGAGAACACCTATCGTGGTGAACGATCTATTCCCTTCGGTCTTCCATCTACCGAATTCTATTTAGATCTGTATACATCCCATTCCAACTCCCCCGCTCTCGCCCCGATCGTAGAAGAACAAAAAAAAAATTGACAATGCAAAGCAGATAACGTGTATATCCGGTCCAATAAGACAACGGACAACGGCAATAGGTATATGGCGAGAGGTAAGGAAGCCGAAGACCCAGCAGAGCTGCGGTTTGGTGTCAAGAGGAGCCAACCCGTTAAGCCAGCTGGCCGCAGGGCTCCAACATGAAAAAAGGGCATAAGCCAAAGGCCAGCCGTATGTAGAAAGAAGTAAACAAAATGCAACAAAGATCTTGAAGGCAAAACAAGACAGCTCGCCGTGCCATGCTAACGCTGATACAATCATCGTGCTGTACAGTATAGACCGACCGCTGAAGGATTAAAAGACATTCGCTCCCAGAAACACATTACTCCGGGGCAATGATCGAAAAAAAAAGGCAAGCCACAAAATGATGCAGGAGATGATTAAAAAGTAAACAAGAACAGTATGCATTATCATAGGAGGAAGACTGTTCAAGGCTTCTTCTTAACGTGGCTTCCACCTGCTTCTGAAACAGCGGTCCCAACATCCTCTCCCTCTAGAATGCGGTGTAGCGAGTTCAGGGATAGACCACTGCTGAAGAAGTAGATGCCAACCAACCATGCAGCGACAATGTTGGCGATGTGGTGAAGAAGATAGGCGTATGACACGCCGTATATAGCAGAGTAGACTGCGAGGGAAAAGAAAAGGACGGAAGTAAGATGCTTAAATCTGAAGAGTCGTTAGATTCGAAGCCTTATAATCCACTAGGACGCACTTACCGTGTAGTAACCCGGGGGATCATAGTCCCGGTTGTCATGGTTTCAACAAGAAGGATAAATGGCATTATTGATAGGACATTATGATGCGATGAAAATGGGGTGAACCAATGCACCAACACATTGTGAACCCACACAAGAAGGACGAGAACGTTAATGGGGAGGACCCACAACATGAGGATCAGAATGGAATGGGCATAGTTGTAGAAGTTGAAATGCGCCGTAGATTTCTGTATATATCAGCAAATCCCTTGTCAGAAATGAAATATTATGTCAAATAATGCATACCGTTTCCTTCGCGTGCCATAGCGCACGCACACATGTTGCTAGTTGGACAATACATGCGACCATATAGGCAAACTGGTACGGAATCACGGTAGAAACGAGGAACAGAAGAATGGCGGTATTGATAATTCTCCGTCTGGGAGTAGGGGCTGAAAATATTGGTAGGTTCCTGGTAGCAATCAGTAATCGAACTTTAACTTGCGCAGTTAATCCTTAACATACCCCTTATCATCCCGTCGAATGTAGCCCGATTTGCTCCTGAAGAGTCCATACAAGAATGAGAACACAGTGAGTATCAACAGCACAGCGTAGTGAATGACAACGCAGATTCCAATACTGATGAGTCCGAAAAGTGGAACGAGGAACCAAAAGAAGGCATCTTGAGAACCGAGAAGCAAATCATTCTTCGTGAAGTCAACCGCTGTTTCGGTGGCATTCGTGCGCCAATGAAAAGGATCGTCGTTTGACGGCAATCTCCTGGAGGTGGCTAGGGACGACGCAAAAAACGACAGCGCAACCATCAGAAGAGGTAGCGATGATCGAAGGCAGAGATTCAAACTTTCCAGAAACGTAATGAAATAGCCTGTTTCATCGTACACCTGGAACTGTTTCCGCAGAACAATTGCAACGACCAACAAGGGAAAAGCAGCAAAGACTGTTCTATATCGCATCACGAGCTGTCCAAGGCTACCGGGGACATCCACTTTCAGGGAGACCTTAATCGGCGAACCACAGGTTGGATCTGACCAAAGCTGGAAGGAAATACCGCCCAAGGTAGATTGTTCACGAAGAGGCGGAGGCATAAACGGTGCAATTCCATGCAGATTGACATTAACATCCTTCACATTGACGAAGAACTTGGACTCAAGTGGCTCTGGAATGGATTGACGCAATAACGGGGTGAACAGTTCGTGCCTGTCACCACAGCCATGGTTTTTCACACTGAGTTTATATGCAAGTAGACTTGAGTGCAAGGAAGGAATCTTGATCTCTGTCAACATTGGGCGATTGGCAGGAAGTCTTACGTTCAGACCAGCGCTAAGCAGTCGACCCAGGCCTACCTTGGTCTGGATTAAGGAATCCGAGCTGTCTGAGAATTCTGCCACGACCCATCCTCCCGTTGGCGAATTAGCCTTGTCGACTACAGCCACGAATTGATGTTCCGCAAGATCTTCCAAGTCGTATTGAAGATAGGAAAACGGACGAGTCCTATCAAAAGGATATTTCGATTCGCGGGTCGACGCCGGCAGATGAATTCCATCCTCAGCTGCATTCTTGCAAGCTAAACGGGTAGAACCTACGCTTCCCCCGGACAGATCCATATTCATGGCGAAAACAATAGCAGAGTTTCCACTCTGAAGTGGAAAAACACTACAAAACAAAACCTCGAGGTTGCCGTTACCACCGGTCTTGTCAAAACCCTGATCTGTGAGAAGCGTGAACTTCTTCCCGGGAACTCCCTGAGGCGGTATAGGTAACAGATAGGCCTCAGGTTCCTCCCGGCGTCCAAAACTACGAAGAACAAGCCTTTCACCCTGTGATAAAATCGAGTTGGTGTTGGCCTCGAGCGTCAATAACGTGTTTGGCTCTTGGCGCGGCAAGCTCCTTTCAGCAACAGGCTCCAATCCGGTGAGATACCACTTCTTCAGGATCCGCATCCTCTCCGCTCTAGGCTTTGTCTGACTCGCACGACGGACATCTATGATGTCGAAGAGAGATTTGATGATTGCCTTGCGGAACTGGTCACACCATGTAATGGACAAATGATCCATCCCAATCCAGACATCTGGCATTGTCGACGTGAACACTGTGAATCCGTGGGTATCCGGAACCAACGATGAGAGACTCGCATAATCCGACGGAACGATCGTGTCGCGACCTCCACCAGCGATAGAAATGAGTGTCACGTGCCAAAGAGGGTTGTTGTTGGCCCACGTTTGCGAATAAGCTTCCCTCCAATAGTCATTTATCTGCTTATAAGTATTTACCACATCCGAATCGAACGAAACCGGAGGCTTCGCGTGAGGTGTAGACATGGTTATGATTGTGTTGACCGAATTGGCCTGGTAGTTGGCCATGGTCAGCGCCGTACGGGCCACAATTCCTCCCATAGAATGTCCAATTAATATCACCGAGCTCGGATCGGGTAGGTCAGGATCTCGTCGCGACCGCCGCGGGTCATGATAGAGCGAAAGAATATATGCGATTGCTTCGTTCACATATTCGGCCTGATCAAGAAGGGTCTGGCCGTGGAACGCCGCCATATCCTCATTGAAATCAATCATAAAAAAATCCAAGCTCCGCGTGCCGGCCTTGAGACGCTCCTGGTCATGTCGAATGACGTCGAAATAATGTCTCGAGGCTTCCGCGGCCAATGATCGGACCTGTCTGTAACTCCCGGCATTCCCAGGAAGGAAAAGAACGGGTGCTCCATTGAGCTGCAAAGATTATCAGCATTTCCGCCTTAAATCAGAGATCCAACAAAAAGATTTCTCAGGAAGTTCCATACCCCGATATTTTCCTGACTGTACGCATCCACCCCTTCTTCTCGATAGAGGTACAGTTTGTATTTGCTCGCAAACCGCGTATGCTCCGTATCAAATCCAACCATCTTGATGAATGTAGGACTCATCATCGGCACATCACAACCATCCGCCCCAACCTGGCGTGTTGTAAACGAGCGTACTATCCATAATAGTGAGATCATCCCCAGAAATGTCACAAACAGCGTCCCAATCGAACATGACCAGGGACTGCGCCATCGCGACTGGCGAAACCGTCGAGAGTCCGGCGATGCCTCCATCATGAACCGTTGAAGACCCAGCGGGATCATCGTCGCAGATTTGGTCTCGCCCGTCGAAGGTTGCGACGAGGACGGCGTGGGCGGGTTCCTCCAGGTGCTGGAGGTACGTGATCGGGGGGTCGAGACGGAGTTTTCTCGACGGAGATCGACGCTGGCAGCCCTTCTGGCTACCTGCGACCGCGACTTCTCTGGTGTTTCGTAACCATTCGCTCCATGGCCTTCCTCTGTCGACGTTCGCGAGACCGGAGTGTCTTCAACGCCGTCTTCGACCGGAGAGCCAGACGAGCGTCTGTGCATTGGAGGAGGCGGGCAGAGCACTCATCCAGCGCCAATGCTTGACGGTTCGAACTGGCGGAATCCGTCGGAGTCTTTATACAGTCGTCAGGCGACGTAGGGGGGTGGACGAGGGATGAGGGGAATAGGACTTTTTGCAGTTCAGATCACAGTCTAAAGGAGAGACCGGAGAGGGAGAAGGCGCGGCGGTAGCGGTTGAAGCGACCGATGGCGGCGATTGGTGGCTGAGCACAGGGCACAGCTTTTTCCCTATGAAACGAGCGACGGTTGAG
Organism: Paecilomyces dactylethromorphus; assembly: GCA_029606265.1. NCBI lineage: Eukaryota > Fungi > Ascomycota > Eurotiomycetes > Eurotiales > Thermoascaceae > Paecilomyces > Paecilomyces dactylethromorphus. Next base: position 140,051 of record JAPVCE010000008.1, on the reverse strand, counting down.
ATCGACAGGAATGTGCGGGGTGGGCTTGTGCTGGAGATGAGCAGAGAGTGTCTGGCACGAGAGGGAAAAAATTCGAAAAGGTAGAAACAGTCGAAATGAGCAGAAACGCAGCAAAAGTGCTTGCTCTACTCTTGTGCGGGCTCCGGGGACGGGAAGTGGCCGTGAGAACGAAGATCGAGACTGGATGAAGCTGATGGCCTCGGCGGCATCTCCGCCAGCGGCCACTGGTCTGGACTGGACTGGTGTCAAGGGTGAAGGCGTGAAGCTTTGCACAAGGAGCGCTTAGATAGATTAGCCCGTTTTCGAGGCGGATACGCCGGAAGTCACCGTGGTGAACTTTTGATAGCCGTGCTGGAATGGGGATTATGAGCTACAGGACCATCTCCACTGCGACCTCTGGCTACACCAGCCAAGCTTTCTCTTGTGTCTCAGCTAGGGACTATCCGAGGTACCTTGTTCGTCCGTCCACAGTTCTGGATTCTTACTAGGGGTCCCGTGAAATGAGCTATCCACAACGTCTGATTCCAGGGTCTCTCACGGCTTCCATTCAATCCGATGGGCCGCTTTATCAGCACGCAATTCGCGTGCTTCATGAGAAAGCTCGGACCCCAGAAAGTCAAGAGGAGTCCTTAAGCAAGCTGATCGATCTTCATGCCAAAAATAACTGCTTGCCGAGGTACATGTACCTAGGGATTTCATACTAATACTCATACTCATCCCCATCCTCATCCTCAATCAAGCCTGAGCTCAAGTGGCATCGAGTACACCAGAGTTCCACGGTCAGACAGGTTCAACAATTCCTGTAAACACACATGGAGCTATCTTCGATAGTTTTAACTCTGCTGCGTATATACTTGCTTATCATGGTTAATCCACTAGTTCCTGTCAAAGCCTCTGAGCTCCCGACCATCCTATCACGACCCATCAAGATCCCGTCTGTCTTGCATCTTATGCACGAGGCGCCGTAGATACGCCTCCGAAGCCTGGTTCGGCACCCTTGGATCCCGCATGGATGACCCTAGTTCCGCCCAAGCTAAAGCCGGCAAAGCCAAAGCATACAGAACAAGAACTGCGGATTAGTGTGCACTCGAAACGGTTTGCTCCCACATGGAACCCCGCATGCGGTTGCGTGAGGTCAGACTCTTGAACCCTACATTATCACAAGCACTATGTAATATCTTCGCAATCGATTTCAACACCTTCATCCCATGATCTAGGGGAATATGCCGCATTCTACTTTCCGATTAGACAAACGTTCCACTCAACACTCCGCTCACACGATTATAACATTCAACAGACATCATGTGCTCTCTCATAACGCTCCTATCTACCGTCCCTGATTTGCTCTAGCATAATAATGACGATGATATTTCCACAGTGGAATGAACTGGGATTGAATACTTAACTATAATATTTTTAAGCTTTTTTGGCCCAAATTTTTTTGTTCGGAACAAGCAATTGAAACCTTGTTCGTTCGCAGAACACTGGATCAATGCTTGATTAGGCGATATGGGATGCTTGGCACCCGAGATTTTCAGGTTATATGAACCCAATTCACTTGAAATTTAATTTTCTGATTAGCGGGCACACACCTGGAGGCTTTCCAGCCAGATCTATTACCAGCGCAACTCTTCTTAAATACCACACGAACAGCAGCCTCTCTCTTCTCTCTAGTAGTCATCAGACCCATACAGTTCAAATTCATCAGGGCTAGGACGTCGGCGGAATTCCAGATTTTAATTGTGAAACTCTCATTGAACAATCTGTTCTCGCATGCGGGAATAGCATGTACACATCTCAGCTCTCAATTGCGAATGGCCATGATCCCTTGCAGCAGCTTCCCATACCCTGAGAATGTCCTGATCAACGTGAAAATCTCCCGGACTAGTCTAGGTAGCTTGGCTTTTAGATCGTTTGTACATGAACCAGTGACAAGCGGTGCCTATAGTAATATTTTCCAAGCCGAATGGGGGTGCTTGAATGTGAGCTTCAAAGACCATGGTCTCGAGCTGCAGCATATTTTGGGCGGCATATCCTGCAGCCAGGTATAGTTCATTGGGGTCATGAGCAGACTCTATATGAAACAAATAGCGAGGGTAGTGCTGCGGTGCCGGAGCAAGGACATCTAGTACATCTTCTGGGGCGTGGTTGTTCTCGTCGGAACCAGGGGATTGTTCCCACCTATCTTGGATTATGCTCAAAGAGCCACTGCCCATAAGTGGTTGCGATCGCATAGGTCAACTTAAATGATGTGAGTTTAGACCACTGCAAAGGGAAGCCGGTAATATATGGTGGCCAGAAAAGCTCTGGCGCGACTATCACATTACGTAGATTCACAGTCCTAAATTGTTGAGTCAAACGACGGAGAGCCAAGATCAAAGCATCGATGTCAGTATTGGATCGCACCGGGAGAGAGAATTCCTATTCTTGGGGACTCTGCAATGTATCTAAGATTAATGTCCGCTTTTCAATAATTGCTTGTCATTGCTTGCAGGCGCAAGCGTAGGGCTCTAGCGAATCTGAGTCAAGGCAAGAGAAAATATGAGAAAGATTCTCCGCAGGGAACAGGAAAGCTGGCATATTACGATAATCAGAGATGTGACATGTTCCGCGGAATGATAATTTAACGTTTCTTCACCTGCTTAGGTTGATATATTGTCGTTCCGCTTGAGGTAATTTGAAATGCTTTTGTAAGAGTCTGTAAAAAAACACTGTCCCATAAGTCCCCACAGGAGACATAATGGTAAAAAGTAGGACATTCTAACGTAAATTAAATATCCATGCAGAATTGCATCGGCAGCACGAATCTGTGCTCTTCTTAGAGAAAAAAACATTACGCAACAAGATCATTGATTCCTTATGGTGCTCCTGTATCTACAATAAGGTCTGTGATGCTGGTGGCCTTATCTCAATTTAAATTATTTATATTTTATCCAATACGCATATTACTTTGTTGGTAAACCGACTACATAATGCGCTCTTTATACTTCTACTAAGTGTGATATCGGGAATTCTACTCTGACGTGCGATCTCGGTGCCATTGCGTCAGTATCATTAGCCAACGACCAGCGTTACCACACCGCTGTTTCAACTCGATACCGAGATCACAGAAGTGAATAGAGTAACATAAGATAAATGCGTTATAAAGTCCTAATGATATCGTCCAGATGGTTGGTCATGTACGCGGAGAGCGGGGTATAGTTGGACCCAATCTAGTCCAAGACGTGGGTCAGATCCTGGGGTCCAATGTCGATCAGGGCGGTCCATTTATAGAATACTGCAGACACCACTGCGGTCTCCTCCAGGAACACCTATCACGAAGCAGAAATCTGTGATGACGTGGAAGCTTCCCTTGCAGGGATTGCTAGATGCAATGCAATCAAACCAATCCGTCCTCTGATTCAGAGATAAACCCCCGTTCTTTCTTTTTCTCTCCGTAAACCTCTCTCAACATCCTAGACACCATTTGTTTCTCGTGAACATCTGCTGTGGACGTTTCCTTAATTATGGCTGGGAGAGAAATGTACGCAGTTGATACCACATGATGATTATGAAAGCCTATTGATGTGCCCTGCAGCAATGTGGATATTTTGGTCATTGGCGCTGGTCCGACCGGGTTAGGGGCCGCCAAACGTCTCCAGCAATTAGTATACTCCCAACATTGGATCCATCATTGGGCATAATCCTTACTAACAGAGAATCGAACAGAACAGCGCTTCGTGGCTAATTGTTGACTCCAACGAGACTCCTGGAGGCCTTGCCTCAACGGACGTTACCCCCGAAGGCTTCGTGGGTTGAATCTCTTCTCTTTCTCTTGAGAGATCTTAGATCCTAAACTCTTATATCACAGCTCTTCGATGTCGGAGGACATGTTATCTTCTCCCACTACAAGTACTTTGACGACTGTCTGAATGAAGCTCTACCGAAACCAAGCGACTGGTACGAGCACCAACGTGTCTCCTACGTCCGGTATCAGGGACTCTGGGTTCCCTACCCTTTTCAGAACAACATCGCTGTCCTACCCAAAGACGAACAGGTGCGGTGTCTGAACGATCTCATTGATGCTGCGCTCGATGCACGCGCGCGCCCGGCGTCGGATAAGCCCAAGGACTTTGACGAATGGAACATACGGAACGTGGGAAAGCGCCTGAACGAGATCTTCATGCGACCATACAACTTCAAAGTCTGGGCTGTTCCCACCAATCGGGTATGCAAGTTTCATCTGAAACCTAGAATTCTGGTCTCCTCCTAACCGTCATACTGTGTCCTGCTAGATGAATGCCACATGGGTCGGAGAGCGCGTGGCTGCCCCAAACGTGAAATTGCTCGCGAGCAACGTTATTCTGAACAAGGTAGCTGGCAACTGGGGACCAAATGCGACCTTTCGTTTTCCCGCCCACGGAGGTACGGGCGGTATCTGGATCGCGGTAGCAGACACTCTGGCTAGGGAAAGAACTCGTTTCGGGACACAAGGGGCCGTCGTCAAGGTCGATGCTGACGCGAAAAAGGTGCATCTGGAAGATGGTGAGTGCATGGTCCAGAGGAATAAACCGAATTGCTTAGAAACATGGATGACCAATAACAATGGCCAGGGACTGTGGTCAAGTATGGCTCCCTGATATCGACCATGGCTGTCGATCATCTTGCGGAGTCTCTGGGCGATATCCAGCTGCAGCAGTTGTGCAAACCGCTCTTCTATTCTTCAACCAACGTAATCGGCGTTGGAATCCGTGGCCAACGTCCAGACCGCATCGGTGATAAGTGCTGGGTGGGTTTCCCGAGATAGTCCATCCTCTCATGTAACCGTACCAGAGTTGATGTGTTTGATATAGTTGTACTTTGTGGAAGACAACTGCCCCTTCTACCGTGCGACCATCTTCTCCAATTATTCCCCATTCAATCAACCCCACGAGGACGTCAAACTTCCCACCAAGCAGCTCGCCAATGGTCAAAGGCCCGTCTCGTCCAAGCCCCAGCCCGGACCGTATTGGTCCATCATGCTCGAGGTGTCAGAGTCATCTTACAAGCCTGTCAACCACGAGACGCTGCTCGCTGACAGCATTCAGGGGCTGATCAACACCGACTTGTTGAAGCCCGATGATGAGATTGTGAGCACTTATGTCCGCCGTTTTGACCATGGCTACCCTACCCCAAGTCTGGAGCGCAATGGAGCGTTGCAGGAAATCCTGCCGTACCTTCGACAAAAGGATATCCTGTCTCGCGGTCGCTTCGGTTCGTGGAAGTATGAAGTTGGCAATCAGGACCACAGGTAAACCACCACCTAACTACTTTCTTAGTAGAGTATGATCCGCTAAACTTTCCCCTTAGCTTTATGCTGGGTGTTGAGGCTGTCGATAACATTCTTTTCGGTGGCGTTGAGTTGACTTTTTCATATCCCGACTTTGTCAATACTCGCGTTAATTCGGAGCGTCGATTGACTGCGAAGAAGCTTGTATCGAAGTAGAGTGCCATGCGGTGGTGACGGTCTAATTCTGTTAAATACCACATAAGAATAACCGTCCATTTAGATTAGACTCACAGCCAACAATAATAGTTCTGTTCGCTTGATAAAGTGTGCGGCAGGCAGAAGCAACTTTTGTAACACCACTATGAATCGCTGGATACCGCTTACCGCATTTTCAATAGGCTTCGACCCGACATAAATAGCTAGTACGGAGATAATCGCACTATGCATGGATCAAATGCCATACACCAATAATAAAATGCCTGTTACGCCTGGTTAGGTAAGGGAGCAATCAATCCGAGTCGGCCATAGACTGAAGCTTTCACCGCCCTTGTTCTTCCCACTCAGTCTTTTGGCCTAAGACAGTCTGTCGGGCAAATCATACACGCAAAAAATACATAAGAATATTGCTAATTAGTTCTGGAAATGACTGTGTAACCCCGCACGTAGCCATGTGATGTCAAACTCGGTACACATGACCTCGACTCCACGCTAGCTTTATAGAGGATTTGTCGTCAGATAAATATTTTCGTCCCCCTGCTCTTACGATATTTCTTCCATTTCCATGTATCATCAATACATACACCAATGCAGCGCTCCTCGTAGAAAATGGATATCATTATACACTTCTGTATCCCGACCGACTTTAACTAGCGCAAATAGCTACCAAAAACAGGATCTTGAACGAACTAACCCAGACGATGCCAGATCGCTTGCAGGTTGGTGCTTTTCTAATTTTATCTTTTTCTCTGATTTCTGTTATTTATCAATCTATCAACCAAAGGAGAATAAGAAGGGAAATTAATGAAGAAACAAACTTTCATCGCGATGCAAGAGGTCACTGCCTAGCTCTCTGAGAGCAAAGCAATGGGCGTCGAAACAAAGTTAATTAAGCAGATTCTGATCATTCCTTTTCCCCCTCTATTTTCCTCGCTATTATTTGAATCTTGGGGCTTTTAGTGTATTCGCTAATTTTGTTACAAGCATAGAGGTCATTGTGCCACTAGGTAGCTGTTTCCCATTATCCTCGATCACTAGCACCGAAATATATACCCATCTACCTGCTGGTCGATGGTCCAAAAACCCGGATACTCCCTCTTCTCCGGCCTGGTAATAGCCTGCGGCCTGGAACGCAGGTCAACCCACCAATCTCTGTGAATCGGTCATACCACTGGCATATGCATTCATACCACATCTTCATTGCGTCCTATTTTCCCAATCAGGTTATACTGCTGCATAGTTTGTTCATGTGGGTCCTGGGTTCCCCACTGTCTCCAGATGAACTCCACAACCGGAATCCTCATCCTATGCACCGACTCGAGATATATCGTCGACGAATGAACAATGTCGTACCAGGGACCGATACCCAGTTCTAGACCAGGCACATTGTGATCCTTGCGCATATTATTTATCCGTTTTATGAAATCAATGTACTCTATGATAGAAAACTTCGAGATGATATAATTGGTAGGGATTCTTCGGAATTACGTAAACATACAGCTGTTCCTTCGTTTTTTTACATTGTCTTTGACATTTTCGATAAACAATTCGAGACTCATCTAATCACTTTGCTATTGTTTTAATCCGGAGTAAGATAAACTGTTACTTTTTCTTGAAGATCGTATATTCTGGTAGGTTTTGCCGCTAAACGCCTAATTAAGGCTAGCAGCCACTGAGGTTGATTGGGGATGTTTTTGGGGGCGATTAGGCACCAACATTTTTTATTTTTTAATGCTAATTGGAAATTCTAGTGGGGGCCGAACTGGTTGCCATTTTTGTCTTGCATATTTCCATAAATAACGCAAACACTACGCCTTGTATGGCTGAGCAGGCTACAACACATTAGTCAAAGTAGAGCACATATCCCAGTGGAAGCTTTCTATTCAGCCACCTTATTAGTGAGGAAGCGCTGCACCGATGTATTACGATATTCCCTGATAGGGAATAAGGCCTTAGTTGTCCCTGAAAATGGGCATTGGTAGGAGTTCCTGAAAGCCGACAATAGTAAGAGTCCAGCTGTGGGGGGCCTTGAAAGACACTCACAGCAGCCAGAACTAAAGACCTATAAAATATTGCTGCCTGCCTGGGTGCTTGGAATAAGCGATTTTTCCTTAATATGAAGTTGACTGTGATTGTCTCACAACTCTGATATTATCTCATTGCCCCTGGTATTCTTCTCTCTTGTCTGCGGGACGTGCTCCTCGTACTTACTCTCTTGCTTACCTGAATTCCTCCACACCAAACTACCAAAATGTCTTCCAACACAGAAAATCAGAAGCTTACCGATGAAGAAAAGGCCCGCAGGAAAAATGAGAAGAAACAACGGAAGCTCGCTCAAAAAAAGGAGCAGAAACAGCAACGCAAAAATGAGGCAGCTGAGGCAGCTGAGGCGAAGAAATCCGTCGCATTGTTTCAAGAAATCGGCGAATTGCTCTCTGAGCAGTTGCAGGGTGCTGATAGAATGGCTGCCGATAGTTTTGACTTGATTGACAGGTTACGTGCAGCTAAGGTCGATGCTGAAGTCGTTGCTACTACCACGACCACCACGACCACTACTACTACAACACTAGCAGCTATCACGACTTGCGATCAACGAAGCTTCTCGATCAAGCGTAAACCTCTTGGTCGTTCGTCGAGCAGCCAATCGGATCTCCACTATCATTCGGATAACTCGATCGAGTTGACCTCGTCGACAAGGTCAAGCGAAACCGACAATACTACCAATCGCATAATGAAGCCAAAATACCGCACTGCCGGGCTTATCTTCACCTTAGAAGACTTTGCTGCTATAGGAGCTTTGGAGAACCTATTCTTGCGCTATGGTCGTGTTTCCCACATGGGCATTCTGGATAAAAGCTATAGCTTCTTCATCAACAAAGCCCACACCGCAGCATTATATTTCAAAGTACAAAACGGCATCGCCGTCGTGGCCGGTGATCCTGTTTGCAGCCCGCTGCTTTTCTCTAGCTTGTTAGATGAGTTCAAGGAATACAGGAAGAGTTTCGGCTGGAAACTTTCGTTTATGGGCGCCAGTGATACTTTTGTTGCCTACGCTCGCGAAAAGAAGTGGGCAACACTTCAATTTGGCACGGAACGGGTTCTCAACCCGTTGACCAACCCTATACTTCTCGAACAATCCGGAAAGCGCATCATCACCCAGAACAAGCAGCTTCTCAACCCTGAAAAAGGAGGGATCACGCTGGGTGTATATATTCCTTCCCAAGGCGAAAATCCAATGCTTCAGTCCGAACTCGTTGGCATCTACGATGCGTGGCGCGAAGAACGCAACACTTCTGGGACAACACAAGCTTTCATTACCGTTTATGATCCCTTTTCATTACCACAGCTTATGACATACATCTATACCCGCGGCCCCGATGGCTTTGCCAATGGTTTTGCTGCTCTGCGCAAAATAGGTGCAAACAACGGCTATCATCTTGACCCATGCATTGCCGTTCCCGGTGCTCCAAAAGGTATTTCCGACCTTCTGGTCTTCACGGCAATGGCTCTTCTCAACCAAGCCGGTATTGATTACTTATCATTCGGCTTTGAACCTTGTGATCAGCTCGGCATGATAACAGGTCTTTCAAAACCAATGGAAACCATCACGCGCAAGGTTTATGGCTACGCTTTTCCTCGTCTCCCAATCACAGGGAAGAAAGCCTATCACGATAAGTTCCACCCTGATGAGAATCAGGGCTCTGGTCTGCATCTCATTTTTCCATCTGGTAGCCCGGCACTCAAGGATATGATCGCAATGACACACATGGCAAATATATCAACTCGCAAACTCATCTTCTCGGATGTCAAGAGCAGGATTTTCAAGTGACCTTTCATAATTTGTATTAAGAAATAGTTGGAAGGGGTGCATATCGTCGTACTTTTGCGTCATATTTTCATTTTGTCTTTGCATTGTGATTATACTCCTCCTTTTTTGGTCTGTAATACTTAGGATATCTTGGAAGTTGAGTTGATGGAATTGGTAGGGACAATTTAATAGCGATGGAAGAAATCTCGATTAAAAACCCCGGTATTTCCATTGAAAACAGCCGATTAGATCTTCCCGCAGCGACCGTTGAAAAAAAAAAAGGGCAATGGTTGTATTAACATTAGATGTCTTAAATCAAGATTCGACACATAGATGAAAACATACGATATATCTGACGTAGTAGTGCAAATGATTAATGTAATCTAGCTACCGATCGAGTATGTTACATTATTCTGAACCAGAGTAAAACCCCATATATACATACACACAAACTCATACCATCACATCGTACACTCCTCACCACAACCATCACCACCCACCAATCACTTCCCACCATCCATCTCACTCCCCCTTCTACTCCTTTCCTTTCCCTCCTCCTCCTTCTCCTCTTCTACATAAAGCTTATTTTCTTCAATATACCCAATAACTCTCTTCGGAATCAAATAATCCACACTCATCCTCTGGTGCAGCAGATTCCGAATTCTCGTACTTGAGATCTCATTCGGCACGACCTGCGGAATACGATGGATATTACCTTCCCATTTTCTGAGATTAGATAGCGCGTCGTTGAGATCGGTTCCTGCCCTTTCTACGACGAAGACGCCGAAGTGACCCAGGATGTGTTCTAGGTCGGATTCGGTCCAGAGGGTGGGGATGGACATGCTGTATATGATATTAGGATTTGAAAAGTAAAAGGAACAGGAACGCTGCGGGGTGCTTGATTCCTTAAAAAAAGCTAATGTGGAAGGGATACTTACGTCTGGATTAAATCTGCACCAGCAAGAAGAGCTATTTGTGCTTTCGTCCGCTTTCCATTAGCGTCTTCTATTCCGCCAAGAACGGTGTTGATCTCATATTCGAAATGGTCTAGGACTTTAGCAGTAGGAACATATTCTGGTTGAATAGCCTCCCAGGGATCCATGTTGATCCATTTCGATGTGTGGACTGCTAGTTGGCACATGTGGATTCTGTATAGATATTAGTCCGGATATAATTCAAATATACACCCATGTTCATCTTCAATTCTTCATAGACATTAACTCGCAAAATTGAAAAACATCCAAAGAACAAAAAAACTCACCTATGCACCGCATCCACCAACCCCACCTTCTCATACGCATCCGATACAGGCGAGAAATACCCGCCCACGACCTCAAAGTCGGTATTCATTCTCGCAAAGTCCGACGCCATCGAAAACATGCGCAGATGCAAAAACGTCGGCGGCGAGTAACTGCCACATGCGACAAGCACTAGTGGAGTTTTATCTGACTGGGTGCGTTTGTTGAGTTTTGACGTTGGGAATTTATAGTTCTCCCGCCTCAGTTCCGATGCAGGTAGTATGTCAGGAGACGATTGGCGGTCCTCATTTGAGGGGGATGGGGTTGTCATTTTGTTTTTATTTTTCTTTGGAGTATGTGAGTGGAGAGTGAGTGCTTGAGTTATAGGTAAGAGGTCTGTTTTTGAAGGCTTCTGTATTTTGAATGTTCTAGGATGAAGCCATGATGTAGTGAGTGGGTATGATATCAATGGTGGAAATAGTGGGTTGATCTAGCGACAGATATGTATAGTTATCCAAAGGGAGATTGGGTGATAATTATTCCAACGATGTTCCTCTATTCATTAACCAGGGAGGATGACGTTTTTGCATCCAAATAGCGCTCAGGGATTGGGCGACCTATATACGCGAGAGCTAGCTGGATAAACCGGGCAGTGAGGTCAAGAGGGACCGCACGTGACTGGCGATATAGATACGGCCCGAGGCGGCTTTCAATAGATTACCTCGGTGCGGGTCCCCGACGTAGATCTGCCAAGGTTTTATATCAAAGATAATGCTTATTCAATCTCCATCTGGAATAGTCAATCCACAGGTTACTGGATTGACGACACGAAACCCTTTTTATAAGTACATCGCAAAACGCAAGAGTATAGATGCAGCCATTTGAAGTCAAACATCATTTGATATTGTATCCAAGTAACATTATAACATGACACAGTCATGAAGAACAGTCGTTATATAATCAAATCCCTTCCTCGGGTTTGTCGTGAATCATCTGATCCATGAAAGGACAGACTCCATGGGTATCTCATTTCCTGCTATCCAAGTGCATACCAACAATTTCAAACGAAACCGATTTACTCTCTTTCAATAACAACTCCCTTCTCTGGGTCAATTTCATTAGCGTCGGAGCCTCTGCGAACAGCCACCACGGCCATATCGCTGTCATGCTCAACATCGAATTGCTGGCCGAGATTCTCCGGTCCGAAAAAGGTGATGAGGATCACGTATCCAAAAACGCAGCCCATAAAGATGCAGATGACCTTGCCATAGTCGTAACGTTCCGCGACCGTCTTGGTCGGTGGCAGCGGGAAGCGCTCACCGATGGTGGACTCGATGGTCGAGCTGGCAGATGAGGCCAAGTTACCCAGTTGATAAGCAGTACCGACAGCAAAGGTACGGATGGAGCCTGGTGAAAGCTCCATCAGGTGGATTGGAATAACACCCCACGCACCCTGAACACAGAACTGCTCAAAGAAGGCAGCGGCCATCACAGACTTGTTTGTCACATAGGTGTATGGGTACAGAAGTGCACCACCAACGATGCTGATAGCGATGATAGAAAAGCGGCGACCAAACATTCCACTAGCCCAGCCGCATAGTGTACCACCTGCCATCGCACCAAGATTGGCAACAACTTGCGTAACGGTGATCGCATCAGCGGAGAAATTAAACTGAGCTTTGAGAAGAGTCGGATAGAGATCCTGGGAGCCGTGGGACTAAAACAAACTGTTAGCTGACTACTATAGCATTGAAACTGTAAAATTGTGAAATCCCAACACATGGAACAAGTGTGGACACATTTTCAACAGAGAAAACCGGATAAAGAGACTTACCATAAAGTTGAATCCGGCCATGAGCAGCACCAGGTAGACCAGGATCAGCCAATGACGCTTCAGAGCAACTTTGCCCTCTGTAAGGAAGGTTCCAGCCACTCCTCCACGGAGCTCTGCACGAACCTCTTGTCGCTCTTGGAAGGCCTGAGTCTCGGGCAAACAGAGACGGAAAAGGATAAAGAGTACAGGAGGGCAAGCACCGAACCAGTACAGAGGCCTCCAGCCATGCGAGGTTGTGTCGACCAAAGCACGCGAGAAGGCCGCAGCCAGTAGATATCCAAAGGCATAACCCTGTTGCAGCATGCCGGAGATTACTCCGCGGGCCGCCTCGGGGCAATCCTCTAGAGCAGTTGCAGCGACATTTCCATACAGACCGCCCATGGCGACACCAAAGAGAGCACGGCATGCCAGAAACTGTTTATAGGTCTGGCAGAAACCCGTTCCCAGTTCCAATGCGACAAACAACAAATTGTTCACAATGAAGGGCCACTTTCGTCCGTATCGATCTGAAGCAATACCAAAGGCAACGGCGCCGATGGACCGGAGCATCAGGACGAGAGTAATTCCCCAAGTAATATCTGAGGTGGTTTTTCCGAATGTCTCTGCTAGCTGCGACACAGTGAGGGAGACGGTAAAGAAGTCAAAGGCATCCCACGTCCATGCCATGAATGCAACCTAATATTTTCGTCAGCTATTGAACCACATACTAGGTCTTCCCAGAGGAATTGCACCTCTCTGACGGAGAGTATAACTGTGGATTGAACAGCAATAGAGGACATACCGCGAAAAATAGCCATTGTTGTCTGTTCAATAGTGTGAGGGCTGTGATTGGGTTGGGCACCGGGTTCATGGGCGGCACCAGCGTGGGAAGACGAGTGATGATAAATCGCCAGATGCTGGACCAGGTTGGAAACGCCCTCTCCTGCTCCAACTGGGGCGAAGACTCCAGTTCGAGCCTCTGCTGCTTGCCATCATGCGTCTCTGCCATTTTGCAATAGGATTCAATCCTTCTCTTCAAGGTTTAATGGTCACAGCGGCTGTCCGCCGGTCAATATGGGTTGCAATCCCAACAACGGTATGATGAAAGAAGGAGAAAACCGCAGGTCACTATACTAATAACTGGGCTGGCGGCAGACACTTCAGAGAGAAAAAAAAGGTAAGAGAAAAAAGAGTAGATACGGAGAAGAAGACTGTCTGATCACCGCGGGCCCCTCGAGTATTTAAGCGACGGAAACAGGAAGCCCTCCAGGACCCCGCGAACTGGGGTGACACCTTGTGTGCCTCTTTCCCGGCAGACCGACATGGCTGGAACCCGATCGAGTAATTAGTTCGCAAGCGAGCGAAGGGCACGGAGGGTTTCCGTGACAGAAACACGCCTTAGCTTCTCTGTCCAACGATGGTGGATTCGCCAATCGCGGTGAGGGGGGATCCCTTGGGAGGAGAGACCAACCTGGAGAGGAGAGGCCTGGGGAAAAGTGTAATCCAGTCTAATGACTATGGGGAGTCTGGGGACGAGCGGCCCATGCAGCCTATCGCAGCGGGCGGAATCCTCGATCAACCACGGAGATACAGACGGTGTCTCTCACCGTCCAGTCCCCGTACTCGGGACGGCAGAGATTACTGATTTCTGCTAGAGGAGAACGGGCTCCGTGGATCCTCCCAAACTGACTCGAAGGCCGAACGTCTCTCCCGCTGGATAGCTCGGGGCCGCATGCGGACGAGACTCGGGGAGAAAAATAACCTCAGCGTGCCTGAAACGGCCACGAGGACACTTCAGGTACCCTTCTAGCTCCCTTCTCCGGTGCCATTGAAAAAAAAAATATTCATGCTCATCTGTGGCGATATTGCCCGGTCCCTATTGTTCTTTTCCTCCGCGGGGTGATCTTGCCAAGAACAACAAGCTCACTGAGGTGCGCAGCCAAGAAGGACTACTCCACGAACAGCAACATGGTCGCCACGCGAGAATCCCTGAAAGAATGGCACGCAACCAGTATCCTGGGTCGAGCAGCATCTCGAGAACCATACAGGTCTGACTCGTATGAGGGGACGGAGGTGCCCATATCGACGATATCCTCTATCCAGAAGCACAATGTCTCACCGGTGCGCTGACACTCAACCATCTCCGCAGACGAGTTGTGGTGGCGGCTCTGAGGCGTGCATCGGTCAGAGTCCCTGGTTAGTTCCAGTCTAAGACTCTAATTCTTCTCCAGTTTTCCCGCTTATTCTCTTCCCCCACAACTCACAGCAACCCCGGCGACTTGGCAAGAAAAAAGGTCCCAAACCGTGCTCTATGTTCCGAGGCCGATCGATCGCTCGATGTACGTCACAAATTCCTCCGTCGCACGCGCATCCAAATGTCCCTCTGCTCCTGTTGGATGGCAAAAGTCACTCTGGCCACATGATGCAAGCAAGCGGTCCTGAGTCAGGACCTCCTCCTTCTCGTCAAGTCTTACCTACCTGAAGCTAGACGCTTTCCGGACTGTGATACCAGACGCCCCTCATCCGTGGGCTGCGTCGCTCTAACCATGGCACACTGTTCGGCTCGTTAAAGTACACGCTCGTGGCATTTTT
>JAPVCE010000008.1:0-125031 GCA_029606265.1 Paecilomyces dactylethromorphus | reverse complement strand
TTTTTTTTTTTTTTAATGAATCCATTTCCTCCCCAGATCACGGAACTGACTGAGGAGGATAATTCTCGAACAGTCATCAGCCATTACTTTGGCCACTGGCCACCCTTACAGATCCCTGCATACGCGCCTACCATCGGTTTCACACGGGCGCGTAGGAGCAGTTGATCATCTGAGCCACACAACCCTGATGATGACAGTCGAGCTGGAGGTGGATCGGAATTGCTTCGGGGTTAAAATCCCCGTTGCGCGGAGTACGGGGTACCCCATCTCGGTCCAACCCTAACTACTTTCCACTTCCATCTCTCTCACTGGTTGATGCTCCAAGCCTCCAAGGCCGCCAGTAGTCTTGGCTAACAAGCTCGGCATAGAGATTTTGATCCGCTGTTCCAAATAGATTCTATGTCTGGAGGCGTTGGACAAAATCGCTGTTCTTTGCTGCCAATTGATAATCACATTATTACTTTGAGGTTGTTCTCCCGGTGAAGAGAATGTGTACTAGGTCCTCTTTACGGAAGCGGGTACCGACATAACAAAGCTGATATCAGTGCATGGTGGGTACGCAGCTCTCCACCAGCCTTGAAAAAAACTTTTAAAGTTGGGTCAGGAATAAGCTACCACAATGATTTAATGAAAGATGAAAAAATTTCTGCTGTGCGGCTAGACGCCAGGTGAGTCACCCTTAGGTAGACTCTCACCGTTTTCATGATGAATGTATATCGTAAGAGAAACAGCATACCGAGCGGATACTAGTCTACTCAGCCCCTCTCGAGTCGCTACACGGCGTGGCGATTTTAGATATCCTCCTCAAACGAGGGGTACCTAGGTATTCAAGCTTAAGAGATCAATTGAGACCCTTCACAGCATCGAAATCTATTGGTGAAGGCCGCGATATTGAGATCCAGATACCCAAGGGAAAATGAACCAATCCACGTGGCATGAAAATTGTCCATATCAAACTTCTCGGGGACAAATCCATTCTTAGATTAGCAGGAACATGCTATCATGGATGTGGCTTGCGCCTAATTAAACAAAAGTCTCTTTTTGAGCATCGTACGATGGCTATAAGTTGTGTAAAAAAAAATATCATGGAGAAAAGGAACATCCCCGGACATAGGGAACTGCTTCAGATACGGAATTCGGTATCCGAGGCCGTGTCCCCTCGGGATCCCGTCGTTAGCCCCTTTTGTGATAAAAAGCTTATAAATTGCCACGAGAAATCAGCTGGTATGACCGTTAAGAAGGGCCCATCTTCAGGATAAAAGAATACCCCCATGGTTCTGGACCTGCAAGAGCATCAAAGTACATTCGTGCGTGCCGAAACTCTATCGGCTCCCGCTGAACGGAAGAGCTGTTCAGAACGAAGCTTGGACAGCTAGACGATCCCGACCAAAAACATGAATATTTCACAGCTAGAAGAACAACTGCAATTTCATGGACTTCAATTGAGATTGCCTTTCAGAGACCAAAAAAGAGGATTTTCAAGCCGAATGACTGGCGTCTCGTCTCAAACATAGTTTCAGCCTCAGGCATCAACCTAGTATCATGCTATCCCCGCCATCACCTGTTTTCAGCGCTTTCTGCCTGACATCCAAGGGTGTCACCTCTTAGTAATTACCCCAATATTCCAGCATCAATGTCACGCCACGCGCATCGTTATTATGTTTTTCAAACACACTGCTCCAGCGGCCTATATCTAACGGCCCGTAATGCCTGGTGTGTATGTGCAATGCGTCCTGTGCGGGGCACCATTCGTCGGATCCAAATGGCTCGGAGAGTGTCGTAGTGTGTATACCATCGGCCACGAATGGTCCAAATCCTATCTATCAGGAGTGGGGATCAAACCTGTTATTCACAGAGCTCTCTGTACTGTTCCCGTGGACCCTGATGCGCGATATGACCATCAAGACTACAGCAAGATTGCTAAAGTGGAACTCGGATCAGTCCCATTGTTCGAGGAGGACAGAGATTTCTGGAACCCAGATAGGCAAGTCGAAGAAGAGCCCTGGGGATTCTTCTTTCATGCGCATTGTTGGGAGATCTTACGTCAAGTTCTCTATCCGCGAGAGATTGATATCCACATCTTTAAAGAGATTTGTATGTCCTGTCCGACGAGTTACTGCGGTATCGACTGGGGTCACGACTATGGTGGCATCTATAATAGAGCCCATGGGGCGGTGCCTGGGTTCTGTGGTAGACTTGGCAGGTTGAAGGACCTGGAGTTGAGAGCTAATGGTCGACCTGACTATATGAGGGCAGTGTGGCGTTTTAATCCACTGCATATACCGGAGATCGAGGATCTCCTAGCAGCG
The DNA here is from genome assembly GCA_029606265.1 of Paecilomyces dactylethromorphus. Lineage (NCBI taxonomy): Eukaryota > Fungi > Ascomycota > Eurotiomycetes > Eurotiales > Thermoascaceae > Paecilomyces > Paecilomyces dactylethromorphus. The sequence goes on along the minus strand of JAPVCE010000008.1, from coordinate 122,722 downwards.
AGCAAGTCCATTTCAAATGGACAGCAACAAGAAGACCCCGAATTATTTCCCGAAATTGAAGCTTTTCTGAAAAGAGAGAGAAGATACCATTTATTTGATCCGTTAGCCACACTTCCCCCTGAGATTCGTGAAACCATCCTTTTACTACTTCCTTCTCGGGATGTCTGCAATCTTAGAGTTGCATCGCGAGCATTTGCGTCATTGCAATTATCTAATAAATTCTGGAGCTCCCGCTTTCGTCGTCACTTTGAATTCTCTTTTCTTTTTGAGACGAGAAGATATCTGGAGAACAGTCTCTCCTCCGTTGCCTGGAGAAGAGTGTATGATGGTGTCAAGAGACGTTCTGCTGTGCGAAATATCCGAAACAGACGCAGAATCTGGGACTTGATGCTTTCCCTCACCGAAACACTCATCGATATAGCTGACCACCCTTTAAAGGGCGTTCCTTCTCTGACGTTTTATGATGAGAAGTTTCCTCAAAGCAATATGCATTGGAGACATGCTAGCTCTCTCATAGAACTGAATAGCTATCAGCGAGACGGAGCATGCCAAGCGCTGCATTGTCGAACAATACATTTTAATACAGCTATTGATGAAGTTTACATCTCGTTAGTCACAATAGGCGGCAAAGACTACGTGGCTGGAATGCAGTTTATCTTGTCCGGTGGAGAAGTCGCTGAAATTGGATATATATTATTGCGCAAAAGAGTATACATGAATCTTAGGGGAGTTTTGGGGTCACGATTGAAACCGAATCTTCAAGGACTCCACTTGGCTGTCGCAGAAAGAGGAATACAAGGGATAGCTTTCCTTTCCAGCATGGGGGAGCTTTCAAAATGGGCTGGATCATCAAAAGGCACACCTTGCCAATTATTCGTTTCTCATGGCCCGCCCGTTTCGAGCCTGCAAGCTCACTTTGATGTGAGTATCCTGTCCTGCTGTTTTTGCTAGGTACTGAGTCTGCAGGGATGTAAAATGATATCATTGGGAATACCCGATAAGGCAAATATGTGCCTCCCTCTCCGAGACACGGCTTTGTGGTTCCCTAAAATACCACGGGAGAATTCCAGTCTCGTCCCCGGATGGAAACGCTCTCCATCTTTGCATTATCATCCTTTACTTTATCTGGACTTCGGTGGTCCTGGTGGTGCCTATCTCAAAAATATCATTTCAATATCCCTCTGGAATACTCCAGAGAGACATATACCAAGGGCCATCGAGATAGAGTACGACAAGCCAATCTGTGGGTCGAAGTTACGTACATTCACAAAGCGCGGAATTTCCAAATCCGATCCTCAATACGGCGTTATGGATGCCCAACGATTTACTTTCAACATCGATGGCCCTGGTGGCGAACACATCACACGAATAGATATTGGAAATATCTATGCGGGTGTGGAAGTCTTTTCGGATTTTAATGTAGTTTCTAAGCCATTTCTTTTAAACATACTAATGAATAAAATAATTGATTCGACTGACTCTATATCACAGTTCTATACCAACCGCGGTAGAGAAGCTGCTTTCCCATCAGGCGCGGAATTTCCTGAACCTTTCGGGGAGGAAGTAACTGAGAAATCTATGGTTATCACTGGTATTTATATTGATGTAAGTCAATTCGTGGTATTGCGCGGAGGCAAGCAGTTATGTGATCCTTACACGCTAATACCTAACATCTAACATAGCCGAGCTGTGTGGGGGCAGAACGGGAGCGAGGTGGTGTAGTAGCTGAGCACCTAAATCCCCAAGCCTGGGGATATGATATTGCGTCCGATCTAAATGTTAGTCCTCAGTTCTCCTCTCACGTCAGTGGCCCAGAGGCACTGGAAGAAGAATAAATCCGTTATGAAACCATCCTCAAACGTTTACTTATAAACCAAAAGATATATTGAGCAGATAAATATATTTCCAAGAAACGGAAAGCATGAAGATCACTACATTGAGAGAAATCAAAATAACTGAGCTGCATCTCAACTATGCCTTGAGACCTTCCTCCCGCTTGATAATATCCGCAGCCTTCTCCGCAACCGCATACACAAGCGAGATCATATTTCCCTTAATATGCGTAGGAAAGATACTTCCATCACATACCCTCACATTCTTAGTCCCATAAACTTTCAAACTCGTATCAACAACACCACCTTCTTCCCTAGGCAACATAGCGCAGGTCCCTATAGGATGATACGCCGAAACCACCGTTTCCAAAACATGTTTCCTCGCCTCCTCGATATTCGTCGGCGCCGTTTGTCCCGGAGGCATAGCCTTGCCGTTCTCCCCATCCTTAAACTTCGAAGCCAAAGGCTCCGTGTTAGCAATATCTCGCACGTGCAAGACGCCATATGCAGCAATCTCAACGTCCAATGGATCCACCATATACGCGGCATAAATCTCCGGCTGGTCCAAGACGGATGGAGATTGAATGTGGACATATCCTCGAGACAGATTGCGCGTCGAGCCTGTCGCCAAACCTGTGTATGATCCAGGGAATTCATGCTGCCAGGGTCCAGAGCCAGTAGCGCAGCGGTGATGATCGTAGCCCGACGGGATAGCATTGTATTGGAACGTAGCTTCAGTGGGGTCGAGTAACTGCTTCAAAAATATTTCGAGTTCCTTCTTTTTTACGGGAGAAAGTGTAGCTGATATTTTTTCCTCGAGCTGCTTTTGGATTTCCTTCTGAGCGGCAGGAGGAGCTGCTACGGTGAAAGGTGTGAATGCAACTGATGTAATTGTGCCTGTTAGAGGGCCGGCCTTTGTCTTGTAGTAAGCTTCAAATGCTTGTGCTAGGATTTGGGGGTCCCGAAAAGCTTCGGACGTTGCTAGGCCGTCGATGACTTCCTATATGAGAATAAGCGTGTTGTCCTGAAATGATATAAGAAAAGATAGGATCGACATACATAGACAAGCGGGACCGCAGTATGGTCTTGTAGATTCTCTCCCACCGCCGAGTTATCGACAAGTACTTCAATTCCATGTTTCGTAAGTACATCGCGTCCTCCGATACCAGATAGTTCCAGAATCTGCGGGGAATGAATAACCCCGGCACTGAGGATGACTTCCTTCCTCGCTTTGACTTCGTATGATTTTCCTTGGCTGATGAATTCGACACCCACTGCCGTTATGCTCTCTTCAGAATTGACATTCTTCTCAAAAATAATCTTCGACACCTGCGCTCCGGTTACCACATGCAGATTAGGCGACTGAGCATGAGGATAATAATATTCTCTCGCTGCATAGCTGCGAATTACATTATCAGGATCAATCGTAGTTAACTGATTATAAGCACCCCATGACGTTCCCGAACGCGGATCCTGCGGAATAGCAGGATACTGCACGTTCTGACACGTAGCCGGCCACACCTGGTGCAACCAATGATTATCATGGACTGGAAACGATACTTGAATTGGACCATCTTTTCCTCGAAGAGATTCATCGACATACGAGGCGCCAAAACGCTCACTTGCCTCGGCTGAAGGTGGGTGGTATGTTTCGAATTTGCGATAGTATGGGACAATGTCGTCCCAGCCCCAGCCTTTGTTTCCCAGTGCTTCCCAGGTATCGATATCTTGTTTGGATGCTTGAGAGAACATTTGGAAGTTGATCATGCTCGTTCCGCCGAGTCCTTTGCCGCGGATCCAGCCGTGAGAGCGGCCGTTTAGGTGTTTCTGCATTGTTTGAAAGGAAGATAATTAGATAAGCTCTCATGGAGTCATGATGCAAGGTCACATACCTGAGGAATTGTCTTCAGACACCAATCATACTCGGGATTGTCGTATAGCTGCATAAAAACTCCAGGAATATTAATGAGGGCATCGTCCTTATGGTCCTCTCCGGCTTCTAGGACCCCGACTGTAGTGGTACCATCTTCGATAAGACGTTTCGCGAGAACTAGGCCGGCTGTTCCTCCTCCGATGATTATGTAGTCGTATTCAGGAGAGGAGAATTCTTCTGCGGACATTTTTATCGAAATTGTTTGCAATACAACAAGTAAAAATGATTCAATGTTCCATATAACTGTAGGGATTGATAGAATTGCGTGTTAATCCAGCTGGATCAAACCTGCTCAAGGGAAACTTTGGCCACGTTTAAATAGTGCTCATCAGGCATATTTCCTGATAAGGGAAATATATCGACTCCATCTTCTTTGATAGTATTCGTCATTGGTTTGGAATTTCTAATCTAATGTAAGGCCACCCTCAAGGCGGGAACCCAAGTTCGTGCTAAAGCTTCTCAAATACGATCGATCCAATTGTAGTCCTGTCGCGCCATTGTGGATAATTTCTGTATCGAGTAGAGATGGCGGTAGTTTCATATAGATCCCTGCATGCATCTCATGCTATTGTTGTATAAAATCTGTGGATTACGCATAGTCATGCTGACTGACGGCAGGCTTGCATAAACGGTCCGACCTTAGTGCCACAGGCTGGTAACACGGTGCATTTTCCATCGTCTTTAAACTAGCGGCAGAGCTTAAACTAGGTCTTATCCCACTAATGATTCCGAAGATCTAACTGGATGAAGAATCGCTATTCCACGAATTCCTGATCCAGCATTCCCCTCTTATCACGCCCTCCGGAAATTCCCACACTCCCCTCTCCTCTAGTTGGGGGCGGGGATCGATGTCAACTATCTTAATTCAGGCAGCCCGTCGCTCGAGTTACCGAGCATGTAGCAAATCAGTGCAAGCATAGAGCGAGTTAGCCGTGTAGCGTCGGGCTACACTAAAGTCACGTTGTGCATTTTCTTTCGAGAATGGTTAGATCGCAACTGATCTAGTTTGCGGATCCCATGTTAGTCAACTTTCAGGATGATATCCGCGGCAATGCTTTTGACGAAAGGGTGTCAGAATTGCTGCCCTGCATTCGGCCCCAGACACAGAATATAAGCCTAGGAGGTTTTCCATAATCCGCCCTCCTGTCTCAGTTTCTTCAACTCGCTCTGCAGAAGATCGTATAGGATACTCTCTTGTTTCCCAACATGTCTTCGAATCAAGATGAGGTTTATCTGCTCAGAAACCGCAATAAAGCTGAGACTGATCGGTATGTATCGAGTTGAAACGAACGTTGTCGCGTTCTGTTGTATTGCAGTATTCCTAGGAGGATGACTGATATGCTTCCAGGCTCAACTTCCAACATAACGTACTCAAGAGGATCATGGGTAATCGTATAGTACATCCTCAAGTACCTCTAGAAAAACTCCAAAGCGTAGCTGATATCGCCACTGGGACAGCGTAAGAACATGTTTTATCTCGTTCGATGCATATACAACGAAAGTGTTAACGCTAAGATGATCCCCATAGGATCTGGCTCCAGGAACTGCGGGACTATTATGCCACTATTCCCAGCAGCAGTAATGGCAAGAGATACCTCTATGGTTTTGATATCAGCGATGCGCAATACCCATCTGATCTCACCGGCATAACGCTGTCCCTGCATGATGTCACTCATCCTTTCGACCAGCAGTTTCATAATCGATTTGACCTTGTTCACGTCAGATTGTTGGCGCTTGCGTTGACACCCGCTCAGATCAAGCAAGCTGTTGCCAATATCATACCAATTGTTGGTAGGTGCAATCTCACCACTAATTAGAGTCATTTCGGTAACCAACTATGTTCCTCAAACTGATAATCTGCCAAAGCCCCAGGAGGGTACATCCAATGGGACGACCTCATTGTAGGGGAAGTAGGATTCAATGTCCCGGTTAAGGACCTTGAAGATGATATTAAGATTGTACGCGATTTTTTGCAATCCATAGGACTCAGTAGCCGAGTTCCATATCTGATCCAAGAATTATTTGACGAGTCAGGCCTGTGTGACATTGTACACGACAAATACTCCGTTTTGTCAGAATCAGAGGTAACTGAGACCGCGCACAAATGGTACAGAAATACAATCAAACCGTCATTGATGGAAGTCCTCAAGAGGAAAGGCCTTTCGGAGGATGAACTCGCTCAGAAGGGACAGGAATTTGACAATAGAACTGACGCTGCTTTTCGGGATGGTGTGTTGCCTATTTTCCCTTTCGGATGTGTTGTTGCGCGAAAAGCAGTGCAGGAATGAAATCTTTTGTTAATGAGAATCCTCGTTATTATGCCATTCGCAACTGCTGTTCGAGTTTCTTAGACCATGATTAGACAGAAAGAAAGAAATACAAGCTACTTATTCCTTCACAGTACTCTAGGTCATGCTGTGGTCTGAAGATGATAAATTCTCCTATAATGTGCTATTTATAAAAATTACTGTGATACCCTCAGAGCAACCATGACCGGATCCAATATCAGTACCTTCCAATCAAATCTAGCTGTAGAGTTCTATCCTTGTGATTTATCTCTCGAATCAGCTTATCAACCATATCACTTCCCCCCGGAGGCATTTCTGTGCTTGGCCTTTTCAGCAGCGACAACCCTTTCAGATTGTGAGGGTATCCCAACTTCAATAATAACTTCCAATTCCAACTTCTCCTCCTTAGTTTATTCGTAATTGACTCCTCAACTGGTGGACTGATCGGACCACTATGCACCCCCCACCAGCCTTTCCTACCATTCTTATTGAAGCTTCACTGCTAAACCCGACCACATCATCCATGATCTCCTTCGAATCCTCTGCGAACGCCTGCCTAAATCCCTCTTCGGTTTCGAAATGTATGATCATCTGCACAATATACAGTGACTCCTTGGCGTCGTATCGCACAACTGACCAGTTTTTCAGGCCATGCTTGCGCCATTTTGTGTCGACCAAGGGCATATGTGACTTCAGTTAGTACTTGTAGTCGAAGGAGGCTATTGTGGAGGGATATAGAATTGAGACTGAAATAGACATTGTCTTTGTTCGTTTCTTTGGTTTTTCTCTTGGAGTTGATAAATTTCGTGTGGTGCAGAATGGAAAGCAGTTCTGAGGATGTAGGTTCGAAGAACAATCGGGATTAGTTATGCTAAGAGGGAAAGCCTGTTCACCAAAGCCAGCACGTCTACATGAAAGTCAAGAGCACGTGTTATTGATTATATTCTAGGGCTATCTATCTTATGAATAAGCAGCTCCAATTATTTCAGGTAAATTCTATAAAAGCCGAAGTCCGGAGCGGACTTAAGGAAATTAACGACTAACTGAGCCATCTTCTACTTAATTGCTGATAACAGAAACTGAATGCATTCTCTTTATCAAGGTTAGTTATTGATTCTTTAGGGGAAAGAAGCGCCAGATCAACAACTTATCGAAGATAAGATAAGATAGCCACTGCTTCAGGTAGCCCCACATGATGATGTAGCCAGTCCCTCGCTCCATGTAGTTGAAAATGCCCTGCAACCGATATGGGGCCATTATTATCTACCATCTGAATATGGTGATTCTCATTATGACGCATAATTCTAGTTCATAAAACCAGCGATCGGGTTTGCCCTTCACATCTCATGGTATTAGAGAGCCATCAACAGTAAACAAGCAAGCACGACTATGTTGCGAACTGAGTAGACCAGGAGAAACAATGTGTTCTAAGCTGAATTGCCCACTAAACAATGTTGCCGAAGGAGGAAATAAGTCATATTCCTTCTTTTCCACTAAATAACCCATAGGGGCTGTCCATTCTCATTCCTTTTTGCATGGTTTAATAAATAGTGGTAAGGGCATTTTAACACTGGCAGTGTGACATCAAAAATCGCAAGATGTCTCCATCCACCGGAGTAATAAGAGAATCTATGTAGACCATATGCTATGTTGCCACTCTTCCTTGCGTTCTTCAAATTCATCCCCGCGAAACTGCTCTGCGTTCCATCGACGCGAATACTCTAGAGCCTCCCAAATTGGTACCTCTTCCAGCACATCTAGTATATCCGCTTTCCAACCGCACTGGATATAAACATTTTTCAGTGTTCTTTCCTTCTCAGCATCCTCAACACGCTTCCGCCATTGCCGCACAAGGTCTTCATCTGCATTCTTACCAGGATATCCATACTCCCAGGGCTCACGAGGAAGGAGAATATCATCTTCAAATGGGATATACCGCAGTGTTAAAAAGTACCGGATCCATACATAAAGTGGATTATCCGGTGAAGTCATCGGATAGGCAGGTATTTCTCTCCAATTCAGTGGGCCTCCAAAGTGTTGCCATTCCGTGATGGTATCTGTATAGAGCGTTAGATCATAAATGAAGATAAGATATGCGACATACGTTTGTCTAGGTCGTATATCAATTCCATTCCATATAGATTGCCTCGGGTTAACACGAGCACATCATTCCCGGTCCATAGATCATGGCGATCCTGGAAGGTCGGATCCCGCGCAAAGTCCCATATATCTTCATCCAGACGTTCGTCTCCCGGACGCATTAAATAAGATAATGCGGTAGTTTCATAATTTATTTTAATATCTTCATTTGTCACGTATGGTATGTGATACGCCAGATCGACCGCCGCATCACTAAAGCCATTCCGCCTTGCCGAGGCGCAGTTAATAGAGTTGGGAGAATGCTGTTTGGCTAGGGATGAAGGGAGGACAAGTGTGGATGCCGGAAGATGGTGGAGATCGACAAGAAGGGTATAAAACGTTGTTAGCGCTGAGATGAGAGGGGCATGAGGAGAGACCGTAATATTCGTTGCTAGAGGGGGAAGTTGTGGGGTTGAGGGCTCCATGACTGGTGTGTTTGCTGATGGAGAGGGAGTGTGCGGGGAGCGGCCAGAGAAGACAACTAAGATAGAGCTTCCAGGCTCTATGGCACAGTACGGTGCTTCGTTTGACTACGTTATGCGTAGGTAATTAAGCTCTTTTTTTGCCGAACGGGCCGGACCAGTTCAGCCCCGGAGTCCTGACAGGGAGAATCATTTAAATTATTTCTCTTTCTTAGGTGTCTGGTCACGTTATATTATTCCTAGAGTAAAGGAACATAGAAACTGTGTTTTTCTATCTCAAGTGCTCTAGATAACTGCTTCCTTGAATCTAGGACCTAAGAGAAGGATGGGAGGAGGGAGGTTTGAATCTACATTTAACACTCAATTTGACAAGGGAGCTAGACTCCATGGATCTAATATATTTAATGGTAATCAAAGAATATCGATCAAAGGGGAGATTTTACACGTCATATGCAGGCAAATTTCAGGCGCCCAGGCGTTATCAAGTCGTGCTGTCTGGAACGAAACGGAATAAAACGGAATATCCATATATCAATTCCTCCCAACCCCACCTGCAGTTTATAGAGAATTAGCAAAATATAATAAACATCACGACATTTGGACATTATTTTTTGGGGCTTAACTATCATGCCGGAATACGTTGAGGATAAGTGGCCGGAACCGGCACTGCGGCGGGGAGACTCTGTTGGCCCGCATGATCGAAGATATCGCTGACATTGTGTACGAGGCAGTAAACTGGAAATGGTTGGAAGTCAATGTCTTCAGAAGGGCATAGAACGAGCTGTACGGAAGCTGAATGTTGAAATCACAGCTTAAGCGAAAGTCTCGCGCAAGTGGCTGGTTAAAAAAAAAAGAAAGAAAAAAAATCGATTCGTGGCTTTGCTTCAGTGACAAACACTTTGGATGTGCCTCATTGCGGTCGCTCCCTTTGCTCATGCTTTCGTGTCCATTGGTCTAGACCCAGCAGAAAGGAGTGATCTAGAGAAATGATACTCCCAGTCAAAGAGTCAATCTTTCGTCGCAGAAACATTCGCCGAGTATGATGCGGGTTTCAAGGAGATGCCGATGGTCGCCGGATTCTTCAAGACTTCTGGATTGCAGCGCGAAGCCGCGATCATTGACTAGAGTGGACGACCATATTTGCTGGCATTAGCGTAGTTTTGGAAGGTTCAACGAAACTGGAATATTCGGTTTTACTAGCCCCTTCCCTATATGGAAATTAAGAAGTAGGAAATGAGAAGTGTCTAGGATGCAAGAGTCTATATATCTGTCCAACTGAGACAAATTTTTAGCATTTTATTAATTACAAATAGAAAAATATATGTTTAATATTTCATGAACTTATACTATTAAAACAGGTATCTATAGATTACAAATAGTGATTTACATTTCAAATAAGACTTGGTGTTTTCAGATCAAGTTGCAGTTCAATGGTTCAGCTTAGACTGTAGTATTAAATCACAAAAGTTTACTAAGAGCTTAGATCAACCTACCATTTGCAGTTCGGCCTCGTTTTGGTGGGATCATTCAATTGAAAATAACCAGTGAAATTCTAAGGTCCCTATATTGACTAAATTTCTAGAGAATTTTTATTTTTCTTTAAAGTTTAATATTGAATTACCTAGACCTTTAAGAACATGAGCAATATGACGTGCGAGGTACACCGCTCGCTAGTGGATTAGTTACCTAGCTAGTTTTATTAAGCGGGCATTTACCTCTTCCATCATGTCAATAAGCGAAACCAATAATTGGTGGCCTTGTTTGAAACAAATCTTTCGTTCTGAGCCGGGATTTCCGAGCTACCTTCCTAATTGTTAATATCGCCGGCCTATTTTGCTTTGTAGCGCGACTCGGTTACTTATCTTGGCGCAGTGATCATTAACCCGCAAGGGAATTGGCTGCGGACCACACAGGGTAGACGCCAAATCAAAACAGGAAAATGGCGATCGGAGAAATGTGCGCGTTTAGATCATAAAATCATACCCGACACATCTATCGATAAGAAGCATTATTAGTGTCCCAGCGATTCCTCTTCCTGGATATCTTACATCGTATATGCCTGCAAACCACTCCAAGAGCGGATAACGCCCCTAGTTAACACGTGGGCAGAAATTCATCTAGAGGAGACGGCTGTCCAGTGACACGAAATGGGCGTTAATAATGTTACTAGTTGGGTGCCTAAATGATAGCGGATCATTCACTAATTGATAAGTGCCACTAATTCGTAAGCCGTGGTGCTAGGATCATAATGCACCTTAGCCGTTAAAGGCTTACCTTCGCCATAATCATGGTGACACCAGACGAAAAAAGTGCTTCTTTGTCAGATCCAAGAAGAACTCCCCCACCAGAATGGCATTTGAGGATTATCCTCATTGAGGAGGCTAGTATAGAACAGAGGCTGCAGCTTATGATGTGGTGATCTTAGTTGTTAAGCCACAAATCTCAGGGTTTTCAGCCGCTTGGTATCTAGCGATGTTACTCGGGCATCCTTTTAGGTTCACCTCGGCACTTAATGAGTAGCGTATTAACGATAAACGCGGTTTGTAGTCGCCTTGCACTAGCGGTCAGATGCCGCAGTTCGCAGCAGTGTTTCATATGTTGAGCTGTGCCCATCTAAATACCTGCTGTGACCACCGGGCCCACTGTGGATGCTACCTACTTGACAATGCATTCTTTGTTCAACCGACTGTCAAAAGAAAAAAACTTTATCCTTTGCATATAGGACAATTCACATGGCGCTATAAGAGCAAGGTGAATCCCCTAAGTTTGCCTTGCTGAGATCCTCTCATCACTCTCTTCTCAGATCGAGAGCAATTCTATCGATCTCCTGATCTTCTCTCTTTGACAATATGGCTTCTTCAGATAGCCATGACTTTCAGGATTCCCATACCGTCAAAAGCAACTACCCCTTCATCAAAGATGTGATTCTCTATTTCGGGATCGTTGTGGATGATATCCTCGACACTACACTGTTGGAACAAAAGGCGGAAGAACTCGTTCGTCGCTGGCCTATCCTCGGGGGGTTCCTGAACATGAAAGTAATTCTTAATAAGAGACATTGTATCTTTGACCAAACTGTTAGCGACATTTGATCTGATTGCCATCACAGACGAAGCCTTATTCGTTCAGCACCGGAAAAAACACTGATGTCAAAAGTCGCGTACTGAGGAACACCGGAAGGGAAGCTTTACCCATACTTTATAATCTGAAGGACCATCAATCTACTTCACCGCTGGTATTTTCTAGCAAATCAGGCGTCCCTGATACACTATTCCATTTCGATACGCCATCGAACAAGGGGTCGGAACCTATACTCACATTGAGAATTACGTGCTTGAAGGACGTGACGCTTTTAGGATTCCGCTGTCCGCATTACTTTGCTGATAGCCAAGCCATGTTTGACATCATCAAAGCATATGCAACGCTGGTTTCGGGGAAGCCGATCCCCTCCCTTGTGTCTACCTGGGACGAAAAGGTGGATCCCATGTCAAAGTTGGTTCCTGATTTTGACATTCTTTCAAAACAAGATTCGGCAGATTCGGTACCAACTCTTGACGGTTATCAAGTTGGCACGTGGGCTATACTACTGACAGCCTCTCACATGCTCTGGAAATGGGTGAAAAGGAGTACTGGGTTCGCGGGAATGCCAGAAGAACGATATGTTTATATTCCATCAGGCTGGATAAATGACATACGACAACGAGCTATTAAGGAGTTATCGGGCGATGAAGAAACTAAAGATGTTGCTGCAACATTGACGAAACAGGATATAATCACTGCCTGGTTTCTGAAGGTAAGTTAAATCCTCGTTATTGAAATAGAGACCATTTCCATCTTTTTATTTCCTTGGCAAAGTCGATAGTAACTCATGATAGACCTCTTACCAAACTTCGATCCCGGATGACCGCCCTATAGACTTCTACTACTCCCTCAATTGGCGCTATGCTCTTCCACCTCTACCAGAAGATGAAGTTTGTATACGCCACTCTGTCTACGCATTCAGGGTCCGCTTCGACTCCCTGCGAAAGCTTCAACAGGAATCTCTCGCCCAAACCGCGCTCACCCTTCGACGAGCCGTCACCCAGATTAGAACGCCATCCGAAGTCTATAAATCTCTAAGATTCTTCGAACACAACTCAACTAACCTCGTCACTATGGGAGGAGACGATATCGATCTCAATCGAGTGCCTATTCTCTCATCATCCACGGCAATGCCTTTCTGCGAACTAAACTTTCAAGGAGCTTCGACGACAGGGAGTGAAGCGAAGGTGATATATGCGCAACCGTGGGCTCCATTGGAAGTGTGGATGCAGTTTACGCCGTTTTCTATATCAACCAAAGATGGCAAAGGAGGGTATTGGCTGCGAATGTCCAATGTGCCTGAAGCGTGGAAGGGATTCTCAACTGAAATCCAGGTTTGAAGCTAGATTTGCTGTGTGTTTGATGGGACTTATTCGCCACTAAACATATTATTACTTCTTGTATCTACTCCTTCTTTGTATTTATTGCTTTATGGCTTTAATGCTCTGATGACAAGAAATGATAAGATGTGGAAGTTGATCCTACGTTACAATATCAAGGCACTAGAATACGAGAGTGGTGCCTACCGCATGGCTTTCTGATTCCACTAGATAGGCAAGCCATGAAGACCTTTCACAGCTTCTCATTTACCCAATTAGTCTTCAAACTGGTTCCACTCTGCTTAAACAGCTGCATGATAGGACACCTCCTCTCCGTCTCTGCCACAAACTTCTCGAAGGTTTTCTCATCCGCAATATCTGTCTGCACATGCACATTCACCTCAATGCTCTCCCAATTACCATTCCCTTCCTTTCCCTCTCCCAATACCCCCGTGTCAAGATTTCCTTTAACCGTGACATTCCACTCCCCCAGCTTCACACCCAGGCTTTTGGCAACGAGTGATCCAGCAACTTGCGTACAAGAGCTCAAGCTGCTAAGATTATAGACGAGTGGAGTAGGTGCGCTCTCATGACCCTCGAAGAACTTGTAGGCGTCAGTCTGGATGACGTGTCCGTCAGCTTTGATGCTCTGCGCGACACCGTGACCGCGTCCTGAAACGCGGACGGAGAATATGTCGAGGGATCGAGGTGACTGTGAGAATGATCGGTAAGATGTAGTGCGCGAGACTGAACGCAGTGATTTCAAAGCATGACGGCGGAGAGTGTAGCCCTGGAACATGATGATAAATTTGAGTATTATGAATGGTGAAAGCATATTCTAATTCCAATTCTTGAAGGTCATTGGCTGCGAGGAGATATATATATGTCCAAGGCATAAAGAAAAAGAAATATGGTTAAGCGATTTTAAATGTTGATATGGGCATAATGAGGACCACCTGGACGTACCTGTGCTTTATGGCCACCAAGGTTGTCATAGCTAGGAGATCAATTTTCATGAACTTCTCTTGGCATTCAGGAACGCAATTTTTTGATCAATCAGTATGTTTTATATGTTAGTCAGTATGGCAATGAACAAGTGAAGGAGAAGAAGGCGTTAGGCCTCTTCGTGACATATTTATATTCGAGTTGAATATCAGGCCCTATCAGTGATGCATTATGCGGTTATTTGTATTTCGCGTCGGTATAACAATAGAAACTGCATTATTTTCATCATTGTCCTTAAATAATAGCATATAGTTGCTGACCGGTGTTTATCTGATTGTTCATGACTTTCCTTTTCTGGTAATAATCACTGGGATCATAGTGGTGCGGAACAGAGCAGCTTGAATCAAGTACTTTTCTGCACTTTCTATTGAGGAAAGGAGAAGGGAGAAAATTTTCGAGAAGTGTTGATGAAGTAGCTAATTAATTAAGCATATGTGTTCCAACGAAACGAAGTTGCCTAATAGCTCACCATCGTGAAAAAAAGGTCTTATACCATGGTCTATACCAGCACAGTGGTGCATACACAGCACATATCCTATTTTATAATGATTACTCTATTATGATGTTAATAACATGCTACATACAATGACTTTTTTGAAGCCATTCAACATTGGAGGACATATGTTCTGTGAAATATGTGTCCAATACACTGGGCATGTTTCTTAGCTTATTAAGCCTTAGGACGATTGAAATGAGCAGGATGCGGCAGTCCAGGAGAAGTTTTCCGGTATCCTATATCCCCAATTAAATCCTGAGAGTTTTCCTGCGTTATCTCGCGATATATGGACGCCATATGCGTCTCGGAGATTCAAAGAACCAGGGTCCTCGGTCCTTGTAACCATAGAGAATCAATCACCTGACATTCTCAGGCCTTTTCAGGAAAACATATTCGAGTCCCTGCAGGCAAGCAAGGTTACGGGAAATTCCCCGAGATCAAGCCACAAACTAAAATCTCACACTAGGGCCAGAACTTGTTGTTCTACTCACATCGTAAAGTCCTTGTTAAGCGAAAATAGTAATGCAAGGATTGTGATGAGAGCCGAGAAGTGGGCCAATGCTTAGTTTATGTGTTAAGATCAAGGTAGTTACGAAAGAATTAGCGGGGCAAGCAAGGCTGACAGGAACAACCCCAAAGAGAAGTCCAGACGAATTGTTGGGATCAGTCACAAAATTCAACTTGACTGTATTGTGAATTGCGAGTAAGCAGACTGTGCGCATCCGCATACCGACAGGTCGCCCTGCGGACTTCATTCGATAATCATCGGAATAATGATCTCCTCTTATTTTCCAATAGAGTGTCACACTTGCTTGGAGTAATTAGCAGGGTCGCGATTCTTTGAGAAATTACTACCAGTGATCTTTCGTAGATGTCTCGTAGACTATTGAGAATCGGCGTCTCCGAGGGTGAGAAAAGCTGAAGACACAGTTGGGACGGGATCATGGCCAATAAGCCTAATAAGAATAAATCTCTTCTATGCGGGATGATTGGCGGTGAACACGACCACTGGGATCGCTTCCCTGTTCCATCGCGGATTCCGCAACCTGTAGGTCTCATACGTTGGCGATACCCGTCTATGACAATACTCTCAAGTCCACCTATACATGGAGGAGAAGCACCACTTTATTGCATAGTATTCGGAGACAAGCGAGGTGTGGTGGCGTTGCGATCGTGATCTGTCAAAACCTGTCAGTGGACAGCTTAGCTTTGGCGAGCGCTTGCGGTAGGACCAATTCTTTTTGCCGTCAACGTTGGATGCGCAATGCGAATTCTCATTGGGTCAAAACCACGTAGCGATGTCGGATAGCGATCTGCGAACTGGCCAAACAGATCAGCGGGGTGTAGCTTTGAAAATCAAATGTCATTTGAGAGACCTTATCAAAACTAGGGAGGCTAGAGCACATCCCTCTCTGAAGACTCTAGTCTCTAGAATAGAATTCTCATTGACACATCCTAATCAGACACTTTTCGTCTAGGCTTTTCAGTATCCACCAGTGGAATTGTCATGATAGCCCCTCTTTTTTTTTTCTCGCGGCGGTGGCGATCACGGCGGCGGCCCCCATCACCAGCCACCAACACATTCGAAGAGGATCTGGCCGATTCTGACGCGAGTCCACAGACCAAAATAGCGTGATACACGGTAAAAGAACAGTTGTAGGTCAGAAGTCCAGAGTGGTTGTCCAAGAAAGATGACCTTGTTAGCTGCGGCTGGAAGTGGAGATAGTAGATGAAAAGTGACACCCACCACGCGGAAAGACATAAAATCCTGGGCGACTTATCTGCGAATAAGCTGTCCTGGTTCTATAAATATTCCTTTTGCGCTCGTTAGCGACCTCCACGCTAGGTAATCGTTGCAACACACGCTGGAAGGATCAGTTAGTCATAGTTCGAGCTGTCCGTATATTGAAACCAATTGTATACGGGACGCGGAGGATTTCTCTAGTCAAGCGGACATCTTCGGTTTCTCCGTTGATCTGGGGCCATGTTCACCGAATAAATTATCTCAGCTGACGTCTTTTGAGATCGGCATTGCATGTAGAGTACTTGATGGTAGCAGTGGCAACTTTCGTGGACACTGGCACGGCAGCTTGTGAAACCGAAAGAGTGAAGTTCCGTCATCGGGTCGAGTCTACGATCTCTTCCGCCAGAAACACATGGCATAGAAAACATCATATCTGCGGGACTAAAATTTGCGCAAGGAAAATGTGGGGGGATAGCTTTAGACACGCACTGTCAACAAAGCGGTCAATCCATTTTTCTTATTTCTTTCAGTTGAAAAAAATTCCAAAGCAGGTATGTGTTTTGCATAGTCCATTGGTAAACTAAGCGCATAGATCGACTGTCGGGCACACGACCAGATCCATCTGCTGGGCCCCAATTCCCGCATTGCTGCGAACGCATGCACGAAGATTACCAAGGGTCCAAGACTGACTAATGATCTATAGTCACATTTTTCTCATACCGGACCGAAACAGCTGCAAGGAAAATCAGATGTACGGATAGATGCTGTCATTTCTATATACCGCCTTTTTCTTGCAAGGTTTTCGTCTGCAATAGCCCCATATAGGGAAGCATGTCCGATATCCATAATCAAGAACCCATGACAATATATCCCGAAAGCTAAAGTCGTAGGTCTAGATCGGCATCCAACGAAAGTTAACCTGACGCGTGCAGAAAATACCGATTCATTACTTCACGCGTTCTGCGTCTGAAAACACGTCAGATACATAATCTGTCTAGACTCACGCCATGACTAGGTCGTGAAGTAATAATGCAAGAGTTTGCTTCTCCACTTGGTATGGACAGCACTATCTGGGAGCAAACAGAATACAAGGTAATTGGGTCATCTAGGTGTTTACAATTTCCTTCATTTCTTTCTTCCGAGCACCAGGTGTTATTGCGTGCCATGTCAACGGGTCGTTCGTGACTACTTTCTATCAAGATAAAGTTAGCGTGGATTCCTATTTCTAGAAATCTTCAGATGATGTTCATTTCCGGTGGCCCCCTTTTTACGTCGCTTCTTATGCCTAAACATCGTAGTTATACCGTAGAAACAGGGTATTAGCCGATTCGTGAAGCGCTTCGCGGGCGGGACGGAAGGCTTCAAAGTTCATACTTATGCTAAGATCTGTAGATGAGCCTTGATGATAATCGATCTGGGCGCACTAGAGACGGGAAATGCACCTGTTTCTCCCATAAAACCCCCTATTGTAATAAGTCTCCACGAAACATGAGATGTACGCTCGGGGGGCTTGACCCAGAGACGGAGATAGTAACTACTTGAGTATACTTCACCGACCCACGGACGCCGAAAAGTCTAGTCCATTATGAGAACAGCCCGTTCATGAAAGTTTACCCAGAAGTTCCTTGATCTTCAAGTGTCCGCATCTCTAACGAATCACGACCAATTAGCATTGATGGGTAACGGTGCACATCATCCAGGGTCAGGTGGTTGAAAGATCCCTTGGTTTGCCTTGGGGTTTCGGAAGTCAAAGTCCCTCGAGGGAAAAAATGCACGCAACAGGATGGCACCCACGTGCCACTGAGGCACCCCCAAGGTGACAATGGTCTGATGTTTGATCAAGTCTTGACAGGCTGACAATATTCCTCTCTGCTGGGTGCTTCAACGAATCCCGTCGCCTGTCACGCCGCGTCAGGGTGTTGGCGTTGAGTCCGTGTCCCTTCGTCACAGCATCCCAGGAGCACTGCATCTGCCTGAAAGCATTGCCGTAACGCCTGCGGCGTAATACTCTAATTCCCGATTTTGAGTTACACCGTCGCGCGGCCAAGCAGGTACATGAGTCGATCCCTGTCCACACGCCGACTCCAGCCCATCTTTAGTGTCCTTGGCCCCCTTCGTCAGTGGCACGGGGCGCTCCGTACTGGGTTTAAAAAAGAAAAAGGCCGTCTGGAACTTATCTCAGCAGGCTCAGACCCTCTAGCGATGTGCCCTGTGGGCTTTTCGCTGCGCCGGCCTTGCACTAATCCATTTTAGAACTACTGTAAACTCCTGCGAACTCCTGGGCCAATTATATGATATATACCCACCCTACTAACTCCTAGATCAATGAGCAGCCGGACAGCGAAAATTCTTGTAGAGGGTTTAAGAATATTTAATAATAATTTGTAAGAGGTTTTAAAATCTTTCTATATAAAATTAAGCATCTAATTTTAATGTAATAATTTTGACCCTAGATTATATTTATTTGAGTAGATATTAGGCTTAATTAAATTATCTTAATATTTTACTTATCTATGATCCTATATGAGCTATCTAATTATAATAAAAGAGTTATTATAGCTGCCTTTAGAACTATTATTACTTAACATATTATTAAGTTCTTTATTTTTTTTTTTATTAGAAATGACGCCTCTGCACAATAATAAAAATGATAATAATTAATAGATTAAGCATAATAATAATTTAGATAATAATTTGGATGATGATGATTTAGATATATATATATTTAAGAACTTTATAGAACTTCTAATTTATTAAATTTAGTAGAAGCTATAAGCTATTATTAATTATCTATATAAAGTTAAATAGAGTTTCCGACAGTTTATTAATATGTGAATTAATAAATCTTCTAAAATTAAATATCATTAATATTACATGCGTAAGATGAGACGGAAAGTTCTTAAAAAAATACTTTAAGAAATGCTTAAAGTTACTAGTAAATATATTTTAATTTTAATAGTAAAAATTAAGATTAATAAGCTTATTAAACAACTATATTTTAGAAGATTTAATTATATTATATAGTTAGATAATCTCAACTTTAATATTATTTTTTAAATTATTTAGAATACTATGCCTAGGCTATATACTTTTTTATATAGTCTTTTAATAAATTGCTATGCCTATTAAGCAAGCTATAGTGGCACTTATTCTTTTTAAAAACTTTATAAATAATTATTTATAGTCATAAATATAATCTATTATTTTTAATATATATAACACTCTAATTATTTATTTTTTATATTTAATGCCTACCTATTAGGCTTAGGTATAAAGTATTAAGTAGTAGAGACCTTAGCAGGCCTTAGACTATATTATAGTTATATATATAGCAATTACTTAATAAAGTAGATAATAGATTACAAAAAGGTATAATAATTTTTATTTAATAAGGTATATTTAATATTTATAAAGTTTTATAAATTTCTATAAATTTCTAAATTAATTATAGTCTGCTTACTTATATTCTATCTTTTATTATTAAATTTTATAAATTTCTATTAACTCTTAGACTAATTATAATCTAGCTATATTCTATCTTTTATTACTAGACTTTGCAAACTTTTATAAACTTTTATATACTTCTATAAGGACTAATTTAAATTCTAGATATAGTTATAAAAGCTATAAAATAATCAACAAGCTATTATAATCTATAATAATATAAACTTTAAAGAGACTATATATAATAAAATCCTTGAGCATAAAGCTATAATGTATGTAGTAATAATTATAGTTATTATATTATATTTTAATCTTCTAGTGTTAGGTCTAAAGTAGACTATATATAATTTAACTATTCTATTTAAACTTTATAATATTATTGATTCTCTAGTAATATATAAAAATAATAATAATATTAATAAATACATCTTGACTTATCTTATTTCAAATATAATTATAAAGGTGCACTTATCTACTATTAATAAAGTCTTTGTGTCTTTTAATTTAATAATATTTTTAATGCTAAAGCTTGACCAACTAACTTTAAATAAAATAAAGTTTTAGCAGTTTAGAGCTATCTTTAAGAATAAGGATATTATTACAAGCACTTATAGTATTTATAATAATATATTTTTTGACTAATTGTGGCTATCTACTTATAAAGAATTATTAGGGGAACCTAACGACTTTAATATATATTTATAACTTATTTATAATAATTAACTTACTGTAAAGCATATTTAATTTATAAAGGCTAAATAGACTAATATAGAAAGATCTTATAATTAATAATAATGGCTTCTTGAGATTTCTATATAGTTCTATATTTAATTAAATCTATTAAATACTATAGTCTAAATATACTTTGCGCCTATAGACCCCAGCTAAGAAGTATATTATTATATTAAAATTAATATTATTATTTAGGAATAGAGCCTAATAAATTCTAAAAATCTTAAATATTATTAATTTAAGCCAATTATTTTATAAGAATTTATAGCCTAAGTATTAGCCTTATTTTACTATGCAATATAGTATAGAGGCTACTTTTAGATTAATAATAATATTTATCTTGAGTGATTCAAAGAATATAATAAAATTATTAATATATTTAGTCCTCTAGACTATCTATAATTTATTAAAAATATTTAACTTATAGCATTTATACTTAATTTCTAAAAGAGGGTTAATCTTATTACTAAATAATTAATTAAAAATCTTAGATTTTATACTATATGTTAATTACTATAAGAAATTAAATTATTTTTTACTATTTAATATGCTATAAAGTATAGTAATATTAAACTATTTCAATATCTAATTAATCTATTAATTATTTACTTTCTTAATATATTTTAGCATAATTATAGCAACAAGATGCTATTTTATTAATAAAATCTATTTTTAATTAATATATCTAAATTGCAATATATAATCTTAGTATTAGGACTTATTAATTAGCAAGAAAAACCAGCCTCTTATAAAGTAATTAATTTTAGACTTAAATATCTTAATGTAAACTATAAAATCAAAATAAAATACTATAAAAATTCTATATATAATATTAATATTATTTTTAATTAAATATGCCTCACAAATACTTGGATACAAAACTTATAAGAAAAATTAAAGATAGAATTTGGTTAATATATATCTAGTTTATATATTATAATATCTATATAGCTAGAAACATTCTCTCTTATTTAAAATTTAATAGTTGGAGGTCTTACTAAACCAAAAAATATTAAATATTTAATTAATTATTTAGCTATGTTTAATTTAGAAAATATACTATAAAATAGAATAAAACAACTAGCTAATAAGATCAATTAGTTTAATAACTATTATATATATTATCTTGGGATTAGTACAAAGGTATATTATAAAAATAATAAAACTAAGCTTAACATTAATAAATACACTACTATTATTAATAATTAATTTAATAGCGTCTTAGACAATGCTATTAATCTAGTTTAAAATATATAATAATACTTGCAAACTTCTATAAACTTCTATAAACTTTTAGGCCAATTATATTAATTAGTTATTATTATTTTTAGATTTTATTAGTTTTTTATAAACTTCTATAAACTTTTAGGCTAATAAAATATTGCAAATATTTAAAGCTTTTATATAAATTATATTTAGAGCTCTTTCCCTATTAATAATTATTATTAAGAATTCTAGTTGGATTATCTCCTAAAATCTTTAAAATAAAGAGTTGCTTCTATGGGCCCAAGTTAGATAATATATTAATTATCTATTTCCTATTAATCAAGTCTTTAATCATTATTATTAACCATTATAGATTTATAACTACTCAATATAAACTCTAGATATATTAAATATTAGCTATCTATATATAATATCTTATTAATCTTTAATAGGAATATTAAAGCATATAAAATAGAAGTAAGGCTTTATAAAAAAGCCTACTTAATATTAAAGAAATATATTCTATAAGTCTAATAGTTATATGTCTGTTAGCTATTTATATATAATATCTTTATTAATCTTTAGTAGAAATATTAAAGTATATAAAATAAAAATAAGGGTCTATAGAGGAGCCTATTTAATATTAAAAAAATATATTCTATAAGCCTAATAGTTCTATATCTTAAGGCGGCGCTTACTGCAGCATTTAGAAGTTATTATATAAGAATATTAAATATACTGCTTGACTTTGCTATATCTATTATTATTAATGCATTATATTAGATTGCAAACTATCCTTTTTATAAGAAATTATTATTCTTATTAAGTAGTCTCTATTTTATATATATAAAATAATATCTTTATAATAGCCTCCGCAGCCATAATAGCAAATTAGAAATAATTTTAAAGTAATATGCTAAATTATAGCCTATAAATTAGGACAGGTCTAACTTAATTAAAAATAATAAAACTATTAAAAAGAAAATAATAGAGCTAAAGTTTAAAAAGAATAATATAAATTTATAAACTAAAATTAAATATGCTTGTGCCACTAAAGAATAAATTAAGTTATATATTAAAAAGGAAGACCTTATAAACTTATTTAATAAAAAGAGGAATGTGGCCTCTATCTATTTTATTATATTTTTAGTGTGAGAGAATAGCCTCTATGATATAGTTTTTTTTATAATATAATAAAAATATAATACTAATCTATTTTTTCTATTCTTTTTTTTTATTTAAAGCTATGCCTTTTTTACTATATTCTATTTGCTCTGCTAACTTTTTTATCTTTAGCTATATCTATAGCATTAGCTGCACTGGTTTACAAGCTATATTAATTATATAAGCTGTATTAGCTGCTAAACTAGGTAGTTCTTATTATATAGAGATTGCCAGTTTAATTCTAGCTTATATCTTTTTAAAAAATCTTTTTTCTGTAGTGTTAAATACCCTATTTTGGCTTATTTTGACGTGCTTTTTATGTGTATTATGTATAAAAAAATAGCCTATATAAGAATCAGTCAGGATTTCATTTTAATTATAGGCTTAAAGGCCTAATTTTATAATAAGATAACTTTGCTTATTATAGGGTTGGCAATGAGTCGAGTTGAGTCGGGATTTTGGGCTCAACTCAACGAGTTGAGTTCTAGATTTGGGCTCAGCTCATAAGCCGAGTTGGAGTTTTGAGCTCAGCTCATGAGCCGAGTTGAACTCAATAAGTTATACACATGATTTTATTGCCTAATATAGTTTAGTGTGTAATTTATTTTATATACTAATACCAAAATAAATTACTAATAATTCAATAAATTTAAAATATATATATAAAGAAGTCCTGGGGAAGGCTTCCCCAAGACCCTTCTATTTTACCACTAGTATTCAAACCACATGACCAACCAAATGAGTTTAACTCAGAAACTCATGAGTTGAGTTGAGTTATAAATTTAGGCTCAGCTCAATGAGCTGAGTTGTAATTCTGGGCTCAACTCAGTGGTCTTAGCGAGCTGAGTTGAGTTGAGTTAAGCTGTAACTCGGCTCATTGCCAACACTAGCTTATTATTTCTTTATATAATATATCTTGGAGTTTAATATGTTGAGCTATTTAACTATATTTTATAAACAAAACTTTTATATTATTTTACTTATAATACACCTGCCTAGAAGTTGTATATAATAAAATTTGCTATAAATAGCTTTATACTTGACTATTTTATATATACTAGAAACTAGATTTAATATTATATAATTTAATCTAATATAAAGCTCTTTATCTGCACTTACTTTAGTAAGCTTAGATTCTCTATACTAATCTATTTTTAAACAACTATAGACTTTTATAAACTTCTATAAATTTCTAAACTAATTAGAGTTATGTAGATATAGATTAGATCTAAATAATACTAGTAAATTTAATTTTAGTATTTCTCTATAAAATATTAATAACAAAGCTAGTTTATATTTAATTATATTATAGCATCTTTTCTCTAATATTTTATATTACTTAAAGCAAATAATATGTAGAAGATAATATAATATTTTATTATTTTATAGTTATTTAACATCTCTAATCTAGTTATAGTTTTAAATAAATTACATTGCCTAGGTGCTATTATATAAAAATATAAAGTCTAATTTTAGCACCTCTCTTTCTCTTTGCTATTAGTATTAATATAATAAGATCTGGTGGATGCAATATATTAAATTAATACTTATAGTTTAACTCTTCTAAGATATCTTAAAGTATTTAGCTTATAGTCTAATTATTATTAAAAATCTAGTCAAAATTTACCTATAAAATAGAGCAACTAATATAAGATTATTATATTACTAATTAATACTTATAATTTAACTCTTTTAAGACACCTTAAAGTATTTAGCTTATAGTTTAATTATTATTAAAAACTCAGTTAAAATTAACTTATAAAGAAGAATAATTAATAAATAAAGCTTATTTGACTTAATATAAATACTAATATATTCTAAACTATAATACTACTGCCGCTAGCCCCGGGCGGAGAATTCTTTTTTAGTAATAGAGGTTAAAGAGAAGAAATAAGTAGCAAAAAGTTCTATTTATATTACTTTAATAGATTGCAGCCTCCTAAATAAGCAAATAGTTAGTAATAAATATAGAAATTTTTAGACTAACTTATTTGCTGGCTACTTTTTTTAATATAAATCTAGTATTTCTTATTGTAAGACTAATAGATAGTGTATCTTTTCTTTTTAAATAATTACATACTTAATTTAGTCTTTATAATTCAATTAATATAATTAATATTATGATATTTATTAAGGCTTAGATTCTTTAACTTTTTCTTATTATATAATTACCACTTTTTAGTAGTGGTAGAAGTATAAAGCTTTGTTATTTTACTTCTAGCTTTATAATTCTAACTTAAATAAGATTAATTAACCCACTATAAGTGATTATAATCTTTTTGAGAGAGACTAAAGACTAAAATAATAAGACCTAAAATAATTAGACTTGCAGGGACAAAAGTATAAAAAAAAAAAAACTTTAACACAAAAACAAGACTAGTAGGCTTAGAGATTAGTATTAAAGAGTAATTAATAATATATTAATATTTCTATTTTCTTCTATTTAAAATACTTTTATTTATAACTGTAATGGCAAGCCATTATTAAAACTAAAACTACTAATTTTATTATTATTATCTTCTTTTTTATTTACAAAGAATAGGTTTTTAGGGGGTAGGCTAGCAAAAGATAAATTAGATAGTAGTAGTAATAAGCTAAAATATCTAGTTAGTACTTTTAGTCTAACTTAAATATTATTTAGACTAATTAATAATAGCATAGTAAAGGAGAAGGCTTATATTTTTTTAATTAATAATTTTTAATAATATAAGTACTATCTAGACTTATAGTAGATAGTATAATTCTTTATAAAATTATAGAGTATTTTATAGAATAAAAATAGTAGCAATAAGCATATCTCTTTTATTAAAAGAGATTATAAAGAGATGTTTAAGCATTTAGATTATAGAAGAGTAGGCTATTTTAATATTTATTATAAATAAAAAAAGAAAATTTTAGGAGCTTATAAGAGTTCTTATTTTAAATTTTAATAAATAAATATAACTATTAATAATATATTATTATATAAAATTACTTATACTAATTAGTCTAAAAGTTTGCAGAAGTTTATAGAAGTTTATAAAAGTTTATAATAGCATAATTATTATTTACTAAATCTATAATTTTATCTATATGTAAGTAAGATAGTAAGTTTAGTCTATTTATATAAAAAAAATATATATGCTAATTAGCCCAGGAATTTATAGGACTTTATAAAACTTTATAAGACTTTCTAAATATAGATAGTCTAAATTAAATATAATTACTATAATAGTAAATCTATAGATTAGAAATTTAATAAAAATTAAAAAGCTAAAACTATTAAATAAAAGATAAATTCTACTTTTAAAATTTTTTAATATTTCTATTTTGCTAAAATTAATCTTTCTTTAAGCTTTTAAATATTTAAATTATAGTGCAAATAGTCTTTATTATATTTATAAATCTATTGCAAATTTATTAATCTTAAGACTACTTATTAAGTATTTAAAAGTTTTCTTTTTTTAATATTATTAGAGTCCTAATTTGTTCACTCTTTATAACTAGAGTAAATATAAGCACTTTATTAAAGTTTTACTTTTATAAAGGTCTTTACTTAGCTAAAGTTTCTAATGCTTAACTATTCTATCTCTTTTACAATAGTGTCTTTAATAAAGAAGATAATAAATCTATTAATATTCTAATTAGAATTCGCGCTAATATTAATAGTAAATACTTTAGTTTGCATAGTATATTTAATATAAAAGATATATCTTAATATAGTATTAATAATATTAAAACTAATAGCAGGCCTGGTAATATAATATTTATATTTTTAAATTCTAATTTCTTTATAGCAACTTATCTTACTACTTATATAATAAAAGAATTATCTTTTTTATAAAAAAGTTTAGTATACTGTTCTCTTATATTAAGGTAAAGATTTGTCTATTAACTTTATTAATATTATTAAATTTGAGATTAAATCTAGGCTAATCTTTTTATTATATATAGTTAATTAACTTCTCTAATTATATATTATAATTATTACATTAAGTCACTACTATATCTTTTTTTATAGTACTATTTTTAAAGCAATAAAGCTTTTATTTTAAGTTTATTAAACCCTCCACTAAATATATTATATAAATTATATAAGACTACTAATTGCTATTAATAGTCTTTACTTATAAAAATAATAAATATTATAAAAAAGCATTAATTTAAATAATTATATATTAAATTTGTTTATAAAGTAATCTAGTTGCTAAGAAGCTTCAGTATAATACTAGTATATATTTTATTTTATAGTCTTTTTAAAAGCTTCTCCTTTAGAGAAAATATAGTAAAAGATAGAATCTATAATAAATTACATCTATTATAATAGTCTTATAAAAGTAAAGAAGATATTCTAGCATATAAAAATATTTTATTTTTATTTAAATAAAATAAAAACACTTTTTAATAACAAGATCTATTTATAATTTATTTTTAAAGTTTTAGAAGTTTTGTTCGCTTCTTTAACTCTTTTTAACTTTAGTATTTTTTTTTAGATTTAGAATTACAGCTCCTAGTAAAAGCAATTAATAAAATATTATTTATATTATTAATATTTTTTAGAGTAGTTGCTTTAATTAGTTAACTATACTAAGGCTATCTATTTATTATAAATAATATTCTAATATATAAAAGAATTACTACATTTTTGCTAGATCTATCAATGCCTTCTAAATTAAATATCTAATATAGTAATAAAATATAGCCTTTACTTATTCGACCTTTGCTACAACCACCTTAGTCTATTTGTTATTATATATTACAGATGTCTAAATCAATCAGAAATTACTAATTAATAATACATTTAATATTAGATATATTGATTCCTATTCTAAGCATAGTTATTACTATTATAATATAAATTTTAGATGATTATACTTTAAATTCATTAAATTAAACATCCTAATTATAAGAGAAAATATATAATATAAAAGTCTAGATAACTATATAGATGAAATAAGTATTATCTTTTATCTAAATATATTGTTCTAATAATAATAAGATAGTTTTTGTTAAAAGTATTTATCAAAGATATTCTACTATAATATTAATCTTCTAAATACTATTTATAAAAATTATTATCTTTAGTATATATTTAGATATCGCCCTATTAGGTTCTATAGTAGTATCTAAAAGAAAATATAGTATACTAAAAAAAGTAAGCTTTCTATAAGAAATTACTTAAACATAAATAAATATATTAATTTAATTAATAAAAATTTAAATAATCTCTATTTGCTATAGATTATTACTAATAATTTAAAAACTAACTCTTTTAAAAATATTTTATTCTCTATCTTTATTAAGTATTATAAAATAGCTAAACCAGACTATATCTTGCCTTAATAACAATCTTAATTTATCTAATATAGTAAATTCAGGCTAAAAAGACTTCTATTATATAATTAAATAATATTTATTAATAGCAATAAGACTAATTTTTATTTATATCTCTGGATCTAATAGTGCTTTTATAAATAGTTTTAATATAGCTTACTTAAGACTTAAAAGTATATAAATATATCTGCCTTATTAAATATGCTAAATAAGATTATACTATTACTATTTACTTTTAGTATTAAGAATATATAATTTGGTACTATAAAGTTTTTTAATATCTTTTATTTGCTCTTTAGTGAGCTTATTTAAAAAAATAATTTAAAGAGTTATCTTTCTCATTAAAACTAAAAATAAATAGAGAATAAGGCTTTTTTTAAATTCTATTTAAATAATAAGAAGAGTATCTCTTTGATTATATATTAATTGCTAAATAGTCTAAACTTATTTTAAATATAAAAAATAA
Organism: Paecilomyces dactylethromorphus; assembly: GCA_029606265.1. Classification (NCBI taxonomy): domain Eukaryota; kingdom Fungi; phylum Ascomycota; class Eurotiomycetes; order Eurotiales; family Thermoascaceae; genus Paecilomyces; species Paecilomyces dactylethromorphus. The sequence goes on along the minus strand of JAPVCE010000008.1, from coordinate 94,138 downwards.
TTAGATTTTAGGTCTATCTCTTAAAATATTTACTTTAAATATATTTTAATTATAAAATGCTATTAAGAAACTCTTTTTTTATTAATAAATGCTTTTACTGCCAATAATAAATCTCTAAGTTTTATAGATAGTATCTTTAATAGTAAAAAAGAATCTTATTTTATATATAATTTCTTATATTTTATCTTCTTATATTTTATATACTATTAACTTCTTTTATCTTTTTTTATTACTCTTGCCATCTTAAGCTATCTATTTTTTAAATTATAAAAAAGCAATAATAAATAATTAATATAATTGGCTTAAAAGTTTATAGAAGTTTATAAAAGTTCATAAAAGACTATAAAAAGAGAGTATTATAAAAATCAAACTTATATTATTTAATATAGTATCTTTCTATTAGCAAATTGTTATTTTTAAAAGTTATATAAGTCAATCAATAGTAAACTACCAATAATTTTAATATAATTTAGCCTTAATATAATTAGATATTATATAAAAGAGTTATTATCTATAAAATTAATTTGAATATAGTCTGAAGGAAGGAAATTTATAGGTTTTGCTAAGAAAGGGGTTCCAAATTACCTCAGACACTTTATAAAGACTTTGCTGAGTATTACTATATTAGATCTAGTCTATATCCACATCTCTCTTATTAGTCCAGGAGTTCGCAGGAGTTTGCAGTAGTTCAAAAAAGGACTAGTCCCAAGCTAAGTCTCGCGAAGCGTCTGAGCCTGCTAAGATAATCTGGAACACATATCGAAGAGCGGCAACACGGTACTGCCCGCCTGTAAACTCGGTAGGCAGGGGTCCCTTTCCCCTCTCAACGTTTTCTTCTCTGGGCAATCTGGGTTCTCCGGTCGTTGCCCGAGACGTGGAACGACAAGACACCGGGGGAGCAAGGGGAAGATCCTACCCCTAATCAGGCAGTCATAGGGTTGAGCCGGCCACTCGGTACGCTGGGGCAATTGAATGGTAAAATACGGCGCAGTTCTCTAGCTGATAATGCAGTAGTATGTGCGATTGTGAGCGTGTCGCAATCTCCCGACATCACCGTCGCAGCGACAGAAGCACGATGGCGCACGTACCTGAACAGAATTGGGGGCGTACACAACTTCTGTATGGTCTCGGAATCGAGATCGGCCGTTACTCCAACGGCATGAGCACGTAGGGAGAAAGTTCAGAGAGCACACGAAGACTGCGGCGTGCGATGCTTATTCGCGGGCCCCTGGAAAAATGGCGAGCACAGGGCTCAAAGCCCCTCCTCCCACACTGGTCCCGCCTAAAAGGCGCTAAACGCTCCGTTACCCACCTGCGCCCCCAAAGAACTCCATCTACGATCCGGTCTCCAGCCTTCGATGGCGTCCGCACTCGTCTCTCCGTGTAACGGGCTAGAAACGCTTTGCTTGACTCTCCTGGCTCATCTTTCGGGTTCCCGTCAGAGAGTAGACTACCCGCAGGATGTGGAGCTCCTCCGTCAGCATCTCGACGCCAGGGCCAACTCCCACTCGCTATACGCCGCAATGCTCAATCATCCTCGATCTCGACCGCTGCCCCACCGGTGAGTCTGATAGGATACTCACGCGTACCTGCTTGTCTGTGACACGGCGGTAATTTTGAGCCAGATCGTACGTCTGCTCGAGTCGTCTATGCAGCAGCCAGTATGGAGCAACCCTGGTCCAACCCCCGGTCTGCGGTTCTACCCACGGACACAATGTCCTCGTGCACTGGCGCGCCTCAGTGCCGCTCTCACAGCCCGTGCAGACAATTATATCTCTGGTCGTTACCCTCGCCTGGTGACTGCCTTCCCCGCATGAGAGACCCCGGAGGTTACTATTGTTGAGGGAACAATTGCGCAAGCTGCGACGCTCTGCGCGCGCGGTATCTACGCGCAATAACAATCCCAATTACCTTGTTAACAGATAGATCATGCGAATCCTCTGTAGCAGTGGCATACGAATACTAAAAAAGAACGGCAAGATTTGACGTCGGAGAGCGCACCATGACGCAGTCAAAAAATGGGCTCTGTCCGGTACCATTCCTGCAGGAGAGCCTCTTCCCCAGCACGGGTGGATGTATGTGCCTTTTACTATATAGTGATTAATTGGTATCCCATGCTGATGACTTTTAGACATTGACGGACGCTTCTGCGAAACCCTAGAAACTTCTGGGCAAACAGTTTCTTGCTGTTTGCCATGCCCGCAGGCAGCTTGGAGATATAATGAGGGTATGATGCTAATGTGAATTCAAAAAATATGGACCACCCCCACAGCTGACAACATGGGATAGATTTGATTGCGAAAACAAGGATATCGAGTTGGATAAACGTTGCAATTCTCCCGCTCAGTATATTTCTGCTTGTGTCATATGCAGTCTTACCTGCGAAATGGACGCATCGCCATTACCTGAGTATCTGCTTCACCTTAGGCATCTGCTTTATGGAGGTATATGCACCCACATGTCACTTTGCTATAAGAGCCGAGCTAATACAGTAATCTACCACTAGCTTGCCTTCATCATTCCGTTAGGATCGAAACCAAATGAATGTTACAACGACATCACACCGAATGATATGAGATCCAATCTTTCATGTGCTTTTACGGGATCATTTCTTCTCTTTGGTGGTTGGGTCGTCATCATGTGGAGTATGTTTGAATGGCCCCTTTTTTCCCCGTGAACAGGACTGACTCAATGCCTGAAGGTTTCCTTCGCACGGTAGCTCTACATCTCCAAGTCTGCTGGGAGATTCTCATCGGACCAAAGTTCATGGCGGCAGCTCTCATGGCTGGATGGGGTATTCCGGCTATTGGCTTGGCGATCATGCTCATTCTGACGGGCGTGTCCTACAGGTTTGGGGACGTCTGCCATATCAATCACAAGAATAGCTTGAGGGATTACTGGATTCCACTGATGGCATTCTCTGCTGCTGCTCTTTGTCTGCAGATGACTACTCTCGTCTACTGCATTCATATCTATGTCAAATCTCTTTTCGACAAAGATGCGTCGACAACCAATAGCTCAGCCCTGCCATCATACTCGGGGAGCATTCGCACCCTTACCGCGAGACAGGCGTACAAACGTGTCCGCAGAGTTATCCAATTGCAGTGGAGAGGGATCGCAATTGTCCTGACTATCATCGGCAACATTATCTTCTTCACAGTTGTCTTTATAAGAATGGATAGCTCATTTAGATCTTCCCCTGAAACGGAGAAGAAAGCAATTGCCTGGGTTACATGCTTAGCGCTTACGAAGGGTGACCGCAAGGCATGCGAATCCGAGGCCAACGGGCTAGGTCCAAATGAAGCCACCGTTCTCGCGGTGCTTATTATGCTTTCTCTGAGCGGTTTTTGGAACTTTATCTTCCTAGTACGGTCTTCTATGATTACAGGATGGATCGATCTCTTCAAAGGTCTTTTCGTCAAGAGAAACGAATTCGTCTCTGTTGATGCCAGGGGCAGCATGCCAGATAGCCGATCTTACGAGATGCTCAGTTCTAGCCGCAAGTCACTGAAATCGCCGGAGCCGGTTATTACGTCTCCAGGCTCGGGCATATCGGCATCAACTATCCGGTTTTCAGACAGCAAAGGTCCGAATGCCTCCGATTATTTGGGAAGTGATGCGAAATATACAATGCCAGCTTACAGCTTCTCAGCACCTCGACCTCCTACCGTGTCTCAAGGAAACAATGTGCGCGAGTGGGATCCTCAATCAACTTTTGCTCGTTCCAATTCGCCGTATGACCACGGCTATGAAAGGCCATGAGGAGCGGGTCCTCTCTTACCGCCTTGAAATATTCTTTGTCATCATTATGTCCCAAATATACTTCCTCCATGCTTTCAGTGCCCCCGTATAAGTGGGGTCCCTATATCCCTTCCGGTTATGGGATACTCCTTTCTATCCTCATTCAGGATAGCCTATGAATACTGGTTTCTTTTTCGACAACTATTGATCGTCTAGCAAAACAGCCTATTTCCTTTTCTCAGCCTGACATAGGCTGATCCACTTACGTTCATATACATATTCACCATCGTGATTTCTCTATTTTTTTTTCTGACTGGATATGCATTCAGGGGCGCCGGGTATGTTTACGTCGGGACACCCATGGTAGGGCTAGGTTTGGACGGATGGAAAAGAGCTGTTACGGGCCCTGCGAACAGGAATTGCGGACTCTGCAACACAGCATAGCTGGTAACTTTGGCGTCGTCGGAATGGTGAAGGTAGTGGAGCAAAGACTCCTGCTTTGGGATATTGAAAGTCATTTCATGTACAAACTATTACTGTTTCACTAGGGTGTACAGAGTCGTGGATCTGTATCTTATCATTCTTCTGGAGTCCCTGGGTACTTATGTCGTGTGTTTTTATGCGATAATGCATAGATAGCTAGAATACCCCGAATAAAAAGTTGAAAAGGTTGGGCCATGAAACTCATTCTGTTTCTTACTACCTGGAACATCCCACGTTAATGGAAGCGAGTTCGCATGAAGTCTCAGCATAACCCACCTTGCATCTTCTTGACACGCCGGTCCTTAGACCCTGATCGACACCCTTGCATCTGCGTAGGTATCCTCCAACCACAGTCTGCGGATAATGCAAAGTATGCTGAATCTATCCAAATTCCCCGTTTCATAGAGATCCAAAATATACCTCAGCATAAAAATTAAACTATCACTATTTTGAGATATTCCCAATTTGGAGTTTCCTTACGAACCATAAATCCAATCGGAGAAATTCAGCTCCAAGACCCCATCTGAGTTCTTGTGTTTTTGGATGGTTGATCCACCGGTTGCAGATCTTCCTGGGAACCATGGATCGCAGAACATTTTTTTTACACTCTTCGTAGTGGTGCACGAATTATGGAGTAGAATGAGCTACGTACTAAAAATTGGTACGTAACTCACGCTAGAATTTTGGGTTTTCCCTGATTATCTGGTGGTCTTTTTATTGGAGATTTGGTCCTACTGTGACGTATTTTTGTATGCTTACTGCTTTATCTAAGGAAAGGGATTGTGCGATTGGGGTAATTCCGACTTGCAATAGAGTGTTAAGAATATACAAGCTTGAATATTTTCCGTATATGAACATGGCCATGTCTTATAGGGCTTTGATCGGTCGAATGTAGAGAGTAAGCCATCCATAATCCACCGTATAGAGAACTATTGATCCATCGTTCCCTCTTCCTCAGGCAGAAGGATAATGCATGTTTCATACGCGGAGGGCTACGAAACGATACACCTGCGTGGACCTGGTTGTCCCCTGACCCAGTATCTGCAGGGACTTTTGAGAACCGAGTCAACCGAAGTCAAGTGAAACAATTATGAAGTTTGGCGCAGAATCGACCCACAAAACCCGTCGCGCTCGGACGTGGTCTGACAACGCCGCATAAATGTTATCTAAGCCAGGAATCTAAGCGAGGTTTCTCCAAAGAGGAAAGTTGAGTCTATTACAAAGGATTATTCACGACTTCAGGTATACTATCATTCTCCTCTAGGGCAGTAAGGAGGTACTCAAGGGCGTAAAGTAAATAATTCGTATTCCACAAAATAAAGTATTTCGCGTGGCAGAAGGTTTGACAAGTGCCGGTGACAATAGCCAAAATGAGCAATAATCAGGCCCTCCAATCTTGCCTAGAAATTCGCGTCGGGAACCGGGATGTGCAGCCGGAGATCCTAGGGCTGTTTAGTAGGTGGAGAAATTGCGTTATTATTATGAATAGTACTGGTTTTCTGTTGTTTTGTGGACTAAGAACTTTAGTCGGGCCCAGAACTTAGGAAGAGGACTGTGCGGGAATCGACGGACGCACAAACGGGGCGCTATCCGTTTCCAGAGTAGAAACTCTGGGATTTTGTATTCTATCGATCCTTACGGAAGGGATTCGTCCCGTTAGGATCTGATAGAGATCTTTTGACCTTGTTCAGGCGGGAATTAGAGGGCGGTAGGACACGGGATTCTCTACTGGACTAGTTGCTCGTGTTGTTGTTTTCTTTTTCTTTTTTGGTCGTTTGCTTCTTACCGCTTCACTTCCTATTTTTCGGACGCGTATGTGATCGTATGTGATCTACACATCCACGCTTTGCAATCATGGGTCTGATGTACGTATGTAGAGTATGTATATATGCACGTATAATACGGTAAGCCACAGAGAATGAGCCAATGATAGCATAAATTGAAAAGGGAGCGGACTCAGCGTCGTGGGCACCTGACAATCAATTCCCCTGTCAAGTAACTCGCTCGCTTGTCAAGGTACACCTATCCCTGTCTTCTAAAGTTTAGATGGCCAAAAGACAGAGCCCTAGACATTTCACACGGAATACAGCAGAGAGCCCCCTGCACTGCAGCGGGATGATACCGACACGAGTGCTGTGGGTCCACGCGGGAGACCGCGTGCCAGTGATTCTTCTAGCAATGTTCGACGTTATGCTCTTTCGGAGCTATTTCTTTTTATATTCTACTTATTGATCGTCGGTGGTGAGATGTGGGGAAGAAAGCAATTCGTTAACTCTACCGTTACACAGCAGCTGAATCTATGCAGGTGGCTTTCTCTTCACACCACAGGCCACTTCTAATAGAATGATCCGAGAACCAACCGCAGGGGGAAAAAAGGCAATTCTTCAAGAATCCCGGCTTGAACAATATGCAATCCGTGCATATCTGACCTGAAGACCCGATGATACACCGATTCGAAGATCCCCAACAGGAAGGCGGCATCTCCCGCTTACCTCACAGATAGAAGTCTTCATACGGCGTCACAACGCTCTCTCTGTTACATCAGACCAGACCAGATACAGAGATAATGGATGCCTTGGGCCATTGCGCACGAGCCAGCGTTGCCTTTATCCGCATCGCGTGTTTCAGGATTGCTCTAACTCTTCCCAAAGTTCGACTAATCTCGGAACCCGAATGACCCAGTCGAGCCCCAGCCGCGGATTTCGGTAATACGGAACTTACATACTCGCTGTTCCAGGACCAGACTGTTGGGATGGGCCAGACTCGAAATGGTACGTAAGTATGTTTCAGATCAAACTAGCTACCATTCGTGGGACGACAGCACAGCCTTAATTTTTGCACCATGCTTGGGATGACGATGAGGCGTAACGGAATGACGGATTGTTAAACGTACCGACCCAGAGTGCAAAATAGGGTTTGCAACCATTGCAGTGTAACTCGTATGGGAGTGAGACAACGTGAAGTTATCTACTGAGCCTGCAAAGCATGAACGCGTTGTACGTGTTGTACGTGTTCTGTACCGTACATATCATTTCACTGCTAACTGACTCGCGTGATGTCGGATCATCGCGTACGAACACTGCCGTATGCAAGTCGAATGCGGCGCTGCATTTTGACCCTGGCTAGACTAGGAACGCGACCATCATGCGCATGAAATTGTCTTGGCAGTAGATTACCCAAAGTTGGGTGACCTCAGGAAACACATTGATGTCATAGAATTGAACCGTCAAGAATGGAGATGCTGAAGAACCAAAAGTGGGAGAAGCAGACAACATTCTTTCCTCTTTGGATGACTCCAACAGCTGTTCAGCTAGTTAGATGACATTATTCATTAGATCTAGCGATAAAGTCAAGTCGCATCTGCGAATTCGTAGCGATATAGCAATTAAATGAATGAAATAAGATATAAATAACTAGATTGGCTCAAGGCTACTCTTTCCTCTCAAGAGATCTACTCCCTCTCATTCATAGAACTCTTCCAAAAAAAATTATCTATTAGATGTAAAAATGAAGAACAATTGATGGTAAACGTAGCCTCTCACCAGTTTCCACACTGGTAACCAGATGCTCAAGAGCTCAGCTGATCCCAGACATACCTCGAAACACTATGGGGGGCATACTGTACTGATGCTATATCTAGATGGAATAAACTTCGACATCAATACAATGGAGACTCTGTTTTATCTGACTATATCTTTCGAAGCCTGGCTTAAGGATTAATAAACTTCTAAAGGATGAGTGGATTCCCTTTAGTGAAACGGTGTAAGCTCAGGTGACAGAGCTATACTCAGTAACTATTTTCTATGATACTTTATCTTCTAGCAAGCTACTCATTTATCATCTCTAAGTGAAATATTCTGCTTAGGCTTTGGTTTAGCCCTCCCTCCAGCGAGAAGTTTTACGTATTATCAATCACCCATGATATATCAAACATCATAACCTGGGTCTCTATTAGCACATACTATCTCCAGCAAAGTTATCTACTCCAGACTTAATAGAAAAGAATAACTATACACTCATATTAACATTACTTAATCTGTGTACATCAGTATAATCACGCAATACTACCAGATCTCATTCCCTAACCCAACGGGTGTTGAATTGTATGAAATTTATCACATCTTTCTCTTTGATACTATCTTAGTATTGGTAGCTATAAATGTTGGTTTCCAATCAACATAGACAGACGACTTCGAGTGTCGATGTAGATGCGAAGAGTCAAGAGTTATGCTATCTATACAGCAGCTACACATTGTCTGTTCCTACTGTTGGGATTTTCTGATTATGAACCCGGAATTGCGAAATCGAATATAAAAATCTCCGGGGAATAATATATTTTCTATGTTATAAGGCTGGCTGACTTGATTTTCGAGAGGAAATTTCTAGTTACTACGGAAAATATGTCTGGTCAATTTCACAAAGATTTGGTTGAAGATAAGCGGCTGAGTGATCTGGTGTTATTATAAATCGTATGAGATATGGGAACATGCGATGTAACAAAATTAAAGATATTTCAAGATTCTGAGACGTTGAAAAATAAGAAGCGATCAAAGATTCATGTGAACAGGAAGCAATTTCCTATTTATCGATATATACATATTCGGTCTACCTAGTCTATCTCTAATGCGTGTAGAAATTCTATCATGAAATATAGGAAGCATATACAAAGGCACATTGACACCATCTGAAACAAACATAACAGGGAAGTATTCGTTATAATTCCTTTCTTAGTCGAGATGCAGTCTGCGTTTCCATCTCATCTGGGCCTTCTTGATAGCCCGCTGTGTTCGTTCGAGCGGATAATTGACCGGAGACTCTCCACCGGTAAAGATCATAAAGTCATATAAGAAGCCTCCAGCGACAGCACCGCTGAGAGCACCTACCCAGGGTCCATAGAACCAGTACCAGCTCTTTGTGAATAGCTCACGACCGTGGCCCAGTGCAAACAGGGCCAGTCGTGGACCGAAGTCGCGACTGGGGTTAAGCGCCCCGCCAGTCTGGTGGGCGAAACTAACGCAGAGGCAGGTGATAATGAGGCCGACAATAAGAGAATTCATACCAGCACCAGGGGGCGCGTTCTGATCGTCACCGAGGGCCAGAAGAGTGATTATTAGGATGGCGGTCCCCACGAATTCATTGAAGAAAGCTGTTACGGGTGTAATCCACGGTGCTTGCGGACCCGTTATGAAGCTCCCTATAATTCCTGCATCCGTATTGCTACTGAGGTGGTGCTGGATGGATTCATAGTAGACTCCGTATGCGGTAAGAGCAGCACAGAAAGCACCGATGAACTGCGCTCCAAAGTAATCCGGTAGCTTACGAGTAGGAAGCCCACGGTAGAACCAGAGTACAATTGTGACAGCCGGATTGAGATGCGCGCCAGATATTCCTCCAGAGATATAGATAGCCATCATGGTAGCTAAACCCCATGCCCAGGCAGTGGTGTTGGGATTGCCCGCGTTGGCTAGAATGACGGCGAGATCGGCGCAGAAAGCAATAGTGAGTTGGACGTAAACCGCTAGGGACTCTGCAAGCGCTTCCCGGTGGTGGGTTCTGATAACTGACCAAGTTGTGTGGTTGTTATGTACCTCATCCTCGACGAGATCTGCTACCAGTGGGTGAAGATCCTCCGGAACAGTCTTCTCGTCCAGAACAAGTAAACTGTCCTGCGTTTGATTACCCAGTAAGGGGGATCTTTCATCAGGGATCGCATCGAGATCGTCATCCTGATCTTGTTGCACCTCCTGAGCTTGATCCTCCCTCTGTGACTCCCCTTCTTCGACCGGTGGTAGCTGGTCTGCAGGTACGCCCCAAGTTGTCACACGTTTCAATCGGTCCGAAGAAGGACGAAATGAGCGCGATGAGCGTCTCGTGGACGCTGTCTCACCATTCAAAAGCCTCTTAACCAAGTTCTTCTCACGTCGCATGCGCGCATCCGCGACTTGTGCTGCAATTTTCCGTGGATTGGCACTCTTCTTGATCTGGCCCCTCTCGAGTTCACCCGGATCAATATCCAGCCCAAGCCTCTGAGAATTCTCCGCTGACCACTCAGGCTTCGATAGAAGCTCTTCTCTAGTCGGTACCATGCCTGGCCGCACGACGCGCGGCAGTGGTTTTGCCAAGCTCCATACTGGCTTCGCGTTGTTGGACTGATCGTACGCGGGGTTGAGCTCAGCATAACCGGGCTGAACAAATGGCTCATGAGCCAGTCGCACCTGGGGCGTGTCGTCTGGACCGGCGAGACTGAAACTTCCCAGCGAGGCTCGACGAGGGATGTTAAGCACTCTGCTACTACTCCGTCTCGAGCTGCGTTGTCGGACGCCTGAAAGACCCAGTGTCCTGGGCTCGTCCAGGATGGGGACCCGACCTGTAGGCGAGATCGATCGGTCCCAGTCGCCCGCTCGTCCTCGGCGGTTCTCCAGAGGAGAAGATGACACAGGAGGTTGATTTTCCTCTCTCACACTGTCCTCTATGGACTACGCATATTAGACATGAGATGGTCAATAACCATTACTAGCTGCGCTAGTGTTCAGCTTTAACTCACCCTTGACTGTCTAGTGTCCTCTTGGTCCATGATTCACGCAGGACGAAGGGATCCTATACACGAACTCTTTGCTGACGTCTACTTCTGAGAGACTGAATCGGGGGCTGGTGGTGATGGTGTGGATGTCAGTGTCTATCAGACTGTAAATAAAGACCGAAGAACAACACTGACAGTCGAGCACAGGGGAGAAGAGAGTAGCTTTAAACCCATTAAAACCAACCCCTCCAAACCTTGGTAGAGATCTAAAACCTGAAATTTTGCGTAATAGACGTAGGACGATCGCGATCGTCGTCCTTGTCGTTGGACAAATATCATGCGCTGTGGAGCCCCTACCGGCCCGTCATAGGAATATATCAGAATCGTGCCGGTCGGGAGATCATTATTGGACAATACATCCCTGATAAGAAAGCAATGGACCCGCTATAATAAAATGGAAACAAACTGGTGTCTTAGCATAGAACATAAAGATATTGGCCGTCACGCGATACCCGAAGGTGGATCTGAATTGTGTGTTAGTAAGATAAATAATAGTCCGATTATTCTCCAGTAAAAGCAACCGATTTGAGACATACAGATAGGAAACTTTCACGTGACATAGCACATAATGTTATCGTTCGACATTTTGATTAACAGCAATTAAAGAAATTATCAAGAGCATAAGTACTGCATGAAGATAGACCGTAAGTCGTTATATATTCGATCTAGTACTCGAGATAATTTCCCTACTTACAATGCTAGACTTCTTCGTCTTTTATTTCTTCGCAAGACTTTTCAACCGACGATCATCTCATAGACAGTAGATCTGAGGGCGAATATTATTTTGTACAGTATTCAGCGACTCTTTGTCCCGTGGTAGAAGATGAGTTGCTTTTATGTATATAATAGTGGTGTTTAAACACCGTGAGAATAAGCTGCTGAAATCGGATTATGTCGGGAAGACGGAAATAAATACCATCTTTTTCATTCAAAATTTTACCAAAGACCAAAAAGAAATTGCAGTTGCTAACTGCTATGTGCTCTCTTTAAATATCTTCAAGTATCAGATTGAGAAGCTGAGATCTACTGTTTAAACGTGCTTCTTGCCCCGGGAAGGATGCTTAGCTAGCCACTATCAATATCATTCGCAATTCACTGAAAGCCAGAGAAGTTTGATTTTTACTAGCTATCAAATATTTTGTCTCTATGTATAATGTGAATAGACAGAGGAAATGCTCTAGCTTTTGAATTGAGATATTTCTCCCCACCACATACTTCTCTTCTATATAATTCTCTTCTTACCGCATAATTCTCTCTCCACCATGTAATTCTTTCTTTACCGCGTAATTCTAAGAACAAGCGGCGTTAAGGTCAACAGACCTTTGTCGTGGAATATCCGCTTACGCGGTACAACCGAGAGGAGCGTGGACCCAGCCAGTCAAACGGTTAGCAATGTCAGCTGCATAGCAGTTAGTTGCAATACCGTCCTCAAGGTTACCCGAGGCAGCGATGGATCCAGAGTTGTAGATCCGGGCAGCTTTATAATAAGCCTCGGAGCCGGTGGCGTCTGCCTCGTTGATGCAGTTGGCTAAACCATCGCCGTAAGGGGTTCCAGCAGCTGAGTGACGAGCGGTTAGCTTACTGAATGGAATTTTAAAAAAATACATCTTGGACACTACTTACTTCCTTCACGGATCATTTCCGTGATAGTGTCCTGGGGGCAGGGATTCTGGACAAGGTATGGCGCGATATCGGAGTTGCAGGTCGCGGAACCATTGTGGTCTTGCATCAGACCAGGGTTGCGGACTCCTCCGTTGGTAGTTGGGGCGCGGACGCATCCCCAAGACTCTTGAATCACAACAGCCAGGATGAAGCGCTGGTCAACACCAGTCTCATTGGCAACCTGTTGAATGGCGGTGTAGACACCGTCCATTTCTTCATCAGAGTTGTCGGCAACCCGGTTGCCAAGTTGATCAGTGAACGCTTCACAGGACTGCATCATCAGCTCCCTGGTGCCGTTGAACCTAAATTAAGAATGTTAGTAGCTAGTCGCATAGATTTGTCCTTCTGTGTCAAACGTACAATTGATCAAACGAAATCCTATGAGCAGTGTTAGTTCATTGTATCAAGATCTATTGTTATACAAAAGTCAGACGTATGAAGCTTACCAGTCAGACATGGCAGGCCAGCCTGCTTCAGGAGATCCATTTCCACGATAGAACGTGTAGGTATCCGTGGGAGAAGCTCCAGTCGTGCTGTCCTGGTTCGTCTCGAAGAGATCTCCTTGGACGGTCTCGTCGGTCTCTCTTTTGGCAAGGTCACTGCCTCCTTCACTGAAGGGGAGAGCTGCTGCCAGAGCAATGACAAGGGACGGAGCAAGGAACTAGGCTGTGTAAGTACTTATAATCGTCCTCAGATAATAAAGAAACACTGACTGTTTCGAAGCGCATTTTGACCAGGGATGGCTTTTGTAATTGATAAGAAGGAATGTAAGATGCTGACCGGACTGTCAAGAAAAGGAATGCAATGCTCTAATCTATAGAGTATCTTGATATGGCCTGCCACTCTTGCGTGTTGGAAATAAAAATTCTACTCTACTGCGCAGGATTATCTGGGCTTTTATAACCCAAGATCTTTGAGGAACTGACCGTCAAGATCGAGAATTATCCGTGCGAGAACCGCTCATCCTTGTCATCAGGTCCGGCATACTGTCGCGATGCCCATACGAAGTGGCCTAGAAGGCTTAGGAGCAAGCAAATCTCGCATTCTAGACAGAAAGAGGCGACCTGAGAACAAGGAATATCCTGGGGTAATTCAATATGACAAGCTTAAAAAACGGGCCCTTCGCTTAGAGCACATGGAGAGTCGAGCTTCTCGAAGGCTGTCCTGAATATCGTGGACCATGGATTCACATTATGACGCGTAATTCCCTGAAGCTTAATTACACTGTACCATCAGTAGATAAGTTGCAGTCCATGCCTGAGCGCAGGAAGTCACCGGTCAGAAGACCGTAGAGACCCAAAGAAGTGGAGCTTTTTCCTCCGAATCCTACTTGTTTGTGTTATAAAGACCCTTTTTTTCAGTCAACTGCAGATCTATTAATACATCTCTATGCAATAATTAACTCCAAGACTTCATGGCAAAAGATGTGTGCTGTAGGCTATCTAAGCGAACAACTCAATGGTAGGCGTGGAGAAACAAATTCTGCGATATCGGATTAAACTACTTGGCTAAGAAATTTATCCATCTTGTCAACCAATAAGCTGGCAATGGAATGAATGTAACCCAAAAACTAATAACCCTAAGCCGGATATAGGACCCGTCGGCTTTGGATAGGCCCACCGCTGAATGCTCTTTGTTCGAACAACGGAGTTTGGACAGTGGAAATAAGCTTGAAGAAACCACCCATATAGGTGGAGGCCGCTCCACAAAGTGCAAACTCGGCCATTCTAGATTTGTTAACTACCATACCACCATATGGAGAGAGAAGAGGCGAACTAGAACCACTTGGGTGTTCCGATACTCCACACGCAACTGAATGACACTATCCGTAAGAAAAAGCCATGTTTGATGAAACGCCATCAGTAATTTAATTCCATGCTACTTTCCTACGCCACGGAGATGCTGGCTGAAACGCGTTCCGACACAAAATCCGTGGGTAGCGAACTATCATCAGTACTTGTTCCTGAAAGGGTTCTCAGGGCAGAACTCTAAATGGACAGGAACCAAACTATATCACGTCTCAAGGAGAGTGGGGGTTCGGGACGAAACGCTGTCCGTAATCCAATTGTATGCCAGTCTCCTACACCACGGAGGTGCCGATGGAAATACTTATCCGACATAATCCGTGGTATCAATGGCCATCCATGCTCGTTCCTAGAATGATTCTCAGGGCAGAACGATAAATCGACAGGAACCAAACTATGTCACCTCTCACGTGGGTGGAGTGCGGGATTTTTAATGTCCGAAGGCGAGTAAATTGGCCAGTCGGGATGCCGAGCTTCATGACCCCGCATTTCAAAGTTTTGTGTGGCATTCTGCCCTGAGAATTGCTTCCGAATCGCCTCTTTTTTGTTCTCTACCACCGATATGTCCTGTAAAGCCCGATTTGCATTATCACTCGTCAATGCGCTTCACACATTGCCACGGTGGCTGCGAACAGTGGTCACGCAGGCCGGGCCGAGGAAATGAACAGGACGGTGCCCCGTCAAATACCAAAAACGGTAGACAGGAACTCCGCTCATAAATGTCTGGTTCCGCAATGAAAATTTTTGATCCACAAAATATTCACCTTTTGGGTAGAGTCCAAGGCATTTGTAGCGTTCACATGCCCTTTTCAGTAATACAAACGCCACTTTCCAAAGACAGACATCCGGCTTAATAACAAGAAAGGACTTCTCAATACTCTATTAGTCGGGAAAGGCACCCGTATATCACGTTATTGGTGTACAGCGAGGCCGAGTATGGGGCATGACGGAGAGTCCCAAAACCAGAATCCACTTTAGGCTCCATCGTTCGAGAAGATCACAAACGGCTCACGAACACATGATCGAGAAAGCAATAATGTTGGTGGTATTGACGAAAAAGGCCCCAAATGTCAGTGGTTGAGTAGTAAACCACTATTCCGGGAGTCGGATCAGGTAAAATCAGCTCATCTAAATTCAAGAAAAAAAAAAAATAGATATTTGAATGAAAGATAAATAGGCAGTATGATGAGCTTTTTAAGTGGTAGAGTAAAGTGTAGACCGCAAAATGGTGGATCGATATTTTTTTTGTTATTGGTGGCACACAAGTTCAGATATGTAGCTTTTGTTCTTTTTGTGAAGGCAGATGGTATTGGCTATTAGAATTATAATGGGATTGATTTCGTGTAGCAGGATGAAAAAGCGATGGTGATTATACTGATTTTACAGCACTGTTCATTATTAGTTTAGTTCATCGCATATCTAAGGTAGCGATTCATCTTATTAAGACAAGAATCTGATAAAAAGCCCATCTACAGTAAAGAATTTTGAGTGACAAACCCTCCCATAATCAGGCAAATGTCCTTGCACTACATCAGCATTACATGGGTCTTCAGTGATTATGAGGAGTTCATTTAGATGATGTACAAAACTTTAAAAGGGCTAGCAGTGAACTGAGATACCGCAGCACCTCTTTCCTCACTGACAAGAAAAACCACGATAACCTTGCTTCTACATAGCATGTAGGATGCATAGCACAACCCAAGGAAGCAAAAAGACAAGAAACTTGGCAATATGAACTGCGTGCACAGCTAACTGTTAAAACTGAGGTAGAAGAGGGTACTTGTGCGATGTACGGGCACAGGCCTGTACATTTTGGACAGAGGCCCTATAGCGAAGTCGAGAGAGGCGATAGCGATCGTAATGCCTTTGATATTCTCGCTGGCCAAGCTGAATTTGCATTTTAATGTCAATTCCGGGCGCGAACATGGTTTTAGCTAAATCAGGTACAGTACAAGTCAATCTTACTAGCAAGATGGTAACTACCTTGAATTTCTTAGTCCAACTGCAAAAAAGTTAGCAGTTTATTAGATCTGTCTTAGTCTACTATATTTCGGTCAACAAGAGCGTTATTCGCAAGAGAAGCATTCTGTTTGCTTATACCACTTATTTTGTCGGGAGTATTTTCTTGCCATCTAGTGAGCTAAAAATCTTTTTTTTTAAATATTAGCCCTATCGAGACCTCTGGTTTTGTAGCTGTGGTCTTACAGAATATTGCTTTTTTTTACGGTCTTCACCAGGAAATATAGAATAATATAATGAAGCTTTTCAGTTAATCACTGCGGGCGACTATGTAAAAGCTGCAATAGCTTTATGTGAAATCTCCCAAGGCTGAGACAAAAGATTGTAAACTGTGGCTGTGTCTTCTAACTTCTGTATGCATTGCTATCGTCCTACGAATAGATGCGAACGTTCGGCCGAAAAATGAGGTGGGACACCAACAGGACACTTTAACTCATACAGATTTAGATCCATAAATTAACTCATACTAAGACTGAACCTATTGCACGCGGGACTATGCCCTGTTGTGCCCACAAACGACATTTCTAAACATTATCATCAATCCAACCAGTGTTTTCTTGCATTCCATCCGTGTTACACCCGCATCACTCAACGCGATGGGAGTAAGCTGGTGGACCAGCATTAGTGTCTGACTAACCACTAGACCCTGAAAATAGCCTATGAACACTCAACTTTTAGTATGTATGGCCTAGAGTGGCAGTAAGATTGCACTGCTAAAGTCCCCAATCTATCCCCTGAACCATACTGAACTCCTTATCTGTAAGGGTCCACCACGTGCGCTAGCGTTTGCCCTCTGCATACCTCAGTGGTAAAGGCACAGTTTCCACGATGACTCGAGAAAAATTATGTCGTGGCAAACGGGCATGAGAGCACGGATTTTAGATATCCTCCGTGCTCCGCTAACTCGTTTGGCCCGGGTGAGGCTAAAATATGCATCAACGGAGCCTTGCTTATACGAGATATTGAAGAGAGGATCGTAGACAGTAACCTTGACAATGACACCAGCGATAATAACCTCCTCATGGCTGATCATACTACCTACCCTACCACTTTAAAGCTACTCTCCCAGGAACTGATCGGATATTGAGATTTGATTGAACTCAGATAGAACCCGGTAGATGTTTGCTCCGAAACAGCAATCTTCTCTAAGAGGGTGGCGTCTGCTAGCGTCATCGATGCAGGTGTGTTGTAATCAGTAAACCAACAAAATCACTACTGCTGGTACGACAAATACGGTCAGTGTCTGGTTGGAGGTCGTCACTTTGATGTGAGTCCTGCAGTGTAACTCGGCGACTGCTCACAATTCGATATGACTCCTCTTTGTAGGGTATAGGCCGAACTATTGGACGGGAAACTGACAAATGAGAATTCAGCGAGAGTATGAAAGAAAGACTTCATAAACATCAGAGCTAAAGCAATAGAATTTTCAATAAGTGCGCTGTAGAGTAGAACCATACTTCATAACCGACGATCTTGTTAGAATGTCAACTAAAACATAAAGAATAACTCAGCCATCGTCATCATGTGTTTTGTTTTAAGGTTACGAAACTCATTCTTCTTCACACTTTCTTGCAGTCAAAAAAATCATGGTTCTGCAGATCAATAGTGTGCGTACTCGAAATGAAGTTGGAAATACTCGACTTCGAAGGGGTCGACATCAGCCTAAACGAACAGACCAATCAACATCCTCGTTATCAGCGACACTAAGGCCAGCAGTCTGACAAGACAGTGAATTGCCATATGTGGTCGATGCTGTTGAAAATCATCTCAGAGATGCACATCCACATCAGTTGTCTGCAGATCAGAAGATTTGTTAATTGGATCGAGACCCTATTGGACTAGTAATATTATTCATGACCTCAATCAGCGGAGATGCACGGCTTGCGGCTCCTTTTAAGCCTTTTTATCCGAGAAAAAAGAAATGGAGCCCAAAAGTCAGGACTGGCTGTATGACTTGCCGGTAAGGTTAACCCTGGCAGCTTTGCGGGACCACTGCTAAAACCTCTTCAGAATAAGAAGGATCAAGTGTGACGAAGGAAAACCATACTGTTTGAAGTGTGTCTCCACTGGGCGCAAGTGCGATGGATACGATGATCGGGATCCTCGGACAACGTCCGGCCCAGACCAAACAACTTCTGAGCTCCGACACTCCACTAAGCTTGTTTCTGCGAACATTGGTAGAGATGAGCGGGAGAATCAGTGTTTCCACTTCTTCAGAACAGTCACAGCAGTCGACGTAGCCGGACTTGTTGATTCAGACTTCTGGACTTATGGCTTACTGCAGGCAGCTCATATGTACCCTGCAGTGAGGCATGCAGCCACCGCTTTGGGTGCGTTACATCAAAGATTTATCACGGGAAATGGACTATACTTGCCTCGTAATATATCCTTCAATCACATTAAGTTTGCTTTGACACAGTATAACAAGGCTATCCAGTGCCTTACGAACTCACAGTCTGCTTCCACACAAACATACGAAAATAGGATTGCTGTCTTAACAACCTGCATGCTATTTATCTGCATCTGCAGTCTCCAAGGTCACCAGTCTCAGGCAATTCTTCATATTCGCAGTGGGATCAACCTTATTCGCGAATGGCAACTCGACAAGAGCAGCCCATCCTCGCAGTTATCGCAGAACCCAATATCGGCTGATGTTCTAACTACCATATTCGCTCGCTTTGATTTCCAGACTCGCACGCTCCTAGATCAATTCACGAAGGAGACGTGGTCTCAGACCTTTAAATTATCGAATGAAAGCCAAGAACCCTTTCGTTCATTACCAGAAGCATATGAGAACCTGGTAATTCTTTCCAATGCGCTTCTAGAACTTATTCAGAAGAGAGAATTCATATTGTTTGATCAGGTGAAAAACCTCCTCGACCAACGGGGCGTATACGCGGCATACTTCGAGAACTGGGATGACAGGTTCTCCGGCTACCTTGCAGCCCTCACGGATACAAGTCAAATCAAAGACATTAATATCCTTCGGATTCACCGACTCCTCATGCATGTCGCTCTGAATATTAACCCATTTGAAGGGGAACTAGGATACGACCGGTTCCGAGACTCGTTTAACGAGATTGTCGAACTTGCCAGTACTGTTATCGGGACAGAAGCAAGTAGTGTTTCTGTCAGTCAACAAAGAAATAAAACAAATCTCTCAAGCATATATCCAACAGAACGGCAAACAGCTTCGTCCCCGTCGTTTTCTGCATCTATGGGAGTCATTGAACCCTTATACTTCACTGCATCAAGATGTCGGGATCCTATTGTTCGCTATAAAGCTCTTGACCTTCTGTCTTCCTATCCGAGACGAGAAGGGATATGGGATAGTAACCTCGCAGCAAGAATTGCAGAAATGGGCATCAAGATAGAGGAGAATGCAGCCTCGAACCAGCCTATAACATCTTCCGAGCCTTGTTCGTGTGTGACAAGAACAAGCGACTTTAACATTTGTGCGCAACATCGTATCCGAGATGTGGATCTCTTTTTTCAGGGCGAACGGAAGGTAAAGATCGTGCTGAGAACGGTAGAGCAAGCGAAGCAATCGGAAAAAGGAAAAGAAGTTATTATTGAATGGTAAGATGTACACATGTCAACAGATTGCATGGCAATCATACTCTTCCAAAATCTATGATGTATTGATGTGCAGTTAATACCCTTATGTAGTTTAACGAAAAATATTTAAGTCAGAATTATTTCTTATCCCACACAAAGGACCCCTTAATTCCACTGCAAAATACAATATTTCCAATTCAAACTAGACTAAAGTCCATCCACCATTTGACGCGATCACCGCCCCCGTGATACCCTTATCCTTCATAAGATACAAATACGCCTCAGCGATATCCTGCGGCTCGCCAATCTGACCAACAGGCAACATACTTGCCATTGCCTGAAATGCCCCTGCTCCGACCTTGTCTTCTAACTCCCTTAACAGCTCGGTGTCCACAGCGCCAGGACTGACCAAATTGGTTCGAATAGGAGCCAGTTCCTTCGCCAGTCCTTTCACAAGACTATATAGTCCACCACCATAAAACGAACCTACACCCCAGCCCTTCCCCATGGGCTTCTCGGCCGCCACACCGCTGGTCAGAGTAAAGGAGGACTTGTTGCTATTGACTAGATACTTTGACGCATGCTTCGCCACCAGGATGGCGGAGAAGACGCGCACCATACCAAACTGCTGCAGCTTCTCGACTGTGATCGAATCCAGCGGCTGTTCCGAAATCAGATCTCCCGCCGTGTAGACAATATGGTCGACTTGTCCGATCTTCTCGAATAACGCGGCAAGGGCTTCGTCCACGGTGGATGGGTTCGAGAGATCGATGGCGTGTCCAGAGATACGGTCCTTGGCGGACGGATAACCCTCGATGATGCGAGAGATAGATCTCTGGATCTTTTCCTGGTTCGAGGAGGCAATGAACACCGTAGCGCCGTTCTCGATGCTAGCTTCTGCGACGCAGAATCCGATTCCAGATGTTCCTCCGAAGACAATGACGCGCTTTCCAGCGAGTTTGGAGGTGTAGAGCTTTTTATCAGACATTTCGTTCTGACTTGAATAGAATCGAGATATTAATTGTAGTCTTGATGTTGGACCTGTCGCTCTAGACAGAAATCGAAAGTAGGAATCACACTGCTATATTTGCTTGATACCAAAAGAATTCCCTTGCCCATGATACTCCCTTATATATTACAAATACAGAAGAAATATAACGGATCAGACCAATTCCCTTCCGAGATGAAGCCCAACTATGCACATACATAAATCACGGGAACGCTCCGGCAGCATTTATTTACAAAAATCCAACGAATCAACACTCACAATAACGCCACTATACACTTTATGACTCTTCATGAAGATAAAAATAAAATCCTCTATTACTCATCACAGAAGCACTATTTTATGCAATAAATATAGTTCTTTAAGCCCGGTAGAAAAACGGAGGTACCCGGACTTAGAGAGGATGTGGAGTACATCCGCAAAGCTAAATCGCCAGTTATCATGAGGCGGCGAGTTATGGCTTTCCGACGGGTCAATTATCCCTCCGCAGTTGCAATATCGGTCAAAACTAGTCCGTGGGTTTGCAAAATTATTGCTATTTAGGAGGGGCGAGGTTGATGAAAATACCTAATTAGGCAATGCAGCCGGAGTTCGTAGCCTTTGTGAGCACCGAATGCCGAAGGCACTAATGAATATCCTGATCTAGTTGGAGGCACTACAAATCATTTGGGTTGCAATAGGGAAGTATGCCTAGGTTAACAGGGACCGTCACCAACTCCGATTCATTTCCGCAGATAACAACAAAGCAAATTGCTACATCGTGATGAAGGGGGAGCAAACACCGCATGTCAGGACTCAACAGAAAAACATCGCAGATAATACTAGCATTGCAGGGAATATTTTTGAGAATCGTTTCCACTATGATACAGCTGACCAACGCACCACTCCTAATAACTCACACCGTCCCAAATGAAACACATTGGAAGGGACAACTACGGGACAACTTCAGAGATATCATGTCGGAAGATAAAGAAGACAATTTGCCGGTCGAGATTCAGGTTGACAACTACGGCAGCAGTACATCGGTTGACAATTCGTGGCGAACTGTGCGGCAGTCGAGATGATCCATGACTTCCTGGACTATGGATACAGCAAGATCATTCGATGGGTTATTGTCGAGCAGGAATCACCAAGCGTTAACTTCGAAATTTTCCTTTGAAAGTGTTAATACATCAGTACATATGGAGAAAAGCGAAGCACATCTTACCTCGGGAAAATAGGTTGTCACAACAGTTCGGTCGGAAAACTTCCTGCCAGCCAGCGCTTTCAATGCCTTGGTAGTGGATTCAACGTTGTCAAACTTGACGTAGATCTTGCCAACACCAGCAGACTGCCTGCTGCCTCCTGAAGGACGAGGAATCTTCATATCAAGCACCGGACCATACTTCTCGCATTCGTCGCGTACATCATCACAGATTTCTAGGCAAATTGTCAGATATGTTCCTACAGAAACGTAATTTCTCTCCAGCGTATTCTTACCTTCGTAGTCATCGTTATCCATAAGCTCTTCCGGAGTCACCATATTCAACAGCTGCAACACGCGGCTGGTCTCCAGGTCTTGAGAGGTCGTCTTGGCGAACATAGACATGGCATTTACTCCCATATCGAGGCCAGCAGCCTGGGTGGCACCAATACTGGCACGCACAACCTTCAGATGCTTGTCACCAAGCTCCATGCCGTTGAGACCCTCCACGGCAATGCCGGTAGCGTTTGGATCAGCATACTCGCAGAAAGCAATTCCCTGGTCACTACTTAGAACACACCACATGATCCACAAGATTAAAGAAAGTACTCACCCGCGACTCTTCAGTTCCACTGTCCTTAACCAGAACAAACGACTTGAGCTCGCCAAAGGACTTAAGCAGCATTGTGACAGGCTCCTCAGGAATATAGAGCGGGATATTGGACACGCAGATCTTGTTGGGTGAATCGGGTACCTCACTGTGCACCACACCTTCCTGGTATTCCTGCTCGTCGACTGCGTTCGGAACGATGTAATCCTTTGGTCTCCTGATTTCAAGGCCCTTGGGTCCGCCATTGGCAGCGCCATTACCAGTATCCATGGCTTCGTGCTCCTCCATGGTAGCACCATCGAAGGCAAGGGCGACAGTGGCATCATTTGGCGACTTAAATTCCACCAGAGCATACGACTTCTCCTTAGAAATCTGCGCCGAGACACAGGGGTCTACACCGTTAATGACATTTAGGCCATTAAGCTGAAGATTGAAGAAAGAGACGAGGCTCTCTTCCGTAACGGTCGAAGGAATGTTGTAGACGAAAAGACGCCTAGCTTGCCGCGAGTTCGAGGGCTTAAGAGCAGCACTGTCTGCCGTGCCACCAGGCTGGTTCATGAAAGCCTGCAAACGACTGGGGTCCATAGGTTGCTGACGAGGCGCTCCAGGAAGAGGGAACATGCCTGACAGCTTTGCCTGCTCAGCAGTGACATTCTCGTATCCCGGAGGCTTGATATCCCACTGTGTAAGTCGGCGTTTGCGCTCCAAGACAGAAACCACATCCGTCAAATCAGGAGTCGGAGACCTCTTTCTCGGTGGCGTTGCACTTCTTCTCCGCTCTCGCCCACCATCACCACCACGCTCACGGTCTCTGCGTCTTGGTCGGTCATCGAAGAGATCTCTATCACGTCGAGGTTGACGATCCCGATCTTCAAAATCACGTCGTCGTCTATCGCCTCGGTCTCGATCCCACTCGCGGTCGTCCCTGCGGCTGGAGTAACGGTCTTCACGTTCCCTTGCTCGATAGTCGCGACTGGAAGAGTATGAATCTACCTCGTGTTCCCGACGTGCAGCTCTGGAACCATGGTGAGGAGACCTCGAACGTCTCCGGTCACCCCTATCACGTCCATCTCTGTCACGATCTCGTCGTTCTTCACGCTGAATATTCCGATAAGGTTAGCATATGAGACCAAGAGTGTCGCATTTGACACAGTAGCCATAACTCACGTAGTAATCCCTCGAGCGCCCTGGATCTGCACATTAAGACTTATTAGATAGAATTCCAAAGTAAACAATACAAGAGCGCAAATCATGCTCTCACCTCTAGAAGAGTAGGTGTCGCCGTTCATATTGGCTTCAACTCCTGCGGCGAATAGCAGATCAATGGACGATCTCGTCCTCGAAATTAAAGCTTCAAACGAGCGCTCAAAGAACAGTGAGAAAGCCTCTGATATAAGACGACAGTCAATCACGGAGGCGAATGTTGCTGGATACAGGCGACAGCCCGGAAAAGTTGCATGTCGAGATGGCGCCGAACTCTGAAGCTCTGCTAGAGGGTCAGCAACCGCCGCGCCTAGTACAAAAGTGGCTAGCGCAGGAGCGCGTTTGCGGAGGTCGAGAACGCGATCTACACCGCCTTCCGCATCTGCCCCATCTCAGGGCGGCAGAATAATCTATCAAAGGAGTATCCGGGGGTTTGGCCATGATGAACTGACGCCCTGACAGTTTGCAAATCATGTCTACGGCGTCTTTTTCGGAGTGGCGCAAGCTTCCAATCAATTTGAGCGAGCTCTGTATCAATACCACCCTCCGCTGTGGACAGTCTTTCCGGTAAGCTCATATCGGATGGAAACGTTACTTGTCGATAAGAGATCACTAACGAATCCACTCCAGATGGCGGAAACAATCCGATGATGATGAGTGGAGATGTGTCCTCCATGGGCGCATACTGTCATTGAAGCAGGATCCCACTCATCTATACTATAGATCATACTCTCTATCCAAAAATCCGCTTCCAACACCTCCGGCATCCACCTCTCCCTCCCGTGCAGCATCCAAAAGCGCCAATGACGACTCGGCCGACCAATCTGAAAACGATGCAGACGACATTGCCTTGGCCCTCATAAAGCATTATTTCAACCTCTCTTCAGAATTAACCCGTCTCTACTCAGAATGGTCAGCTCTAGACCCAAATTTCAAAAAGAAGGCTCCTCAATTCACTGGAATCCGAATACTACGCCAAGACGCCTGGGAGGCCTTGGTTTCTTTCATATGCAGTAGCAACAATAATATCTCACGCATCTCACAGATGGTTGAGAAACTCTGCGTTCATTATGGTCCTTTGATCGGTACCATTGGCGGACAAGCGTATCACGACTTCCCCTCACCGCAGGCGTTGACTGGGAAGGACGTTGAATCTCGCCTGCGTGGTCTTGGTTTCGGATATAGAGCAAAATATATATACCAAACTGCAGTTATGGTGGCTAATGAGAGGGAAGATGGATGGCTTGATACGCTACGGAATCCCGAGAGTCCTGCCTTTGGAATTGAACCTGCACCAGGAGGGGAGATGCAGCCGGAAGGGAGAGAAGGGTACAGAAAAGCGCATGAACAATTACTGGAACTTCAAGGCGTGGGGCCAAAAGTTGCAGATTGCGTTTGCTTGATGGGACTGGGTTGGGGAGAGGCCGTACCAGTTGACACGCATGGTGAGTTTAAATTTCGAGGAATTTTAGCCTGTCGAAAATGAAACTGACAAATTACGATTAGTCTGGCAAATCGCCCAAAGAGACTACAAATTTGGTCGAGGGGGAAACAAAACCCTTAATAAGGCCACCTACGATGCCGTGGGTAATCATTTCCGCAAGCTCTGGGGCAAGGAGGCTGGTTGGGCTCATAGCGTACTCTTTACTGCTGACTTGAAAACCTTCTCTGGACGACTGAGTAGCTCCAAGAAGATCAAGGCTGAGGTTAACGTGAAGAAGGAAGAGGAAGGGCAAGAAGATATTAAAGTCCAGACGAAAGTCACTACCACGGTGGCTACAAAACGGAAGATCAAAGAGGAAGAAGATAGTTCCGCTGATGGTGAGACCAAAAAAGCAAAGGGAAAGGTTGCCATACAAGCTTCAGAAACGACACAAACGAGAAGAACATCCAAGCGCCTAAGGAAAAAGTGAAAGGGAGAGTTATTTTTGTTCCTCGTCCACTATGAGCTACAGTAGAATTGTATATTGTACCTAGACACTATGCATGTAAAATATACGGAATTCCAGCATCTTGAAAATACATCAAGCAGAGAATCATCATTTCATCAAATTAGTAAAATTCAAGCCTTCAACGAAGTAATATAATCATACGCAACCAAGGTAAAAATCAAGCCCTACCAACCCCATATCCCAATTAGACCACCGATCCAACAGCCTTCCTAAGCGCAGAAATATACCCGATAACTTTATCCCTCTCCATCTTCGAGGATAAGGCTACCGAGATCATCAATGCCAGCACAGAAGCCAGAGCAACCGCCTGACGCAGCCCCGTCTCCTTTCTCCTGCTCTGACCAGTCGACTGCACCTCTTCCTTCGTCCGCAATCTCACAACACTTTTCTTAAACATAAAATCCCTCAACGGAATGAAAATACTCCTCAACCAATACTTGAACTGCCAATGCGGATTGAGCATCGTATTCCTCCCTGTCCGGCGCATTAAGGTACCAGCTCGTACACCCAAACACCCAGACGAGTTTCTTGGCTGTTTTCTGGATCTAGTCGTTATAGTTTCCTTCGGCTGATGCAGTGACAGCGACTGTATCTGAAGAGAATATCCCTATCTTGCTGAAGGGATTAAGGGTGGAGAGAAGAGAGGGATAGAGGGAGTCAAGAATGGATTTGAGCACGTGAAGAGTGAAGTTTATTTGGCATTCAGTAGAATATGTTACGCATGAGTGGCCTGTTGTGGTATTGGGACCCATCATGATGAAGAAGTTGGGGAATTGAGAGACGCAGATTCCGTAGTATGCTTGTGCGACGCCGTAGGAGAATTGGTTCCACTGTTCGGATGGTCGTTAGATCATACCGAGATTCATACTCGTCCAGATGAGGGGATACAGGACAGGGTTTTGGAAAGAGAAATGGACCCAAACTCACATGTTCATTCAACGTAATACCACCTTGAACCTTAACTTCCAACGGATACAACACTTGTTGTGTCTGGAACCCATTGGCGAGAATTATTGCATCTGTATGCACTTCCTTCTCCGTTGTCTCTTCAATGGGATCTGAATACACGAGCTCCATATTCTTCCTATGCAGACATGCGAAGTAATCCGTATCCATGACCTTTCGCTTACAACCAAGCTCTACCTTCGGGATCAAGACCTCGTGATATTTCTCCAGAGCAGTCCGTTTAAGATATCCGATTTGCGTCTTCTTCGGACCCTTGCGGAACTTGCTTCTTGTTGCAAGATCGAGGCCAAAGAAGTCCTTTTCCATGAGGTAGTAGAGATATCATTTAGCATTATCATTCACATTATACATCACACTTCCTGGACAAGCTGAACTTACCATATAACAACAACCTCCTTCCCATCCACTCAAGCTCATGATCCCAATTCGCAGAATGAGACATCTTCCCCTGATACCTCTCCACTCCCTTAATCTCACACTCCCTCAGTACAGATAGCTCTCCTACCGCTGAAACCAGCACCCGCGCACGTTTCTGATAGATCTAACCCTTCTTCTGATCTATAATCGTCACGATTCATGTCCCGCTACTTTCGTCGGATTCGACTTTCTGGACCATAGACCGGAATATAATATGGTGCGAGATGTCATGCTTCTCTGCTACGGAGCGGAAATGAGCGATGATTTCTAGATAATTAATGGGATATATATACGTATGATTTAATTAATCAACGCAAGAAATTCCAGGTAGGACAAGGATAATCGCCGGGCACATAGACGCATAAATAGTTTTGTGATCCAGCCAGGCCCGCGAAAACCCCATACTAATTATCGTGTAATGAATACGTCGCTTGGATTTCCTTTCTTCATATACAGGGCCTATTGCACTCTTTTTCCGATGGGAATTCATCCTACATGCTGTGCGAGATATGGGGTAATTATCTCCGAGTGTCCGGGGAGGAACAACACTCGCTACACCTTCCATGAATTCTAATATCAACTTCAAGGCAAAGCTATCTGCACCTGGAGAAACGCCAAGGAGCGACATTTAACAAATTTCTAGAACAAGCTTAAGCCATTATTTTATTAAGAGTGGGAATTTTTGTCCATTTCCGGCGGCGTTAGAGATACCCGTGGGTTTGAAAAATGGGGTCCGGGAAACTTTCCTTTTCGTCTGGTTTCCCCCAGATAGCTCGGACTGGGGTGTGGAGATAACCCCGCAGATTTCTGCAGGATAAGTGAAGTTCAGATGTTGTCTTGGCTCGCCTCGTATCTTTTAAAGATCGGGCTTGGTCGGGTAGTAGAGGCCGATTGTGCTGCTGCATTCTTCCTTCCTAACTTCAAAAAGTCTACACGAAACGGCGAGAGCAGCGCAGTTAAGACCAAAGAAGAATAAAGAACTCAAACCGGATATCATCGACGGTATTACAACAAACTAGGTACATAGAAAGGTATGTGATCCTATTCCTTACATTATGTCAATATACGTCGTTCCCATATATAGTCTATTCTGATTCATACAACAGAGATGGCTCAAGAACTCATCAAGGGGACCGTCCCTTAGGCCCAGCTTCCAAACGCTTTAGAGATAGTCGAACGACCTATTCACGGATTGCCAAGGCGGTATTAACAGATCTTCTGCTAATAAGTTCAGTCCCAAAGAAAATAATTTCGTGAGGACTTCTGCAAACACCTTCACAGGTATGTTGTTCGTATCGCTATGCATGGTCAAGTAGTACAGTCCTCAGCTACTTCTCCCATCTGCTGCTCCTATGCAGGCAGTCGGGACATCATCCCCAGAGTTTATCAGTTAGCGGATCGAATCTGGCTCCCCCATCTCTGTGCTCCACAAGTGTGGCGCTGGCAGGTTATGCAAGATGGCAGGTAATTATGCTGCTCTGTTCGATAGCCGCATGCTTCTGTTGTCGCGATGTATCGTCCAAAAATACCCACTGCAGTGTTCATAAGGTGCATAAAAAAACAATTGTTCTCTGATGGTGAAATTCCCATGGCGGGAGAATGTTGTGTTTTGCACGATGGGCAGATGGGCATTGTCCAACCGTATTCGCGATCAATGGGTACTGTCTAAAACAGGATT
Organism: Paecilomyces dactylethromorphus; assembly: GCA_029606265.1. Classification (NCBI taxonomy): domain Eukaryota; kingdom Fungi; phylum Ascomycota; class Eurotiomycetes; order Eurotiales; family Thermoascaceae; genus Paecilomyces; species Paecilomyces dactylethromorphus. The sequence goes on along the minus strand of JAPVCE010000008.1, from coordinate 65,275 downwards.
CATAACAATATTTCGGAGGCAGAATCGACCACAATTAAGGCGCGACATTGGTGGCTTCATCCCATTCCCATTCCTTTAATAATTGCTGCACTCGATACTCAGTAGCCCAGCCCAAATCAGCTTCGATGCCCCTAAGCAAGCGAAGGATTGTTCGTCGTTCATGGGACTCAGTCAGACACTGGCCGCTAACAAATAATGGCTGCAGTGAGTTGATCCGTACAGAGCCGTCCGGGCGAGCCATGGAGATACCGCAGATCTCATAACTGTGGTAACGTATCTCACTTTCGATGGAACGGTACGACTTCAGTCTGTTGGTCACAGTACTCCGCCTCGCAGTCGATTCGTGTGGCTTGTTGATGAGAAGCAAAATCCGAGCCATGTGGTAGTGTTGCATTGCGGACGCACACATTTGAAGACTGTGCCAGATTTCGGGGAAGGGTTCATAATCGCCCGTTGCGACTTGTGAGGGGGATCGCGAAGGTTCCAGCCGTGCAACAGGCCGGAAGGTATCCGGAAGACCATTATACCAGGTATCGAGCTCGGCTTGAAGACGATACCAGCGCTCCAGCAGGGTCTGCTGTGAGACTCCGATTCCCAAAGGTCCTGTATCGACTGGGCTGTTGGGACCCAAGTGAATATTATCACCAGCTGCGATAAAGTTCACAATCTTGGAAAGAATCCACATAAGCGCGTTGCTAATTAAATCTTCCTTCATAACATCATCACCCTCCGGATAACCAGCAGGTGTATTATTGCTTGGCCGGACGAATCCCATATTATCAATCTGTAAACCAGCATCGGTCCATATCACCAAATCCTCAGTATTTAACCGGGTCTGACATTCATTGATAACTGAATGTTCCGATCGTCAGTTAACCAGTCACGTCATGAAGGATGGGCAAACCACTTACAAGCAGCCAAATAATCTTGTCTAGCAAAATTCCAAAAGGTCGCTTTCCTTGCCTTCGAAAGCCCTGTCTTCTTTGGTGGCGGGAAAGGTGTTCCACCAGGTGAGGCCTGTTGTTCAAGAGGTACCATACCAACCTCTGCAATGTCTAAAAGGGACTTGACACCACTCAAATGCCGGTTCCAGGCTGGCCCAGTCGCATCCAGAAACTCATAAACTGATAAGATCGCTGTGGCAGCAAGGACCTCATCGGAGTGCACACTCGACAGCCGACTATTCGAAAAGCGACGTCTTCGTTTCCGAGCGTTTTCAGCATCTTCGCAGAGCTCTACAGCTTGCCATTGTCCAAATGCCTCTGGGGTACTTAGAGGCGGAGGGCCTTCAGCATCATGTTGCAGTTCCTTCATCAGCAGGTGAATGGCTTTCTCGTAATACTTTGCGCCATACCAAACCCATTCGACATTCACAGCGTCTGTCCATACCTCCATTGATGCCTGCCGCCCAACAACCCCACCCGCCGGAGCTTTTGCACCTTTAACACGCCCTAGCTGTTTCGCAGCGTATGCACAAGCAGCATATTTCAGTAGAGGATTCGTGAGAGACTTGACGGGAACGTAAGATGCAAAGTAGGTTCCCAAATCAAAAAGATCCATCCTAGCGACTGTTAGCTTTCCAATCCTAGATTTATGGAGACTTCATGAAACTCACCACAACCCCGGTGTTTCCGAGAAATGACGCAGTAAAAATGCGATCTCATGCTCCGTCTCCACATGGACATCTGGCCGCAGATCCGCAGCTGCTCCCCGCGACGTCAGGGACATCGATGTATATGAGGATTCCCTCCGATCCACAGGAGTATGTAGATTAGGGTCAATATTAGGCGACAAGGAACTGGACGGGTTGAGAAGGAAATTAATATTATTGTTGGAGGAAGATATTGATGCTGATGGCGACGCCGCTGAAGGTGGAATTGTACCACGTAGGTGGTTCGGCGAATGAATCGATGGTGCTGACGGAGTGATTTCGACATTATAAGAGACATTATCGTGCGACATTGATTGATCCATGGGCGCGTGGAACGGATACTGGTCGTGAGTCGCTGCTGCGGACAGAGCCTGGAGTCGCGTCTCTCCCTCGCTAGGGACCCTTATTTCAGGAGAAACATTCCATTCATTATGCGACGCATTGGCGACGGCAGCTTCTGACGCTCCCAGGGTAGCCTCGAGGTCCTCAGCGTAGGGGTCGGAGTTGTCGACGAAGACCACTTATATCCAGTCTCAGCCATTGTCTTCCAGAGAGAGCAGCGGATGTCAAGGAGGTCGCATACCATTCTTAGGGATATCAAGCCAGACGCTGTGCTCATCGAATGTATTCTTGTAGGAGTAGAACCCCTTCAAACTCCCCTTGCCCGAGCCATCCTGGTCCTTATTCATCGAGGCATTCTGCTGGTGACGGAAGACGATACCCTCGCTGGGCCGGCATTCTCTCGATGCCCTACGGCATTGGGTACATTCAGGCTTTCGCTCATCGCACTTTAGCTTGCGAGTCCGGCACGTCAAACTGCATCGCCGTCGATTGTCAATGAGTCAGTTGAAACGCTCCAAAAATAGCCATAGCGCGCTAGAAAGGGATAAAATCCAGAGGGAAAAGAGGGATCCAAACGTACCAGCCTGTTCGAGACCGCATGCCGGCTGATCAGGGTACCCCTATGCGCAGCAGCATCCGATAGACGATCTGGAGAAAGACCGATGTGGAGAGCCAGCAAAGCTGGAGAAATAATGCCTGCGGGTGTGGATGGCCGAGACCACACGTGCGGGAGTGGGGAGCAAGTGTGGATGTGATCTCGCCCGGATCGGTCAACTTGTGCGGGGAAGAAGAACCGCCAGCCAACAATGAGATGACGCTGTCTCTCCAGATGTTCTCCACGTCCTTGACAGCGATCTTTCTGGAATGCTGGATAGGCTGCAGCGATCGACATCGACTGAGACGGAGATCGCTCGGGGAGGTTGATCAAGTCGTCCGTTTGAGCAGGCTAACTTTAGCCAACAGAGCCGACGCACAGCCCCCATGTTACGCAGACGATGACAGGAGATACAATGCAAATTCATGGATTTTACGGACTAATCAGACTAGTTTAAAATACGGAGAATTACGAGAGCATGGGGGTTGGATCTACGCACGGAAGTCATAATCAAAGTGATCAAAAGTACATCTCAGGACCATTAAATCATTAACAGTGGTCTTCCCCGAACTATTTACATCCAGAGATGAAAAAAGAAGTATGGCAACCAGCCATGTGTGCAAAAAAAATGCAATAGAAAAGCCTCGAACGTCGAGATATGTACCATGTGCAATAGACAATGGAATATACACAGCATATTAACATGCCCAAACATGGTGTGCACATAGGCCAGATGGGACGCGGCGGGGAATAATGCGGATGAGAAGCGAAAAAGATAAGCTTCAAAGGGGGAGAAAGGACTTCCAAACATTAGCATAGGGTATTAAGTACCGTTGCTTCCTAAGAACGCCATTCCCAAAGCGCAATGCGCAATATTCAAAGCAGCAAGCGAGCTCTGCAGAAACAGATGAACGCTGTTCTGCCAATTTAAACGGCCGGTACACCCGCACTGCGTTGCCTCAGTGAATCAAAAAGATACTCGGGAGGCACTCGGCGCATGCTGGTAGGCCGGTCGGTTCCACTGGTCGGGGCACGAACGTAGCCCTGGCGATGACGCTGGATCTTGTTGAGGATGATACCAATCAAGACAATCAAGAAAACACAACCAAGGGCGCAACAGAAAGCGACCAGAACGATGATACCATTGGATAAATGACCACCTTTGTAGATACGTTAATAACAGCTGTAGCTTGAGGGAGGAAAGAAAGAACTTACGACTCTTGCTAAACGTATTCTTGTTTTCACTAATGAGCTGCGAGATGCTGCCTGGCTCGTCATTTCCGTTCGTTGACAGGATAAATGGAGAAAGAGCGGTGCCGTTGAAGATAGCAGCTGATGCGTTTCCAAAGTCTGGAAGCACAAGCTGGCCGGTGACCAGAAGAATCTGGTCATTATTCAGGAACTGGGTATTGCCATGATTCTTACTTGTCTCCAACACCTGAACGTCACGGATCGTTGTCTGTTGGCCAAATATGTTACCAACAGAGTGGAAGTTGGAGCCATCATAGTAAAACAAAAAGCTGGAGCCGTTGGTAGAAGACTCGCCCGCCAGCCAGAATTGGGAGACGTCTTCATTGGCCGCAGAGAGAACAGTAACAGGACCCGGAATGTCACTCGGGGACGTTCCGTTCATTGAGTTCCAGCTCTGGTCCTTGGCATTGTACGTTGCAACCATGCTCTGGTTGTTCGACACAGTGAGATTACCGGCGACCATCAGCACGTCATTGCTAGCCCATTTGAGGGTGGAAACTACTCCGCCAATGCCAAAACCAGGTCTGTTCCATGAGCTTGACGACGTGTCATAGAAGCAAACACTAGGGCAGGGAAGCTGGCCAGCCTCCTGGAACTCTCCACCAAAATAGACCTCCGAGGAACTGGGGCGTGCAGCGATAGAGTTAACTAGCACAGTATCACCAGTAAGTGGAGCGGGTTGAGGACTGATGAAGCTGTTGTTAGAAAGGCTATAGACTACAAAGCCATTCAAAGAAGTGCTGCCCACGGTGCCGGTGACGGTTCCACCCGCATAGAGAGTATCGTCTTTGACATCCATAGTGAGAATAGTTGAATTGCTGTCAACCCCAGATGGGAGACCAGTCACGTTGTTACCATTTCCGCCGTCCATGATGAGAATGTTTTCAATAGTCGAGCCATTGGTGGCTTTGGCAGAGAAATGCCCTCCGAGGACGGTGAGATTGCGACCATTGTTCTTGTCAAAAACACCGGTGACCACGCCAGTGAAGTTCTGGACACTAATATCCCGCTTGGTCAATGATGAGTCAGAAGTAGATGTCTCCTTCTCGAGTGTTATAGGAAGAGGCTCAATCGCAAGGTTGTTGTTCGAATCTGTCAGGGACACAGCACCGTTGGCGGAGATGCCTCCAGAGGCAAGGTTTCCTGCAAGAATGCTGGTGTTGCTCACATTGGCCGAAGCGCTCAGCTGACCGTCAAAAGCCAGCTGATAGACATTGAGATTCTGCAACCAGTTCTTTTTCGAAGGAACCCACACGGCAAATCCAGACGCAGCGAAGGACGAATTATCGCCGAAGGAAAGGACCTGATCAAAATCGCCACTGACAGCGACAGTGGTCTCAGCTGTATCCGTAGAGACATTTAATGAAAGGGCGACGACAGATGTGACGCGACCATTGACACCAGCCCCCAGAGCGGACCACGCTTTGGAAGAGAACGAGTAGGCTGCGACGCCCTTGAGGTCTGTATTTTCGCCGGTTGTGGTACCTGTGAAATTACCTCCGACATACAAGTAGTCATCCAAGGCCAGTATGGAGTTCACTTGAGAATTCAAGCCACCATCAGGTAACGACGTCGCGTTTCCGTCCGAAAAAGACATGATGTTCTTAATCGCTGAGCTCGAGAAATTACCTCCGATATAGATCACGCCATCATTGGTCGTCATAGTGGTTATCAGTGCATCCTTATCCAGATCGTTACCCGCTTCGTCGATGGCAGACTGCGAGAAATTGTTGCTGGTAGTCGTATCAGTTGGGTCATAATCGTACAAGCCATTCAAGCCACCGGTCGATGAAATGAGCTGGTATCTAACGCGCGAAGCCACGATATCAATGTCTCCCTGACCGCTCGCGGCAGCCAATGTGACACTGGTACGGAAATCGCTGCTGCTAGCATCGACGTATCCAGTGTAGATGGTGTCGTATTTCTCATAGTCGTTTGTTTGATAGATCAGCATCTGGGTAGGAGCTGTAGCATCGGTGCCGGTCGCGAAGTTGCCCGTGACATTGACTATTCCGCGGGAGTCGCACGTATCATCCTGGACACATCCAGGAGTGTATATTCTCACTGTATAATTTCCTGACTGCTTGATATCTGCCTCAAAAGTGACTGAGGTGCTGCTTGCGTTCGAGGAGCTCACTTGGGCGCTCACATACTGCGATGAAGTCTGACCAGACGGCATCACTGTCCATGCACCCGTTGTGGTTGCTTTGGAGCTGTAGTCAATATTCGCACATGACGGCTCATTGAAATCATCGATGGCGAAAGCGTAGATATCTAGGTGAGAGTTAGCAAACTAAACGAAATTCCCGTCTGCAAGGATTCCGCTACTTACCGTCCTGGAACAACTCGATGCCATCGAGACCAGCACCTTGTCCGTACCAATCCAAGATTTCAAGCATAAATCCATTCATACCAACACTGTTGACAAAGCTGAAATCGCGGTAAGTCTCACTTTTATTACTGGACAATGGGCATGAAGCGTCGCAGAATGCATCCTCGCCAGAGCTGGGATCAGTATATGTCAGATTCATGATCCCGTTATCCGGGAGTGCAGTGAATCTGAAGGACTTAGTACCCCGTCCATCCTGGTGGGTATTGTACAAACGAAGCTTGGTCGGTTGATATCCAAACTTCATGTCCGCGCGCCAAAAGCCCGGAGAATAATCATCGAGTAACCATGTGCTTCCGGAGCCATCCTCATCGCCGGTCTTGCAGATAATGTTTCTCGGATCAATAAACCCTGCTATCGATGAGTTTGCGTCCGAAGTGATCGTTGCGTTCTGCAGATTAATAATTTGTTTGTTTTTCTGTTGAGGAGTCGTAACATTGCCGAGACCATCGAAAGAACCCCCGAATACGATGTGGCCGTCGTCAGTTTTCAAGATTGATTCCACAGGACCATTGAATCCGCCAAACGACAGACTCTTGAATCCATCTTTCGCGGTCCATGCGACCGCGTTGGAGGAATTAGAACACTTGAAATCACCACCGATGTAGACTGTACTCGAATCCTGGTCGCATAGAATGGCAGAAACCGATCCACTGATCCCTGATAGAGCGGTCACCTTGCTTGAAGTTGGGTCAAACAAAGCAACCCCCTGAGATTCAACACCACCCAGACTTGTGAAATTCCCTCCCACAATGATACTCGAGTTCGTATCCGAGGAGACTGCGCACACGGCAAGAATATCTGCATCGGCCGTCGATAGAGTAGCCAGAGCCCCATTCGGTAATTGAGTCAACAGGGACTGCGAGCCATTGGTGAGTGCAGGACTTTCGGACTGTTCCTCATAGGAATACAGTGATATCGCATCAAAGTCTCCCGTTAGGACGACTCTTCCTAAGGACGATAGATCGAGAGCTGGCTGTGCAACACTGGTGAATGTCACCCCCCAAACTGCCGATGACTGCAAGAGCAAAAGCGGCCACAGATTTGTGGTCGAGAAGCCAGCCGCCGCGGGCCCAAACAGTGAGGATACCCTCATCGTCCAGGGCGCGACGACAGACAAAGATCCTCCGTGTCAATCCACGATCGATAAATTCGTCTGGTTACGACGGAGGGAGGAGGTGAGGAAAATTGAAGTGGGTGCAGCCTGGCCGCGTCGACGCGTGGAAAAAAAAAGGAGAACGAATGGATAGTAACGAAAACGAATGAAAAAAGAAAGACAGGGTGACGGACCCGTAAGTCGCTAAAGGAATGATATCGATAAAGGGTGCATAGAAAAGACACGAGGGTCAACGAATGAATGTGGGAAGTTGGATGGACCAAGTGAGTGACATGGCAAGGGGGGGCTTTCTGGTTGTTCAACAGGCCTGACTTACTAGTAAAGCATCACTACTGAACTAAGGCAGCATACGAAAGATCCCTGTCCGGATTCCACACGGCTGGGGCGGTCACTGGCTGCCGCTAACATTAAATTAGGGTGAGTGTCAAAACAAGGCCTAACCAGGGCCTAACCAGGGCCTGTACCGTCGGAGAACACGCATTTACTTTTGTCCGGCCAAATCAGCGCACATGGCAGGGAATCTGTGTGACGAGATTTCCGCCTCGGGACGGAATGCGGGCAGGATGACCCGTGGTTACGTTGTCTCATGTGGCATCATCGCCGCAGTCCCAGTTGTGGCCAGTTTCCTTAGACTATTTCTGTATTATAACAAGAAGTATGCTAGCCATGCGCGATAACAGCGAAAGAATGTTAGTGGAAATCGATAAGATCTCCCTATCAAGGGCGATAGGCGTAATTTAGGTATGCTGCAGAATTCCTCTTGGACCCTTGATAACAGACAACCCCGTTTCATCCCCCTCTCAGGGAGAGAAGGAGATGGAATGATTAAGGATTACCCAAGGACCCGGGAAACCCCCTCCATGGCAGTGCACGGTGTGATGTGAGTGAGATCTCTGGCCATCCATCACTATTCAGTGTATTTTAGGTAACAATGCCCTCGACCGGTCCTATTAGAAGCGCACTTCTTTCTCGAGGAATTTCGCCAGAACCCTCAGACTAAAAATACGGGGCAGTGGCCGTCTGATGTCATCTCGTTAGCATTATACTATTTCGGGCAATTGTGTTGTGCGGCCTCAAAATTGTTGATGCGTCAACGACAGCAATAGAACTCACCGCAACCTGCTCATCACTAACCTGCATAATCTTTACAGGATTACACCTGTATCACACATGTCTACCGGGTCTAAGCAGCATGTATTTGATCTGGTTTGTTGCCCTGACTTTGTACTATTGGAGTTTTAGGTGTTATCGATTTTATGAGGCTTAGATCGAGCGCTGTCCAAGTCAGCCCCACCAGGGGAGATCAACGTCGCACGGCATATGTCGGATGCTCTAAGTTCATTATTATAACGAACCAGTATCGATAACGTAAATTCTTGGTGCTGTATCCTAAACCTGAGATTGGTGAACATTAAGCCCGCATGTTAGTACTTTAGCAATAACGAAGAGAAAGGATCTCCCATGCTACGCAAATCATTTCTATTATTAGAATCCTGAAGGTGCTGGAGTCAAAGCCGTAAAGCATGCCGTGCACTTTTTAGAGGAACCGTTCAACGCTGACTGCGGGGGTTCCACGCCGTTAGATGCGTTATTTAGTTGGATACTACTACGCCTTCAAAAACTAGCCTATGCTTAGCCACTCTACTAGCCAAAGAATCTAAGTCATAGAGCCACGGGGCTAGTATCTTCTAACAGCAAGACATGTTTCAAGTCAGAGGGTCAACTACTCAGCGGAGTATGCAGGTAATCCGAGCGTTCCGATAGAAGGCAACAGAATTCTAGCTCTCTGACTTGGAGATGCTTGGCGGTGGATTGCAATGTCATGCCTCGTGGAATAAAGTTACGTACGTGGCTGCCGTTCGTGTTTCATCGTCCGCAATGTAGGCATCAATTAAGAAGAGATTAAATGAAGAATAACATGTATGCCGCATATTGGAGATGTTGGAGCGAAAGCTGTTAGATAAGAAGGTTAGGTTTGGAATATGTGAGTAGTACATGCAGTCTGAACTGATAAATATATTTTAAATCCGACCAGTTTAGATTAGGACGAGATGTCCGGAAACTCAGGGGAACGAATCATTGATTTATAGAACAATAGTCCATAACGAGTGATATTTATTGAAAACTAATACCCCGCTCTGAAATCGTGATCTTGATGCCACCAAAACTGTGCTACGCTGCGATTCCCTGCAGTAAATCCTGAAACCATTCACATACTGCCTTAGGCTGCAGATCGAGAGCTCCGAGAGAAGGCTTGGCGCACTAGACCCGATTCTGCAATGAAGTGGCGGACCCGTCCAGTTCTCCTTGCCGCGCCGCGTGAGAAGCCGGTAACCGCGCGCTCTACGCGAAACTCCAGAAATTGATCAAGAGCTTGGCGGGTAGCTCTCAGCAGTTGACGTTCACACCTGAATCACCGTGCGAACCCCTCTTTGATCCGATCGATCAGTTTCGAACCTCATTACATCTTTTGACCGATCGCTTCGTCTTCAGGGCTCGCCACTTAGCGCATCTCCAACATGTGAGCAGCTCCTAGCATTTGCGATCTTTCACAATATAGCTAATGTTTGTTACAGGGAGAGCTTCGACAATATCTACCTGGATCTGTCAAAGAACCCAGGAAAGTGTAAGCTGGCAGAAAGCGGATTGGGATGGAAACCGTCAGCTGGAGGCGACACATTTACTCTTGACAGCAGCAACATCGGCGCTGCGCAATGGAGCCGAGCGGCAAAGGGATATGAGCTGAAGATCCTATCGCGATCTTCTGGAGTTATACAGTTGGATGGATTTGAACAAGAGGTGCGCTTAATTTTCTTTGTTGCGACCCAGAGACATATTGCGACGTGGCTAACTTGACCTTTTTGAAACGATAGGACTTCGACCGAGTTAGCAAAGCGTTCAAGATCTGGTACGGCATTAATGTCGAGAATCGCGAACACGCCCTCCGCGGTTGGAACTGGGGCAAGGCCGAGTTCACCAAGGCAGAACTGACATTTAGCGTGCAAAACCGCCCGGCATTCGAGGTTCCCTACACTGAGATCTCCAATACCAACCTGGCTGGAAAGAACGAAGTGGCAGTCGAGTTCGCTCTTCCCTCAGACCACGCGAACGGTGCAAATGGTAAACCGGACGGCAGCACGAAGAACCGTGGTCGGAAGGCTGGTGCTGGCCCAGATGAGCTCGTGGAAATGAGGTTCTATATTCCAGGAACGGTTGTTAAGAAGGCAAAGGGCGAAAAGGAAGGCGAAGAGGAGAAGGAGGGAGAGGAGGGAGAGGAGATCGAAGAGGAAGAGCAGAATGCGGCCAACCTCTTCTACGAGACACTCATGGACAAGGCAGAGATTGGAGATGTGGCCGGTGATACGTTCGCCACTTTTCTGGACGTTCTACATCTTACGCCAAGGTATGCATCGCGTCCGCTCCTTAATTTGGACTCTGATGATAACAAGATTACAGAGGTCGGTTCGATATCGATATGTACGAGTCTTCATTCCGGTTACGAGGAAAGACCTACGATTACAAGATCCAATACGCTTCGATTAAGAAGTTCTTCCTGCTACCGAAGAATGATGAGACCCACACACTTATCGTTCTGGGTCTTGATCCCCCGCTCCGCCAGGGTCAAACGAGATATCCTTTCCTTGTCATGCAGCTGAAGCTTGACGAGGAAATAAGTATAGAACTCAATATGACCCAGTATGTATTTGTCGACTGTCGTTGTTTACTTCTTACGTTTGCTAATGATATTTTAGGGAGCTGCTCGAAACCCGTTATAAGGACAAGCTGGAGCCTCGTTATGAGGAACCTATCCATCAGGTGATCACGAAGATCTTCCGCGGACTTTCGGGCAAGAAGGTTATAATGCCATCTAAAGACTTCATCAGCCACCATGGCCACAGCGGAGTCAAATGTTCCATTAAAGCCAACGAAGGTCTCCTGTTCTGCCTGGACAAGAGCTTCATGTTCGTTCCCAAGCCCGCTACATATGTTCAGATCGAGAATATTGCCGTCATTACGATGTCACGTGTTGGTGGTGCTGTGTCGGCTAGTAGGACTTTCGATATCACGATGACTTTGAAGGGTGGAATGGGCGAGCATCAGTTTAGCAACATTAACCGGTATGTTCTAGTTGAACTCATTCTTGGTCGTCCTTTTACTAACGCATCCACAGTGAGGAACAACAACCTCTCGAGGACTTCTTCAAGGCTAAGAACATCCGCTTCAAGAACGAGATGACGGATGATGTGAGTTTCCCTTGTATTTCTGTTGATATATGCACGTTAACTGACTGTTCTAGTCTTCTGCCCTTCTTGCGGCCGCTCTGGATAATGATGAATTGATGGCCTCCAGCGAGGAGGAAGGTGGACGCGCGGACCGCGGCTCAGCTGACGAAGACGAGGAGTCGGTTGATGAGGACTTCGAAGCCGAGTCTGAGTCTGACGTCGCAGAGGAGTACGATTCTGCCCACGAGAGTAGCGGTAGCGGCAGCGGCAGTGATGCGGAAATGGATGACGCTTCTGAGGCGGAAGGTGACCTTTCAGATGTGGAAGAAAAAGAGCGCCCGAAGAAGAAGTCAAAGACTGGCAAATAAGCCAGGAGGGCCAAATGAACGTACTTAATAATATGCACGAACAAAATATGGATGGCGAGGCATGCATAAAACTTGGGCCACGAGTAACCCGAGACGAAGGGGTGAAAGTGGCATTTTGCAGTGGTCTTTTTGGTTCTGGTGTTCCAAATATCTTTTCTTGCTTTTTGTTTTGTACTATGAAGCGGGTGGGACGAAGATTGGCCAGGCTGCATTAAACTTATGACCATTTTGGATGCAGAAAAATGCTACGTAATATCATTTTTCCAAATGCTTGACCTGAAGGCCGACGTTTCGTTGAGGAAATATGACTTTTTCTTTCTCCAGATAAGCAAGTGGACACGTGCAAGGATCTAGACTCCTTCGACTGGATCGTACACTACGGACCAGATTCGTTGCATAGCGGATATCAAGAAAATGGCCCAACCCCTGCTTTCTGCTGCATCCATCATAAACTCCTAAGATAGAGACCCAGAAAATATCATATCATAAGCGCAGAACCTTGCCTCAGATCGATGCCACGACCCCGTTACACAAGCCATGTACGATATATGTACTTTTACTGCAGCTATCATAGGTGCATCCACCTCGGTAGTGGAACTCGTAAGGTTCCACCGCATACTCGGCAATCTAGAAAACCCCCCCATCTCTCAGTGGCTAGCGGGCACAAGTCGCGATCGGTTCCCTGTTCCCTGTTCCCTCTGACACCATGTACGTAGTACGGGGAAACGCGTCCTGGTATTCCCAATTTCCCACTGCGTCAAGTGGTGAAGATCAGCGGAACAATCATGACTTCGCGTCGTGTTGCGGTGCTAGAAGTAGACATGTGCAGTCCATATATTGCGATATGCGATGTGGTCGATCATAGCTGTCATTTATGCGGCTCTGGATCATATATATATTTATATATTAAGATTTCGGGAGCCTGGGAATGATCTATCATAAATAATAAGTATAGAAAGACTTTGTCGGGATCTAGAGGTTTGTTGAGGCATGCGAAAGTTACCAAAAATATCGGCCCACATTTTTCCTGGCGGGCGGGCCATTCCCGAAAAGCAGAGGCTCGATTCTATTTTTTTTAGGGGATCGGATCGTAATGGGCAGGTTTCATGAGGGAGCCGTTTTTTTCTTATCGAACTGCCGGAGAAGGAATATCAAGACGTCTGTCAGACGGGTAGAGTGGCAGGTGGCAGGTGGTGGGTGGTGGCAGGTGTGGGTTACACTCTTTTTTCCCTATATCAGATCCGCATTATGAGAGCTCGATCCGTCCGAACTCGCTGTGTGTGCTTTATGCTCTAGAATTGCGATAATCGTGATCGATGCATCGATCGCAATGACGATAGTAAAACAACACCATTCTTTAGTAACGAGAATAAAATAGCCATCGCGCCAATACGTAGTTTAAACTCTTTCGAACCGCACCCACCACCATTATGACTTTCCACAGGTTCGGCCGGGGCGTGAAACTTTGGTGGTGATCATCGCGTAGTCCAGGTGAGCCATGGCTTGATCAGCTTAGGCCCGTGGCCCATGACGATCGCGATTGGCCACGAGCCCTCCAAATTGCTGCGAAGGTTGGCACTGTTTACCCCTGGCTTTTCCCCTGAGCGCAGAGAGCTAAATGTACTAAATGGTAGTATTATCATGACTTGTCCTGTGTCCCGTTTCTGGGTTTTCCGTCGAGTGTGTGTCTGGATCCCGAGAACACGCGCAGAATGCTGTCGAAACCGGGTTTCTGGACAGACATACATTGCTTGAGGAGGGGCGAGAAGGGATAAATCCATGAGAAAGCAAGTGAGGGATGGTCGGTTCGTAGTGCCGACGTGCCATTGGGCATGCTGGGCATACATTCCATGGGCGGGGGAGAGAGCTTGCTGGGATGGCTGCCAATTGTCCATGCTGTTCTTCTTCTACCTGTCGGAGAATTGATCGCGTTCTGCACTGCCGTTCAGAATCTAGTTTCCCATACAATCTTAGAATCCACGAGGACAGAGAGCAGAACCCTGGACGCTGCGATAGTGTACGACCGGCCTCTCAGAAGACCGGGACGCTTCGCTAGCTCTCCGCGCAAGCGTGGTCGTCGGTCCCCTTCGTGAGCGCCCCCCCAAAAAAGCACACGCCAACGGTCCCAAAGTGCCCCCTTTCTCTCTCGTTCACCCTGAACGCTCAGCCAGACTCAGTTTAGAGCGGAGCATCCAGAGTAAGAAAGGCCAACGTCTGGCTCTCCCAAGGATCCCTCCCGATCCCTTCTCCTCCACCCACTCCGCAGAGGCCTAGTCGTTCCTCAAACCGTCGTCCAACTTCCCCTGTCCCTTCTCTCGTTCTCTCTTGAACCCTTTTTACTTTTCGACCTTTCACCGTCCCGTCAACCTTTCTCGCGCACATCCCGAGCGGTGCTTGAGATTCTTTTTTTTTCTTTTACGCGCGGTCCAGTCGCTTCGTTCGTTGCTCGTGGTCGGTTTGAATTGTGACCCTTTTTAGTCAGGACAACAACCTGCAAGTTAAAGGTACGCGAAATCCATCTGGTCTCAAGTGCGTCTCGCCAGCAGAACAACCGAAGCTCCCGCACCCATCTCAATGCAGTTCTGGTTGAAGCCCTGAGAGCCACACGCATGGTCGATTCCATCAGATCCTGATCGCGGGAGATGACAAGTCGAAAAGAGAAATAATTACTGACACGGCAGGTGCTATGCAAACAGGGGAAATTCATTCTACTACGTCCACCACGACTTCCCGACTTTCTCCTTCCTCCGCTCGTTAAAGCATACATTGAATCGCCTCGAAGATGGGTAAGCTCTGTCCGCCGTTTCCTACACCCACACTCGCTCGTCCATCGTCCATCCGGTCTGTTTTACACCTTGGTTGATTCGACAGCTCTGGCGCGTCGTGGAACCGTGCTCCGGGGAAAGAAAGATGATCATGGCTCGACCAAAGTATCGCATCGTCGACGTTCAGCGGACTGGGGACTTTGGGAACCATGGTCGCCCGGTTACCCGGCCTAGAGTTCCTCGACTCGACAGCCCATCCTCCTATACAACAACCTTGGGACACAGATCGCCGGACAGTGATGGAAGAGATTCTGAGCAACATGCTGACTTCTTCGACGCAGCTACCACAGCTCCTCCCCCCAACGGCGCCCCTCCGGCCGCGCCCACTCGGGCTTCCCCCGTTCCCAGCGCCACCAGCAGTGCGAAGCCCTCCTCTCCTCTTGTCGAGCGAAGCAACCCAATGGGTGCAGGAAACGCTCAGACAGTCACCTCGAAGGACCCCAAGGCTGCTGCTCAGGCTGCTACCGATATGCGAAACGTCGTCCGCAGAAAGCTGACCGGCTACGTCGGTTTCGCCAACCTGCCCAACCAGTGGCACCGTAAGAGTGTCCGTAAGGGATTTAACTTCAACGTGATGGTTGTTGGTGAGTGATCTATGTGTATGAAATTCATTTGAAATATAGGCGCTGACAATAGTCTAGGTGAGTCTGGACTGGGAAAGTCTACACTGGTTAACACCCTGTTCAACACATCGCTGTACCCGCCAAAGGAGCGCAAGGGACCGAGTCACGACATTGTCCCGAAGACCGTTTCGATCCAGTCAATCAGCGCAGATATCGAGGAGAACGGCGTTCGTCTCCGTCTGACTGTTGTCGACACTCCCGGATTCGGAGACTTTGTCAACAACGACGACTCATGGCGCCCCATCGTTGAGAACATCGAGCAGCGCTTTGATGCGTATCTCGAGGCTGAGAACCGGGTCAACCGTATGAACATTGTTGACAACCGGGTACACGCTTGTGTTTACTTCATTGAGCCTACTGGCCACTCGCTGAAGCCTCTTGACATCGAGGTGATGCGTCGCCTGCACACCAAGGTCAATCTGATTCCGGTCATTGCCAAGGCCGATACTTTGACTGACGAGGAGGTTGCCCTGTTCAAGCAGAGAGTATGTGACTGGCTATTATGAGAAAAGTGGGTATTTCACAATGCTAATGCGCTAAATAGATTCTCGCCGATATCAACCACCACTCTATCCAGATTTTTGAGGGACCCCGTTATGAACTCGATGACGAAGAAACGATTGCCGAGAACCAGGAAATCATGTCGAAGGTCCCGTTTGCCGTTGTTGGTGCGAACGCGGAGGTCTCTACCCCTGAGGGCCGCAAGGTCCGTGGTCGTCGCTACCCCTGGGGTATCATTGAGGTGGACAATGAGGAGCACTGCGACTTTGTCAAGCTGCGCCAGATGCTGATCCGCACTCACATGGAGGAGCTCAAGGAGCACACCAACAACGTGCTGTACGAGAACTACCGTTCTGACAAGCTCACCCAGATGGGTGTTGCCCAGGACCCAAGTGTCTTCAAGGAGGTCAACCCGGCCGTCAAGCAGGAGGAGGAGCGCACGCTGCACGAGCAGAAGCTGGCCAAGATGGAGGCCGAGATGAAGATGGTCTTCCAGCAGAAGGTCCAGGAGAAGGAAAGCAAACTGAAACAGAGCGAAGACGAACTATATGCCCGGCATCGCGAGATGAAGGACCAGCTCGAACGACAACGCCAGGAGCTAGAAGAGAAGAAGGCCCGTCTCGAGAGTGGGAGACCTCTCGAAGAAAAGGGCAAGAGAAAGGGTTTCTCTCTTCGTTAAATTCGCATGACTTGGATCGGAGACGGTCCAAACCAGCCGTAGACTGGCAGGGCATCACTTGCGGTATCGATTTGTCACCCAAGGAACCTACAGTTGATTTTTATGTCTCCATTCTTGGCGTCTGCCCCACTGATCGAGCGCTCCTTTTTTACACCTTTTCAATTTCCCTTTACGTGTCCGATTCTCTGTGTTACCTCACACTCTTTCATCTCTCATTTTACCAATATCTCCTTCTGGTAACGACTTTTTTATTTTATCGGGGCGTCGAACCGAGCCCAAGAAGAAGAAAAAAAGAACGGAAAGGGATTTTAGCCCTATCCAAGTTAATACTGATTTGGGGTCGAACTTAGGAGATTGCGCCGGGGTCCATCAGAGATGCTCTGTATGCTTTGCGGCGGATGGAAATTTTTTCGATTGCAAGGAGATGCTACTCGGGTGCAGGACGGCAAACTGATCCAGCTTTGAATCGCCCTACGTCCGCCTTTTTGCTTCTTGTCATGTACTTTTTGCCTATGTTATACCTCTGTCCCGCCTCTTTCTCCCTTTCCTGTTGTGTCTTCTTTTTTCAACCCCCTACATGTTTTTATTGAACCCATCCCTCTCCAACCATCTTTCGCGATTTTCCTTGCCTCTGTCGCTTTTCGTGGTCCGAGCTCCATCCTATGTCGCACTCGCCTTGGCTAGTGTCTGCCTGCCAGCAGCCCTCGGAGGTAGATATGTATCTAGGTTTGTGATTGAAAAATAATGATGAGGTTGAGTTCGACATGGTAGTTTTCTGTGTGTCTTAGTTGCCAGTAGAATTGTCTCTGTCCCGTAGATATTCGCTCTTGTGGTAGAACTAAGAATAGTTGGAGTCTTCTGGTAATCCTGGTCAGGCCTTAATTCAAGGAACCACATAATGATTTGCCTTGTATAGATGGGAAGACCCCCTCAAAAGGTTATCAAGCATAGCCCGAGAGAATCCGACACAGGTATTAATATCAAGTAGCTCCAAACGTTATATTGGAGAAAACTCCTGGAATCAGAATCAAATCCAGGCTATCCCTTCTTATCCTGCTCACTCATAAGATTGATATATCCTCTCATAATCGGATCTCTTATCCAATTAACTATAGGCCGTTTGACGGTTCTTAAGGACCCGAATGGAGGGGGAGGGGAGCCCTCCCCTCTTCGTGGTGTTATTATGTTGGTGTTAATTCTTCTTGGTCCTGAGTCGAGTCAAGTCGACTAGGCGACACGCACGCGTGGGGAGAAGTGAGTCAAGTGAGGTGAAGGTTAGGATTGTTTACTTCTTTATGTTGTCTTCCTTTTCTTCTCTTTGGATTGTGTCATCTGTCCTGCTACTTACTTGGGAGGTATCGTTGTCTTTTGTCTTCGTCCTGGGTTCTTGACTCTTGCTTCTGGGGATTCTGATCTGTGTACAGTACAGTACAGTACAGTCAGGATCAAGACGGAGGTTCGAGATATTCTATTGCTCGTCGTATCTGGATTCCTTATTCTAGCTCTTTTGGAGGTGATTGGCGTCTGGGTGAGGATACTGTGAGGTATTCGGATACGGTTCTGGTGTAAATTGTTTTAAAGGACTGACTTTCGTGAAATAAGGTATGCCTTATTCTGGATCGTTTCTTATTCTCATTGTCTAGCTAGTGCTCATGACTGATATAGCAGGTCCTAGTCCTCACCACCATGTGCCGCCTTACCCTCTGGGAACGCTACATCCAATGCGGTTGCGTCATCAATGTTGGTTTCAAATATCAGCCTGAATGGTGCAAGACACCCAACGGAATCCCATTCGAGAAACCTGAGCTCTTTGACGAACGGTACCGTATTCCTGGCCGGTGCTGTGACGAGGACAAATGGACTTATTCATATCTCGATATACCTGGTATATGCATGGATTGCAGACATAAGTTCATTGTGCGCCGGTCGGGGCTAGGAGAGGTCATGAATAGGTTGAAGTTTAGGTGTGGACATACGATAGATTGGTTCTATCGGGCAAGGCTGCATTGTGCGTTTCGGTTTGATATCGAGAAGGTTTTAAAGGAGGAAGAGATGCTGAATGGAGATGAGGAGAAAAAGGAGGATGGTGCTGTTCAGGAGAACAGCATAAATAGCCTCCCGAAAAACGACAAGGGCCAGCTCATGATGCCGCCATGTTGGTACACGTACGTACCGGGCTCTCGACGCGGATATTGCGTAGCTACGGAGGAGCATTTGGAATTGTGGCATCGCGTGAAAGTGGGCTGGGCGTTGGATTTCGATCAACTTCGTGCCTCGGGTAAAGTGCGGTGCTTCGTCCGCAAGAGAGGCTGCGGCAACTGTGTACGAGAGGCGAATCTGGATCTGTACGATTCTCTGATGATGAGCCCAGAGGATGATACCAGGGGATATCGCAAGCGGAAGCCTTATGCCTTGGACATTTCAATTGAGAGGGCTAAAACGTTCCCTGAAAATTTTAGTGATGCCGTCGCCGTGAGAGAGAATGAGAACAATTGAAGGGAATCCTTTGCGTTGGAATGATATTTGGTTTCTGCGAGTCAAAACTGGCAGAACGCTCCTAATCTCTTTGTTCCTGAATGAGTGGATGGGACACCCTTGTATGTTAGAGTCAGGTACTATCTATGATGTTGGCATTCACCTCATCTTGACAAGATCGCACCAATGACAACCTAGGATCTATAAGGCGGGGGGTTTGCAGCAATTAGCTGCCATCGCTGCATCAAATAGACCCAAACCCCTAGCGTGGCTCTCCACATTCTGTCCCTGCTGAGATATCGTGGAGTTGATAGGTACATAAAGGGTATGTACTCTGTACCATGACTCCACAGGCAACATAGGGTTTGAGGTACCTGTTTCCCGGCCTGACATGCTCGGTATCAGCCACGACTAAAGTACGGAACGGCAGAGATAGGGACAGCCAGATAGATGTGATAGTTAACTTGGGTCGGGGGAAAAGGTTCCACCGTCGCGAAGAATCTGGGTCAACAGGTCTTCAAGAGAGGCAAGCCATCAATGTCAGCAATTGAATGCTTTCCATTTGATGCGTTCCGAGGCTATCAACTAGCGTGTGGAAGTGCGGAGACGGAAACTCCGTGGTAGATAATCAATTGATGCCGTGCTCTTGCGTACAGTCTCTCTGGACCCACTGCGGACATCTCTAGTCATCAATTATGAGCACAGAGTTCGAAGAATTTCGTGAGCGGGGTCCATTATCATCATCATTGATCTGGATGTTCGTCGTCAAGTAAAAAAAGTAGGACTGGTTGCATCATCGCCGAAGAGTGAGCCGGCGGACGTCACTGCGGCTGAGGGCGGAGAGCGAACACCCTCGGGCGAATCAGGGCCCAACGCTGGAGCTCCCGACCGCCTACACTATAGAGACCACCTTCCACTTGCCGCACACGAGCACCAAAACTTCTGCCCAGCCTCCTCTCGACTCGGTCTGCGTCTGTCTGCAGCTGCTGGAAATCCGAGTCTCGATCAGACCTTGTCAGGTTTTGCATTTCCACCTGTTGTCCTGTTGATTGTCTGTTGTGCAATCCCTTTCCTTTTGCTTTGTTATCCCTTGACACCGCCCGGTGCCTAAACACTCGCTGCGGCCATGGCTCCTCCTCCTCCGGCGACGCTGCCTCTAGCTGAGAGGCTTAAGGCGTTGGCTCAGACATTGCAGTATGTTTTTTTTTTTTCGAGTGCGATGTGAATCTCTATATGCTAACAGTTTCTGTGCAGGTTCGCCTGGTTTGCAGGGTATGTGTTTCTATGTCGTTCTTCACCGTTATAGCTCCCTTGGCCGTCGGAGCGGTCAGATAGTGCGGGCATGTTGCAAAACTACCTGATTTGACCCTTTTGGCCTCCAATGGGAGATGAGATAGTCATGGAAGAGAAGCTGATGAGCTCAACAGCCACCTGACCCTGCTCCTCTCCGTCATCCGCTACTTTCTCTCCTACATCACCTTCAATTACTATTCCCGCTGGGCCAGGTTCTCGTACCGCCTGGCCTTCATTGCCGCGGCTCTGACATATGGAATTGTGGTGTACAAGCAATATATTGCGCGTGGACGTTTGAGCGGTAGTGTTCCCAGCATTGTGCTCAAGCTTGCGGGTGATGAAAATGTCCAATATCTCGGTAGGTGCTGTTCTTTCTGTCTGACAATGGTTCATACTTATGCAATATAAGCAATGGCTCTTGTGTGGCTCTTCTCCCGCCAGGTCCCCCTGGCCCTCCTGCCTTTCAGCGTGTACTCTGTTTTCCACGTTGCAACCTACACCAGGACCTACCTCATCCCGACTCTGCAGCCACAGACCCAGGCCGCCAACGGTGCTACACCTGCTTCTCCTACTTCTCCCAAGCCGGCTGCCAAGGGATCGCCGCTAGCTGACAACATCGGAAAGTTCGTGAAGAAGTATTACGATACCAGCATGGGCCTGGTTGCCGCCCTTGAGATCGCTCTTCTCTTCCGTCTGGTCCTGTCCGCCCTCACTTTCTCCAAGGGCAGCTGGGTCCTCCTGCTTATCTACATCTCATTCTTCCGCGCTAGACATGCCCAGAGTAGCTTCGTCCAGAACTCCGTGTCGCATCTGACGGCACGCATCGACACCGCCGTGTCCCACCAGAGCACTCCCCCACCTGTCCGCCAGGGATGGGAGACGTTCAAAGGTGTCGTCCGCCAGGGCTACGATGCCACCGATATCAAGCGCTACACTGGCGCATATGGTGGTGCTCCTGCCAAGAAGCCTCAGTAGAGCATAAGTGAATGGCTGGAAGTGATGAGTGGGTGGAATTAACCGAAGTCCCTAGCGAGACTACATCTAGCTTTACGTACAGCCTGACACCCACGAGACAATGACAATAAGGACGGACGAGTTACTTTCGCGAACATCCCATCCATGACGGGGATGTATTGAGGGGAAATCAAAGAGACACCCAAAGAGGTGTATTGGACCGAACGCGCATCTGTTGGAGAGTTGATCTTCGAAGTTTCCATGAGAACGCTTCTTGTATTCATAGGGGCCCTGTCAGCAGAAGGCTTCTTTGGTTTCAGCATGGGGTCCGTCAGCCATGGTCATGGTTATGAGCCACGTCAGAACGCAATTCCTTCCTATAGTTTCTTTTTCCTAGTTCGTTTATTGGAATTGGTATTTTCCTACGGCGTCACTTCTCTTTCTGTCTTCATGTTTCTGCTGTTCCAGATTCCGTATGTATGGGTGTACATCCTACTCCGTACCTTCAGTGGCGATACGTTGAGGGGTAGAAAACACCGAGATGAGCCACCAGACTCTCCATGACCGTGTCAGTATTTTCATTAATGAAGTCATTGAAGACTATATTTCCTCCTTCCACTAAAAAGTAGTGTATCATTGTCATCCTCGGCTTATTATTGCTGCCGTCTGACTGACTCTTTAATCCGAGTGGGTGGCGGAGAAACGGGAGCCCCGAAGCCGAGCCGGAGCCAAAATTTTGGGAAGTGGAAGTCGACTCCGACTGCTCCTCGAGCAGCAATAAACCCATTTACAATCTCTCAGCTGAGCCCCAGCAGTTGTATAATGCTTCCGTTTATTGTTCCAGCCTCTCATTAAAATTCATATCTTTCGTTCCTCTTCGTGACAGTGCCCCCTCGGGGTGGCAACACGTCGTCATAATCTCGCCGCATCTCGGATTCCGCACTTGCGCTCGTGGCCTGGTCCGCACCGTGATACGGGCCGCGGCGCTGTTTTGCTATGAGTCTATCTTCGCGGGTGTATAGCTTCTTTACCTCGACGGACTCATCAACCTCTTCCTCTCCTTCACATACCGGCGGGTTGGATGATTCGGTGATAGTGACGGCGACGCCTGGCGCAGGCAGCATACAGGATGGAGTCCCGGGGATCCGCGCAGAGTCTCCCGTGGAGAGCAGATCAGTTCGAGAGAGGGAGCCACAGATAGGAGACGAAGAATACCGATCATCGTATCTACATGTATGTCGATTCAATTTCATTAACCCTCTCGCCCTTGCGCTAGCGGTGTTTACGCTTTCGTCGCTTGGTCGACATGCGATCTTCGCTCGTCTTGTTATATCCCAATTTTCCAATAATTTGTGAAGACGAGGGGACGGTGTATGTGCGACATGATGAGTTGTGGGCTGACCGCTGGATGATTTCTTGATTACAGTCTATGCTTGCCGGTGGCCTGGGCGGAACGACCGGGGACATGCTGATGCACACTCTAGACACGGTGAAGACCCGGCAGCAGGGCGATCCGCATATCCCTCCCAAATACACATCCATGTCCTCAACATATATGACCGTATTGAGGGAAGAGGGATTTCGTGGATTGTACAGCGGTGTCATTCCGGCTTTTTGGGGCTCATTCCCGGGGACGCTCATCTTCTTTGGCGTGTATGAGCTCAGTAAGAGGACCATGCTGGACGCAGGGATCAATTCCAGTGTGACATTTCTGACCGGAGTTAAGTGGGCTATCTCTGGAGCAATGCCTCCGACATGAAGACAATCGTTCTAACAGCTCTGCAGGTTTCCTCGCGGATCTGGCTGCCTCAATCATTTACGTCCCATCCGAGGTGCTGAAGACCCGATTGCAGCTTCAGGGGCGATATAATAACCCGTATTTTGATTCTGGATATAATTATAGATCGACTAGAGATGCGCTACGAACGATTGTTCGTCAGGAGGGGTTTTCAGCGTTGTTCTACGGCTACAAAGCGACTATCTTTAGAGACCTACCGTTTTCTGCTTTGCAGTTCGCCTTTTACGAGGAGGAACGGAGACTAGCCCAGGAGTGGGCTGGCACCAAAGATATTAGCCTTGGACTGGAGATTTTGACGGCGGCAACGGCTGGTGGTATGGCTGGAGTCATGACATGCCCGATGGATGTTATCAAGACTAGAATCCAAACACAAAGGCATATCCCCAGCAGTGCGGCGGTTCATTCTGCTGAGCACACCGTGAAGAATGAAGGTTCTCGACACCAATCGGCTCATCAGCCGGCCTCTAATTCGCGGACGCAAGCACGGCCTATCTGTACCTCGAGTCCATCAATGTCCCGGCCAGGCGCCCCCGTCCTTAACACTTCGTCCTTTTTCGAAGGGCTGAAGATTATCTACAAGACTGAAGGAATCATCGGATGGTTCCGTGGCGTGGGACCACGAGGTGTATGGACCAGCGTCCAGAGTGGAACGATGCTGGTGCTGTATCAATTCCTCCTGAAGAAGTTTGATTCATGGCAGAATGTAAACGATCTGCATCCGCTATGATTTCTAGAGTCGCACTTTTCTCTTCCAGTTCGAACGCGGCCGGGCAAAGCTCTGTACCCAGAGGAAGGGTTGGATAGAAGCATGGGATGAGCGGGCGGCATGTTGGGCGTTCCGGGGACCTTCAGGATCGTCATTTGGTTTTTTTATTTTGTCTCTGCATGTGGACCGGTGTCCCCTGATAGACTTTGTGCTGTATGAAGTGTTTATAGAGCTTGATACACTGTAATATAGGCTCGAATAGATCTATCCCTTCTTACATTGATTTCAATTTCAGGGCTTCCGTTCCGCCTGCTGTAGCGTCAACTGGCATGTTGACGTTGCTTCGGGCGCGGCGAAAACACGCTAACGGATGTAAACAACACCTGATCTGCCGCCCCGCGAGCTTCTCCTCCAAACCCCCCCGTCAACTAAGACTTCTTATCCAACCTCATCACGTTCAGGTACCCAGAGCACCCCTCGCTCCCCGCGCGCCTATATACATCACTACTTATCGCTCTATATATTATCTCTGTCGCATGGTCTACGCGACTCCAGATCACATACTAATCACCCATCATGTCTGCCGGACTTCCCTATCTTAAAAGTCTCCGCAAAGGTGACTTGCTGAACCTTGCCGATATTTCTGATCTTAAGCAGTACGTGTCGCGTGCAGTCAAGACAAATCACTAGATCGCTAATATTTTTTGATCCAGTGACTCCAGCATCTTAAAGGCAGAGCTCGAGAGCCAGCTCGATGAGCATCTCAGTTCGAACAAAGACGTCTTCTCCGGCGACAAGCGCTTCGCGGACTACTACAGACGACTTTCTCAACCGTCCCGCCTCTCGTCGCCCATCAAGCGAGAGCCCAAGGGTGATGTGACCGCATCCGGCGATGAAATCAGGAAGTCTGTGCGCCGAAGGCCGACCAAGGCAAAGGAGGAGTCGGACGTTACGTATGTTGTTTTCTTCAATCTCCTGTGCGCGCGTGTTGTTTCCAGACGTGTCGCGATCAGGAGGGATTGCTTTGGAGCATTTGTTGACCGCTATTTAGTGATGAGTCCGACACGGCCAGCGTGACTAAGAGCCCTGTTCCGGTTCCCACTCGCACTCCGGCCCGGTCGCCGTTGTCGTTCACTGCCTCATTGCCCCCGTCGCCGGCGGTCGTGACGGAGGTGATTGATCGCCAGACTGCTTTTGCGCGCAAGAAGGTGTCAGATGTCTGGGCTGCGTCTCGTCTCTCAGAGCACTCCGATTCTCTCCGCTCCGCGCTGAGCAGCGTCACGTCCATTGAGGTTATCATCATTGCCCTTGAGGCATTAAGCCTGGTGACGGAGCTGGTGCCCCTGAAGTTTTTGACTACTGTTCCTGCTGTTGACGCGATCTACTCCCCGGAGTTTGCCATCAAGGTTCCTGATCTGTTTGTCTTGCTCACTGGCTCCTTCTGGGCCCCATTCTCCCTATGGTTGACGACCAGCCTGTTCCTTCCTCTGACGTTTGCCTACTTTATCAATCTGAGTCTGAAGGCGACTCAGCCTGCGACCAGCCATTCTTATGGCACGCGGCGGGCTGCCCCTTCAGGCCAGGAGAAGGCGAGTTTTGACCCTCTTGTCTACAACATCGCCAAGGCCCTGATCTCGTACCTAGTGTACGCGAACCATTTCACTTTCTGGGACGTCTATAGCAGCTTCTCGATCGAGAAGGTGAATGTGTCAATTCCCGGACAGTGGGCAGGTGTGCTTATCGGTACGGCCATTGGCGGTATTGGTAGTCTGTACGAGGCTATTCTGAAGAAGTAAACTTGTCGCTGCAAGTTGTGAACTGTTTGGAGTCTACCAAGTGCATCAACTGTACTGTTACGTTATATATGTGGAGTTGGGAATCGAGGATGACCATACGATATGGACATGCCTGGAAGAGACAGAACGGCGATGTTGCTGGATCATCTCTGCTGTGGTTGTTTGGGTATATTGGGTTATGTATGTGTTTTTGCTTGTTTGGCTAATTTTCCGTAACGCGTTCTGGCGGTTTGTGCTTTGCTTTTTCTACTTTGCTTTTAACTTCGTCGCTCTCATTACGGGACCCTTCTGGCTGTCGTCTCATACATGTGCATGTTACGGGCGTCTGGCTTGATATCAGGGGTATCAGTATAGCAGGCGTCTTGGTTCGGGTTCCTCCTGTCTACCAGACTCGGATGAAGAAAAATCAAAAGAATAAGGAGGATATCACCGATATCATATTATTGGTTATTGGCGTAACTCGCCATGCTGGGGCGGAATGGCGGAAATGGAAGGGGAAATTCCATGGATTTTGCGATATCTATATTTATTTCTTCTTGGAAGCCTCTTTCAGGTGTTGATGCTTTATCTTCCCTTCAGATATCCCTTCGTTTTCTTGCTTGGTTGAACTTTGTGCTGGGACTTTTTTGTTTTGGGTTATTGGGTTCAGGGAGTATTTTACCTGTTATTCATTATTTTTTTTATCTTCTGTTTCTCGATCTTCTGTAGTGAGAAGAGGAAGAAAAAGGAGAAGGTAGTTAGGGAAGGATGCAAGGAATGAACGAGGTTGATATGCTGCTCTTAATGGATCGTCGATTGGAAGTGTGTGCTTCGTACGTTGGTATTTTGTCTTACCACAATATCTGTGCGTAGGAATGCACTGAGAGGTCGAGGAAGGTTGAGATTGGACTTGGGATGTAATTAATTTCTCATTCGAGAAGGAAGTGGTATTCTTGTTGCTTTTAGGAGGAATATATTTATGTTTATACTTATATTAGTTGTGATTTTGAGATCCATCTGATTTGGTTCGTGTTATGTTTAATATATTTTTGCACCGTACACTAAAGCAAGATTGGAATACCACAAGAGCTAAACCCCACCACCATTCTATAACAGAATACAGTCCACGAAGGAATCAACCAAGCAGCCAACCAACCAACCTGAATTACATGCACAAGCCAGAAGCAAACGAAAATATAAAAGACACTCCCTCCCATCCCATTCTATCCCATGACCATGAGACTACCTCCCCGTAATCTACAGAGCCTTAAACCTCTCTGCCAATTCCGCGGTGAACAAAATCTGCTCATTCGTCTGTACTGTGACCACATCTGCTCGGATATGATTACTCGTACTGATCTGTCCGCCCATTGACGTCTTCCAGTCACTTACGTCCCATTCGAAGCCGGTAGTTGAGATCACCGCCGGGCCGGAGACGGGGAGGATGCCGACGTTTTCTTCTAAGTAGTATATGGCGTTATCATCACCATTGCTAGATTGGTTATTGAAGTTAGGATTAGAGTTAGTGTTAGGAGTAGATGTTAATTCCGCTGGTGGTGGGAGCAGCTTCCTCGTCCCTGGCGTGTGAATCACATTCAATCCTTTTCGCAACACGAACGAAATACTCTCTTCTGAAACGAGGTATAATTCGCCCGGGTTATTTTTATTTTCGTTCTCGTTCCCTGAGTCGCGGGACATGGTGTATAGATGATGAATCTGGGAGAAGGCCTGATCGACGCGGCCGCCTAGACCGCCTAGGATGACGACGTCGAGACGGGGTTGATTTTGGTTCTGGCCTTGTGTGGTGGAAGTAGATGATGTTGTTGCCTCTGCTGCTGCTGAGGTGTTGGGAGAAGATTGTAAAATACGCGAAGCATTCGATCGTAAGTATATCAAACACTTTGTGAAGTCGGTGGAATATTGGTCTGGATCGTGGATGATTTTGACTCCGAGAGATTCGTAATGTTTTCGCACAGAGGGGAGGATAGAGTCCAGATCCCCCACTATGGTGTTGGGGAGCTGTTAAAATTGGGGGTACAATTAGAGAGGATGTTTGATTATGGGGGGATATAATATTAGCAAAAGTCGGTGCGCAAGATCATTTTCCTTTTTGGGAAAGTCGTGTGGTACGATATTCTGCTGTTGAGGAAACGAGAGAGAAAAGGGTATATCATGCAGATTCAACGAAATAAACAAATAATGAAAATAAAATATGAACTAAAATGAACCAAATAGAAGAATATAATGGGGAAAGAAAGCTCACATCGCTGGCTTCCTTATCATAGCTCTTCATGAGATCATAGTACCGATTGGCCCCGCCATCAGCGCAGATTGTGTAGCATGCTAAGGATAATATCAGCCACTGAACCAAAGAATATAATTAGAGAAATGCAAAAGAAACACTGCTTATTAATGCGGTTTGTATATGGTTTAGCCCAAATGGGAACTCACCATGTTTCTTCAGTGCCGTAAAGGCCCTCCCGTTGATAGGCTGGTTGAGGACGAGAAAAGCAAACGGGACGGGGGGACGAACACCGTCGCAGAAGTACTGGGTGGGATCCCACTCCATGAGTGGTCCTGGATCTTTCAGAGGAGAAAAATCGAGTTAACTATGAAAATTATGGAATCAGCAGGTTGTCTGGTATACTCCGCTTTTCCCTAGGCGGGCAATAGCAATAGTAATCCCCCGGCTCGCGCTGACCAAGCCGAGGTCTGCCATGGTGCCTGAGGCAACAATCCTCCGAGTTCTTGTCATTCCCGTCCGTATCTCGACCTTCAACCGCAGCTCCTCCGCAAATCCACCCGACGAAAGCTCGCTCTCCGGCGCGCAACACCCTCTCCTCCCTTACCTACTTCTTCTTCCTGTTTCATGCATCTTCTTTTGTATTTTTTAGCCCCGTCCGTCGTTCTCCTCTCATCATGTTCCGGCCCGCGTCGAGAGCCCTTCTCCGCGCGCCAGCCGCCGCTGTCGGCGCACCGGTTCGCATCCCAGCTAGCCGACGATTGATCAGCACCGAAACATCCGCCCCGAAGTCGAGGAGCTGGAGGAGCTTTGTCCTGAGGGCAGGTCTGGCTGCGGGTGTCATATATTACTATAACACGAGCAGTGTTTTCGCGGAGCAGCCGAAATGTATGTGAATAATCCACGGATGGGGGTAATTTTTTCGTCTTTCGCGGAGAACTTCGCTTTTTCGTGACAAATAAAGACTCATTACGAGATAAATGGATTTTATATGATCTGTGTTTTAGGGACAAGTTGGCTAATCTGCAATTGACTCGAACTACAGTCTCCCTCCGACCCCAGCCCAAGGTAGAAGAAGAGACCGACAACCTTCCCACACTTGACAGCATCAAGACCAAGAGACGCCAGGAGCAGCAGAAACAGCAACAGGTCGTCGTGGAGGGTGCCGAAAAGACCGAAGCAGAGATTGTACTTGCAGAGGGCGTGCCACAGCCTGCAGATGGTCTGGCGTCAACGGAGGAGCTCGAGGAGCAGGCAGGACAGGAGGGCGCATTTAACCCGGAGACTGGCGAGATCAACTGGGACTGCCCCTGCCTAGGTGGAATGGCCCACGGTCCTTGCGGAGAGGAGTTCAAGGCTGCCTTCAGCTGCTTCGTCTACTCCACGGAAGAGCCGAAGGGCATTGACTGCATTGAAAAGTTCAAGTACGTTCATAGCTCCCTTCTTTTCGCCGTACTATCTATTCCTTCGGAATATCCATTAACCATTTCTTTAAAATAACAGGGGCATGCAAGACTGCTTCCGCCAGCATCCCGATATTTACGGCACCGAGCTCGACGAGGAGGAAGTTGACGCCCAGCTGAACGAGCAGATCGCCTCGGACGAAAACAAGTCCGCTCAACCCACCGATGCAGCCTCGTCCCCCAAGGAAGAAAGCGAGGAGCTGGTTCCCAAGGCATCGCACGACGCCCGGGAGAAGGAGGCTGCGAAGTCGAGCGCGAAGTAAATTTTCTCAAGCCCGAATGTAACGGAGAAAGAAGCGAGGAGGAAAGTCTTGTCATATTATCAAACTCCTTTCCATTTCTTTTTTTTTTCTGGGATGGCCATTTTCAACCACAAAAGCAAGAAGAGGAGGAGAATGGTTGGAAAAAAAGGAAAAAGTGACCAAACTTCTCCTAAAAGACCCCCATATAGACAATATCCAAGATCCAGCCCCAAGTGTATATTATCTACACATGACTTTTACACTACAGTAACTTATTTAAAGACATCTTCCCTTTGTGTTATGCTTTAAACTATCTATTATTACTAGAATAAATATCTATACGCATTACGTGGTATACATTGGAGCCTGCTAGGGTTTCTCTCCATATTCATACGGCGGCTTATAAATCCACATCTACCTGAAGGGACATCATTAGTCAAAGCCGAAAGTTATCTACCCCTTGAACAACAGCCCAGTTAGCGGGTTGCTTATAAATGCATATCCAATGAGATGGCTTAGAAAGCCCATTACTGAAGTTTCTAGCCCTTAGGCTTTTTTTTACACGTGGAATGGGACCTGAACTTTAGTAAAATAAAGTCTTTCTTTCGGTCCAGCAAGATATGTGTACGAGATAAGTTTTTTTCACCCTGTCGGATTATTGCATGGTTTCATATCCGAAAACTAAACACAAGATGACAATCTAGAAAGGAAAAAAAAAACATTTAGCGTCATTGGTATATCGCCAGAGACACTACTAGCTAGGCATATAAGCAATTGTTCATATTGTGAATTTATGGCTCCCTCCACGAACAGCTGAGGATAGCTTGTCCTGGATACTGACGCAGCATGATGTTTATTTAGCTTGACTGCTGTCGCCGCATCTTTCTTCTTGACCACATGGGGCCACTATCCGTGCTTCGCAGTATGGCGTCAACCCTGGTTGCCCTCCGGAAAGCCGAATGTATCCTGCTGAGGATAAGCAGAGCCATAACCGAAGGCTGCAGATCTGGAACTGCCGTATCTATTGATAGGTGTCATGCAGCACAGAGCAAGCCTTGCCAGATATGGCTGACTGAGACATTGCCTTTTCGAAAAGGTAAATCGATACTCGCATCGAGACGGTAAGAATACGTCGTGTCACTTGGGTCGGTCTCAGGTCCTATCATTGCATAACGAGCGCGAGGAGCGCCCCTCGTCGATTAGCCATATGCTCTTGAGCCCTTGGGTACAGAAGTCTGGGATCCGGGTTTCTTGTGGTCATACCAATCAACGTCGCTTAGCTGTAGCTTTCTGGATCGGAAGGCGGCACGGCTCGAGCTCGATTTATCAATCCGGGTATCACGGTGAGAAGTGCGCTTCTCAAGTCCTTTAATGCCTTTAGTATTTGGGTTCCTCTGAAGAAGTGGGTCTAATGAAAGGTCGTCTTCACCATCGTTGTCATTTTCTATGGACAAATCGTAGTTCAAAACTAGGTTCTTGATCCGTTGCTGTTCTTCGCGGTCCGCCTGTTGCTGGGTCCTCATCGCGACTGCAAAGCTAGAGTCCGAGGGTAGATCGATCGTCCGAGTCTGTATGGTGTTAGCCAAGGGACCAGTTTCGATACCACAATATGGAGTTGGACCTGTTGTCTATTGCCCCGCTTAGTCATGAGTGAGAAGGCCATCGTGCTAGAAGGTGCCTGGGAGCTTTCAGGGATGTCTGTGGCGGAAGAGTCCTTTCCAAGTCGCTTCATCGGTAGAGGGACATCGAACATCGCCTTGCGTTCAAATCTTCTCGACTCAAGGCTCTCTGCCATGATCTTTTCGAACTCACGGTCAAATTCTTCTTCGGCTTCTGGGTCACGCTCCTCTTCTTGACGTTTGACAAAAATTTGTTCTTCATCTTCGGACTCGCTGTCTTCATTCTGTTCTGCGTTTGCGCCAGAGACCTGATGTCATGTCAGTATGAGGGAATGATACGTAACCAGCAAAATTGTATACCTCGGCTTCCTCGCTGGAGGACTGGTCCTCGTCTGCTTCAGGAACAATATCATCCTCAAGGCCGTCGTCGGATGGAAGGCTTTCCAAATCATCCTCCTCAGGCTCCACAGTTTTATCAGCATCTTGCAGCTTGTAGTTCTGGGCGACTGCTTCTCCAAATAAGCGGGTAGCTTCCTGCAGATCAGGAGCAATCTTCCATTGTGGTCGCGTTAAAGAATATGTATCTTGGATAAGGAAGTCGATGTCCATCGGCAATGGATCCTTGGTGAAGATGTAGTACTTTGCGATTGTTAGCAAGAAAGGATTGTAACCGTCATAACCAAAAAACTTACCTGGAAGAAAGTGAGGAAGAAATCTAACTTCTTCTTTGCAGATCCACGGTCGAAGCACACACCACACGTATCTAGAAGCGTGCACACTAAGCGAATTCGGAAGAAATCATCAGGCATATCCAGAGGATTGATCTTGTCTGAAGTGGGCGTACCACCTTCTATACACATGTAAGCTACTGGACATTTGGAAAAATTCTTTATTGAGAACTCACCGTGACCGAAAGTGACGATCCGATAAAGAGTATCAAATATGACTGGCGAGTCAATCATCTTGTAATTGTAGAGCTCTCCAAGATATTTGACCTCAGCGACACGTTTCTGGTTGAATTTGAAGTCGTTCTGTTCCAGGCCCAATGTGATCCGTTCAAGGATATTATCAACGATACCGATGACAAAGTCTTGGTGATACCGGTACAGAGCACTCGCAAGGATTGCAAGAAGATGGATATTGCCATACTTCACTTTCCCTGGCTTGCTGAAGACTCGTTCGAGAATGTCGACGACCTTTTGGAATTGTTAGCGACATCCCTGAAGATGCGTTATCGACAAAGTTTTGTTACCTCTTGTTCTTCCCAATGAACTTTCCGTATGGACTTTAATATTTTCGTGTAGTTGCGCTTGTTCATATCCAAATAAACGAGCTTGCGGATATATAACTCCATCGGTGTACGTTCCTTCTGCTGAATGGCAGGACGCTGCGGAGGATCCACGTAATACATGGCATTCTCGATTATCATCCGTTCTTGTTGTCCTAAATGCGTAGCCGTCTTCTTTCGACCAAGGGTCTCTAGAAATGATGCCATCCGAGGGGAAGTTTCTGGGTTCCGCAGCAGGTACCGACCACAGTTTTCCAGGAGGTTACCGATGATCTCGATATTCATACGAGAGAAATCGTCCAGACTGACTTTGAAACAGTGGAAGATAACATGCTCGGGTACAACACCGAATTTGGTTAATTCTGCCAGATATCTGATGTTGCTCGTTCGAACTTGACCCAAAAATTCTTTCTGCTTTCGGCGTTGGAGACTCCGAAATTCTTCATCGAGATAGGAAATCAAGCTTTGGGTGACATCAGACATGTACTGTCCCAAAGTAGCAACCAGTCGCGAATAGAGAGGCAAGAGATCAGTGCGACCTTTAGGAACATCCTGCACAGCTTTGATCAATCTGTTTCTTGAAGCCTTGGAATTGAGGAAACAGAAGTCTAGCGCTAGCTGGTCAACTTGATCTTTTGTCTGCAGTTCAGGGAGCTTGGCTAGTAGTGCATCGACTTGGGCGCCCACAGTCTTGTTAGCTATAGCCGTAGACTGATCATCTGCCGCTACAGGTTTCGTATCTGCTGGCTGAGCTTGACTAGGGGATTCTGGCTTTTCCGTCGAGACATCCGTTGTAGTTTCACCGTCAGCCTTCTTCTTCGTCTGGTCATCGGGTTCACCTTTCTTTTTCTTGCCATCCTCGAGGAGAATAGCAGGAACTTTGCCCTTGAGATCAACTAGATTCTCGTAGAAACGCCTTTCCTCTTCATCTTCCCAGATACCCGCTCCATCGCCCTGGCCACGCAGATACTCCGCCGTCTTCACAAGACCGATACCTCCACTGGTCGCTGAGTCGGCTGCCTCTTTTTCAGCCAGATCAGGCATATCAACTCCAAGAACCTCGCACAGGATCTGCGTGTTCGCAACAAGCTTTTCATGAGCCTTGCTTTGCTTTTCGAAGTTTGCTTGGCGATCCTCGAAGATCTCTCCACTTTTCACATATGCTTCTGCGTTACGGCGGCTTTGGGCTGCTAGAGATTTCTGATCGCGTATAACGTGTGCTTTCACATCCTCCAAATACCGATTTAGGATATTCTTGAATCGTGATTGCAACTTTTCAGAAGTAAGTGGGGGATAATCCGCCCCTGAATCGGCGACAGATTCATCTCCAGCCTCAGTCTCGGGCGCTGCAGTTGTTGTAGCCCCGTCCGCCTCAACAGTCTTTCTTCCCTCTTCAGGTGGCTTGACTCCAAGGACGTCCCAACTAAAACTTTTGACGAACAGCACTGCGAGTGGCAAGTTTGTGTGCTCCCGGTCATGTCCAAGTAGGTCCTTTAGAACCTCCAGAGGAAACGGCTCTGCCTCCTTATCCTGATCGCCCTTCGGTGCTGATGGTGGTACTTTGACCTTTGATGGGCCCTCTGCTGCCTTCGCGGTGGCCACTGCTGCATCTAGACTCTTGACACCCAGGTCTTCCGGCCGTTCGATATCATCCAGAGTTTTCAAGACTCCCACTAACCAAAGCTCCGTAACGACCCTTAGTAGAACTCTGTGCCTCGATAAGCGTTCCTTTTCTTCACGGTCGCGTAGTTCTTGACTGAGAGCCTTCAACTGCGCCTTGTCCGGGCTACTCAAGCCCCGTCCCAGCAGCCAACCGATCTGCTTCGTGAATTCATCAGGGCCGAATCGCTGATGAAGAGCACTGACGATTTCCACGCCGGCAGCGATCTCACCAGGAGATTTGAGCTTGCAAAGTCCTTCATAGCAGGCCGAGATGATTTCAGATAGGTACTTGTGCAGCGACAGGGTACGAATGTCGGACAAAAAGGTGGAGAGTGCGGAGGCGGTGATTCCAGTTCGGAGACGCTTAATAAATGCGGTATTCTTCTTGAGCGCCGAGTCAAGAGACTTATTAACGGGGAATATATCTATCGAGATGTTTGTGTCAGTTGGTGACGTGGGGTTTCTGAGATGCGCGGTCGAGTCATACCGGTCTCGCCATTCCATGCTTTTGTATTCAGATCGCGGAGCTCCCCTGTATCGGTCCGGCAAGTTAGGTTTCAACAGATTTCGATAAATAAAAATGATGCGATAAAAGATACATACGCCTTTTCTTTCGGTCCATGGCCGACTCTCAACGTCGCGTCCTTGAGTCGCGTCGCAGTATCGGTTCAGTCGTTGTAGGGTCCTTCCAGCAAATGTGAAAGGGAAGAGCAGATGTGACTTGCGGGCCACATTGGAATAGGAATGTTAAGTAGTTGACAGGTCAAGAGTATAAGCTGTTTGCTTCCTCGCAACAGCTCTCTCTGTGCGTTAGAAAGTTGTCGCAGCAAAGAAGAAGCTCGTTGCGGCGAAGTGGGTTTCGTCAAGGTTGAGGTCTGGGACGGGCAGCGGGTACACCGCGGAGTTTATCGATAATCACCCCAGGTTTTTCACCGTGGCGTGCGATCCTCCATTCAGAACCCTTGACCGTTCTCGACGAGCTCGGGTATCAGATTCAAATGATAAAGTGAGCAAATCCATGTAGTAAATTGTCACATTAAATAGTAAATTACATTGCATTATCTATAAGGAGAGCACATTCCGACGCACTCCAGGTTCTCCACTTCCGTGCGCATCAGTCGGGGATCTCCAACCAACTGGTGAGGAGCACAATAGGCCGATCAATGAGGAGACGATCCGTGAAGCACAAATCGCATGCGTAATAGTAATCATAATTTATTTCGCTTCTAGTCAGACAAGCCTTGTCCATCCATCGTCGCACAAAATTCGAATCATGTGAGACAGTCATCATGCGGGGATAGGAAACAACAAGTTCGGGACCAACAACATCCTGGCTCACAGCACCGGAACTTATCGAAAGATCAATTTTTGAAGATCACAATCGTGTCGCCTTGCCGCTGGTTGTTTGTTATTTTTTGTGTTTGGTTTCCGAAAACCCAGACTCGTTGCCCTTTTCAGATTTGAGCAGTCTCTCTTGAAACTGATGCTTCAGATCCTGTTCGTTCCAGCTCTGTCTTCGGTCGAACGACGGTTTCCACGTTTTATCTTCCCCTCCTCGAGGAGAGGTAGGCTTCGTGGGGGAGCGGTCTTTGTCTGGGGACTCAGATTTTCCTTTGGGAAGCAGAATGGTCTCTACCGAGGAACCCTCAGAAAATGGGCCTTTATGACCAGTAGACGTCATTTTGAATATATAGGACACTTTGGAAATATATCAAGTTGATGGTATATTTTTATGGTGATGACCTTTCCGACTGCCCTTTGGAATTCGGAGGTTAAGGTCGGAAATAAGAACGCCACAATCGAAGATGGCAAAGCTACGAGGTCTTAAATAATAATCACGTGCCTCTATATCGACTCTGCCATAGCATACGTAATGTTAATGGAGTATTCTTTATAAATCTTTAATATGGAAGGAGCTTTCAAGTTGTCTCTTACTGATTGCTTATCGGTGTTGTGTGGCAATCTTTATGTACTCTGACGTATGAATGCGAGTCGGCCTAGGAGACATCAACGAGCAGCTTATCATACAGCAACAGTTTCGCTGGTAAACAACAAGGACCTAATCATGAAGACGGAGAGCCGGTGCGCTATAAATAGTATCCTTGAAAAAGCAGGCTGGTCTCGACAGTGGATTTGAAAATAGAGAAACCTCGTCCTTATCGGTGATGCGGACCACTGTGATAGCTGTTAAGGAATTATGATCATGATTTCCTGAACAGCTAACATGCCAATATATTTTATTTTCTCATAACGTATATGACTCCGAAAGGAGATGACTGTAATGATTGTATAGATGTGGAAGAAGCGCGCGTATTGAATTCAAGAAACCCAGTAAAATAACAAGAAGCAGCGAGGCTAATATTACCGCCACTTATTAGAGTCTAGTCATCAAATCCGCTATATATATCTTCAATGAGGGCTTATTTTCGGTAGATGGCAAAGCAAATTGTTCTTCAAATGGGTTGTCTCTGGTCGAAAAGGAGTCATGCATGAGCGGCCAGGCTAGATTTCGGTTCCTTGGTCGAGAGATTCTAAATTGAAGGAGCGATTACAACAGAAAAAAAGAGCTCGTTGAAATACCTTAAAAACAGTTGAAATAGCTAGCAAAGTGTATTTAGATAGAGAACACTCCGATGGTTTTGATTTAATATCATTGACGCATAATATTAGCTACAGCTTTCAAAGGGCAAAATACATATAACATAAGATCGTTAGAAAGGGGAATGCTATAAGCATAGGATTCACAATTTATACTATACATACTTCACTGTATTTATCGATCTTACGGCCAAATAATAGATAATTTTATAGGATTAGGCGAGTCCCAAGCTCATTATGGAGAAGAAGATAGTCGCTGTCGATGAGCTGAGATGGTTCAGTACGGTTTAGATCTGCAACTACTCATTATTAACAGAAATAGTAGTTGAGAGCGTATGATTAGTGATGTAGTTTATACATATTATTTCTAAGTAGAAGGAACTCCTATTAACCTCGCAGCGACCTTCCTGGAATAACCATTTATAGGAAACGGAGAGAGAGAGAGAGAGAAACGACGCAGAACTATTACATCGCAAAATACAATTCAGCGTTAATAAGAATTCTGCATTAACTTTTTTTTCTATACATAATACTGGTTTGGGAATTCGACTGATGGTGTCCTAGGCAGAATCAATGTCTAGCCGCGCCAGGAACGTCTAGTATGTGCGTGGACGGCTTATCCAAATTTTTAATGTCATATATTGTTATTCCATGCTTCTTGAATTCATACCTATTCCCTTCTGAAAGTGAACTTAGCAATTAATGGTATAGTAGTGGCACCACTCACTAGATAGAGATGAGGAAACCGTGCATTACCAGCAGTTCTTGAGAACATGATCGCTAAAGTATCCAGTCCACAAATCAGAAGAAAAGACGCAAATAACGAAAAAAGATTTGATGTTTCTCTTTAGAACTACGAAGATATGCTAATAAGAAATGCACAAGGTACTTGTGGAATGTTTCTTGAAGGAAATTCTTAGACCCTCCAAACCAATTAAGGGGCGATGATTTGACATTTAAACACATTTTCGGTCACCTCTGCGGAACTGAACATGATATTATACACTGGAGAACGAGTAAATGGATATCTCGAACATGCTGCCACTAGATCAAATAAAGCCGACAGGATTAGCAACATGAATTCGACAGGCTAGATTTAAGGTGTGTAATGATCCACATACACTAAACCGAGAACGGTCTAACAATTCCGCGCCGGCGCCACACTAAGCCCAATAACTCACGTGATATAAAACTTATCGTACCCGTTCTTCGGATAAAAAGACGGACCGATATTTTTTCTTAGGCACTAATCCGCAATCTTCAATCGATTTAACGATCAAATCTCTAACCACCACTTTTCTTCAAGCAAACCGCATCCAAAAGCGAAAGGCGAGCCATTGCCAAATAATTGCAGAGGCAGTGAACCTTTCGACTAAAATATTCTTTGAATTCAACATGGCTGATCAGACTAATGCTGGTATGTGTTTTTCGGACTTGACATGAGAGTTCATTTTTGACTGACTTTTATTCTCATAGCTTGGCCTGTCGCCGATGAGGCTCTCACTCAGACTATCCTGGACCTCATCCAACAAGCTACGCATTATCACCAAATAAAAAAAGGTGCTAATGAAGCCACTAAGACCCTGAACCGTGGTGTTTCGGAGATTGTCATCCTTGCTGCGGATACTACTCCTCTCGCTATTCTGCTCCACCTTCCTCTGCTTTGCGAGGACAAGAACGTTCCTTACGTCTACGTTCCTAGCAAGATGGTAAGGACCCCACAAAGACCGCCATATACGTACTTTTATTCTCCGCATATGCTAATATGTGAATTATAGGCTCTTGGACGTGCCTGCGGTGTCAGCCGTGCCGTTATTGCCTGCTCTATCACCACCAACGCCGCTTCCGACCTGAACAACCAGATCCAGGCCGTCAAGAACCAGGTCGAGAGACTGATGATCTAAGGTGCTGGAAATAGGGCTTCATGCCATGGAAAAGACATACGGCTGTAGAACCTAAGAGGTTCGTCCTGGGGGTCTAGACCTATGTTATCTGTTCTGAGATGGTATTTAGCGAGGAGAGTTCTCTATGTGCAATAGTGGAGCACTCGGCCATGAGTTGCTTTCTAAGAAGATAAATAACAATTATTTGGATGTGATATCATTTCTATAAAGTAAGCTTCGTAGGGTTCTTTTTTCATGTTACACGGAATTCGAATTCCTTAGCGGGTAATTTCGTCGGACGTCGTCCGTCAAACGCGTAGCAACGGAAAGTGTTCACGCGACAGTATTATAATTTCGCGTCGAAATATGACATGTCTACGGTATCCGTCATCTTTCAAATAGAATGTAGGATTCTGGAAGGAGTTGTACGCGCAAGGAGATTTGTCCCTGTCACATTCGAACTGCATACGGGCCTTGGTTCCCTACGGTGGGTCATATCGACACGTCACTGTTGCTGCTTGTGACCATGCAGGGGCTCTGATCCAATTTCCTACATGATATCTTCCATGCTTTGTAGATTTACGTATAATGTTGCTACTAACGTCGAGGTTAACCGTCTTCCAACTAGGTCATACTGGGTCATTCAAATTCCACTAAACGTACATCTATGTCCGCCCACCACTATCGTCCAAGGTAATTTATGTACAAGTAAACTTTGGGTGTGAAGAGTGCTTTTGAAGGTAATAGGGGTAGGGGGATGGGCATCATGAGGTCTTCTGGGAAGCATAGGTGTCATAACTCTCTCACAGACATTATGAACAAAGGAAATCCATACGTAAACAAAATAGAAATCGGAACAACTGGGATATACTCATTAGAGTATCCATTCACAATGTTGTAAGCCATCATCCGTGACATGATGGCAGAAAGGGGGTTGTGCAGCTTGGTTTGATCAAGGTTATCAGGTAACTGGTGTGAACCTAGTCCTGGTTTAAACGTGATCTTGCATGAATAATTCTTTTGGGAACGCAAGATAGAGGGAATCGAGGAATAAAGACTTCTTAGATCAATAGGAAAAGGGAACAACTAAAACAGGGGTATGCCCACACGCCGCTATGCGAAAAATATGACAAATCCTAAAAGCACAGGGGAAAGTTATGCGGTAGAAGGGAAGTTTTAAAGGGGGAAAAAAGTATCTGGTGCAGATAATAGAACACCAGACTTAGCTAGAGTCTTTGATACTTGACACCCATTTATTTGGGTTTGCGCCAAAAGTATTGCTACGAGAGATTTGTTAGCAGAGCAAAAAGTATTGAAAGAGGGTGCATCGAACCTTGTGCTGCTTCCTGCAGTTACGGAGACCTGGCTTTCTGAGATCATGCACGACTGCCTCCCGTCGCATATCATCTTCATCGAAGTCAGGAATGTAGTAGTATTCGCTTTCCAGAGGCTTCCCAGCAGCATCTTTCCCTTCACGCTGAACCTTTCCAATGCATTTCGTTGAATCAAGAATGGCACGAATCTCAGCCTTTGAGGCCACCTTGTCACCGGAACCATCCCTCTTCCAGACACCGGGAGGCAAGTTGTTCAAGATCGTCGAGAACGGTGTTGAGGAGAGCCGCGAGAATGCAAGCTGGTTAACAGCATGGTTTCGAATAGTTGCTCTGTGCTCGTCATCCTCTGGTTGTTCAGACTTCTGTCCCTCAGACTTGGGAGCAAGAGGTTCAGGCGTAGATTCGTCCTGCTTGCAAGGCTCAAGCAGAGGACGGGGGGAGCGAGGCAATGGAGGAGATCCTCCAGCCCGGAAGGATGCCATTCGAGGTAGGATATTCTCCCCAAAGGGCCCGAAAGAATGGATGATGGGGTCGTTCTCCTCGTCATGATCAGAGAAGTCTTCTTGAGATTTACTCAAATCACTCAAGTCGCTGGACTGGGAGCTCTGGAGAACACCGTTTACAGATTCTGAAGCTGCTGGAGAAGTCTGTGATGCTGTGCGGGTATCCTCACGAGAATTCTCACGGATAGGTGACTGTGCATCTTCGTAAACCACTACGGGGTTGTGAGAGCGGCTTGGAGTAAGTAATGGAGAGGAAGGCGGGATGAGAGCCTGAACTGCAGGGGTTGGAGACACTGGGGAGACCAGACGCTGACGCTCTCTGAGAGGACTACCTTGGAATGGACGGCGTTCATGAACAGCCATTCGAGGAGAGTTTTCATCCCAAGTATGGTCGGGATTTACCGAACCCGATTCCTTTCTCTCAGGCCGTGGCCATTGCACAAGCACTCGGGCATCATGCACATCAATCATAACATCTGCATCCTTGATGTCTGATTTGAATGTCTTATCCTTTGCTAAGTCATACGTCTTTCCCTGGCAATGAAGCTTAATCCCATTCCAACCTGTACACTTGATTTCAATACTTGCCCTGTCGAAGGGGTTGGGGGCTGGCTTGTAGGTAGCCTCGACATGCACTCTTGATATCAATCGATTGGCGGACAACTGATGGTGGCACGACGCGCTCGATCTTCCCATTAGAATCGTCTCACCGGTCTCAGGAAGCATTATGGTTGGCACGGCAGAAAGGGGCACGCGTTCTGAGACTGACGACAAGGTACCGCGTGTTGCAGGACGTGACATGGAAATCCGTGGTGGAGATGACGACATGATATGAGTTGACGATGTTGGCATCGGGGTCGGATAGGTCGATATCGACATATCGTCGCGTGCCATACGCTTCTGAGGTCGAGGGAGAGACGGCGAGGAGCTCAATGGCTCAAACGCTGGCAGCAGGGATGCGGGACGCTTCTTGCCGGTAACAGTAGCAGTAGAACTGCTCCTGATCGGAGAGGACTCCATGCTGCAGCCTAAGGAGAGACCTGTTGTATTAGAATAGGAGTTCTATGAAGGTTTGTCCACGAGTCCAAGTAATCGAGTCGTGTCAAGACGTGTGGGAATCTAAATCCCCAGAGACAACACAGGGCACGAGGGCAGTGGGACGATGAGTAGGAAAAGAAAGATGGGAAAGGAAGAGAGAAATAAGACCTCCAAGGAACCAAGGGAGGCTGGGAGGGAGAAATTTTTTCTGCGTCAGAAAGAACGAGAAACATTGAAAGAAAAGGGTGTGAGAATGGTGGAGGAATGTCTGCAGTAGCGGTGCGTCTCGTCTCGTCTCCTACCGCGGAAATGCACGCTTGCTCGCCCGAGACGCGTTCTACAGCCGCCCACGAGGGCTCGAGCTCCACCACGAGTCTCGCGAGGGCGTGGCAGTTCGAGACGCTGCTCGAGAAGACTGTTTTGAAAGCTAATGGACGCTTGAAATGATATCTATGAAACATATATGCCCTTTGGACCTTATTTTCTTCCAATATACAAAAGCGCGCTCTCCGCGTCCTTCTATAGGTCACGTGCAGCGCGTCAACACCTGGTCACCTGACAATATGCACCGACGCGATCCATCACATGACGAAGATTTCTTCACAAAGACGCTTATGTCAGTTTTATGCAGGTTCAGAATGCGACCGTCAGCACTTTAGTAATAATTATGGAATAGTTAGATATAAACCCCCCACCCTCCGGAGTTTAAGGATCGACCGCAGTTGGCAGTCTCCTCCAGGTCCTAAGAAGGACCTACCCGTATTCACTAATGCCT
This sequence comes from Paecilomyces dactylethromorphus, assembly GCA_029606265.1. Lineage (NCBI taxonomy): Eukaryota > Fungi > Ascomycota > Eurotiomycetes > Eurotiales > Thermoascaceae > Paecilomyces > Paecilomyces dactylethromorphus. The sequence goes on along the minus strand of JAPVCE010000008.1, from coordinate 23,063 downwards.
TGGATGTCTTATCTCCGAGCCGAGCTTAAACATGGCTCCCTCGGGAAAAAGCAGAGGTGAACCAAGAATTTTTTGCTAGTTCTTTCTTGGTCGATCCCCGCTATCGGTTGATGATACCATCAACGCTACTACCCATTATTAATCGATCCTACGACTCTCCTCTCCCACCATGCCGTGACACTAACATTCCTAACTCCCCTAGGAGCTGCTCGTGTTCCTCCTTAGGCTCAGCTGTGGAATTTCCCCAGACAGGAAGGCGATAGGGTACCTGGATATCGAGAGACTACCCCGCAAATCGGGATTTCGGCCACCATGTCCTCTACAAATGGCCACCAGAGGGTGACACAAGCAAAGAAAGGTATCTGGACCCCGGAGCAGTCAACGACGTGTTGAATTTCAGGTCTTTCGATCGATAAGTTATCTCCCGCGCAACGCTGACAGAGCGCAGTATGGACAACTTTAATTACGAACACCGCTTACCTCTCCGGTCTGCTTACGCTTGATTATTCTTTGAAGAAAGTGGGCTCTAAGTATCCTCTGATTGCACTCTATACAGATTCTTTCCCTCCCGAAGGACATGCAGCGCTGGATGCCAGAAAGATACCTAAGCAGCATATCCCGTATCTTCTCCCTTCAGCGCACAAGGACTACAGTAACGATGCTCGATTCTATGATTGTTGGAGCAAGCTCACTCCCTTCTCGCTCGTCGAATATGAGCGCGTGGTACAACTGGATAGCGATATGACGGTACTCCGAAATATGGATGAATTGATGGACCTTGACCTGGATCTCCCCGAGCTGGGCGGAACGGGGAATCGTGTGTTTGCTGCGACTCATGCCTGCGTCTGCAATCCGTTGAAGAAACCGCATTATCCTAAGGACTGGTGTGTGCTGTCATCTCTGGAAAAATAAAGAGACCGAATTCTCTATAGTGAGGATAAAATGCTTTTTGAGGTTTGAAACTCACTCTGGAATAATCAGGATCCCTGAGAACTGCGCACACACAACTTTACATCCCGAGCCCGAACTTGCTCAGACAACGGGTCCCTCACCCACCGCTGGCCTGGCTATGCCTAACGGAGGGCTCCAAGTGGTGAATCCTTCACAGAAGGTGTATGACACTATCCTCGCGCGGTTGTCTAATCCTTCCTCAACCGATAACTACGAGTTTGCCGACCAGTCACTGCTTGCGGATGCCTTTCCTGGCCGGTGGGTCGCATTACCGTATGTTTATAACGCGCTCAAGACAATGCGGTGGGATAGTGTGCATGATGCTATCTGGAGAGATGAGAATGTCAAGAATATCCACTACATTCTTAGTCCGAAGCCGTGGGATGAGAGCGAAGAAGTCAGGAGAGGCGAAGGAGAGGCGGCCAAGAACAGGGACGGAGTAAATGCCTGGTGGTGGGAGGTCACTGAGGAGAGACACGGAGAGGAAAAGAGTAAGGGCATCGATGACGGCTTTTGAGATCGGATTTCGGGTTGAAGTAAATTATTTGTAAAGTGAGGGTAACGTGTTTTTCTAAGGCAAGGGGGATATGGGTTCCCCGTACTTTCAGCATGTAGAAGCTGGCGATATGTAGCTACGCAGCTATTTCGGTTAGATAAAATATTTAGGTAGTATCATAGAAGACCTTCATTGCGTCTCTACCTTAGTTATATAACAAGAAAATCAAGCAAGACTGAGCAGGAGTCAAGACAAATTCTATAAGCGCCTGTCGAAGATAGAGAAGGACTATCAGAGCATTATCATGACCAAGTTACATGGAGCATGATTCTTGAGGCAACAATGGAAATACGCTAATCCTCTCTTGACTGATCCTTCCGCGGAGGCCTCCCCTACTTTCCATAAAACCTACAAACAAGAATATGTTAACAAGGAGCCCGGGGGATGGCCTAGTGGTATAACCACTAGGCTACCTCGTCCAGGTTCCGAGTTCGAACCCTGGAGGGGTGGATGAGTTCTGGCAGAATAATCTGGCAGTATCTCAGAGGACACCTAACTCCAGGGCAGCAAAACCCTGCCCGCCAAAAGCAGAGGCGGGGTTTTCATAGCACCCTTCCCCCCTCATAGGAGGGGCCGAGGGTGTGAGCTTTTTTGTATTTCGTTCTTTTTGCTGGATAGCCTTATTCTACTGTTGTGACGCGTGCGATGTTAACATGGAAAGACTACTCGAGTCTTGCTTTGTTTCCTATTCGGGAAGTAGAAACCTCTATACATCACGTGATAGAGATGGTTGGACGAGTTCATGAGGGTTTGATAAGTAGCTCGGTTCAATATATCGAGTTCTTCGCTGTGTCAATATAGTTTCTACTCATGCCAATTTTTAGAGAACTGAATGCCGCGCGGGTATCTAATGAAATAGCAATGATGCAGTCGAGACAGCCCTTCTCGATGAAGGGATAGAGCCACATTTATCTCTGCTACTGCTGGACATGTAACAGGCAAATAATTCACTTCTCATTGCATGGCATAAACCTAATAATTTCTTGATCTGGCACCGTTGCTCCCACACTTCACTCAAACCGGCTCCGCAACGACCTTTATCTCCCTATTTCTGGCAACCCGATCCTACCTTCGCTATACCCTAATGTGAAGATGGAATGTGTTTCCATGGATCAGAAGAACTGATTATTTCCATCGCTCTGGTTAGGTTCTATTCTATAAATTGCGTTTGGCCCTACGTCATTCGGGAGGCAGTAGTTCCAGGCACCATTCTAGCCATATATCTCGTCCAGGGACTATACCTAATATAGACCCATATACGTCGTTATCCACGGAACCATATCAATATATCCCAAAGTTCTGACCACCATAACCCAGAGTGGTCAGGAAAGACTATATAGGCCCCCATATTTTGACAAGACTTGTGCCTTCCTTCTTCCTTTCTATAACATTTCGAGATATACCATCATCTGCATTTATCTATACGTCCTCGAGAAACAGCAGCATACAATAGCATTTTATACTCATTTTCATCATCACTTATATACAAACAGCATATCTCAAGCTGTTCAGATCTTCTGGAAGATAACTGTTGTATCAAGAATAACATCACTGCCACAATTGTGAGTGAAGAACTTTTTTTTTATTTACTAGTCTGAATAACATCTTTGGGCCCTATTATTCTTTACAACACAATTTACCGTGACATATTGCATCTATCTATATGTATTCTCTATAAAGTTCTCTAAACTCCATCTCGTTGTCCCATCAATTCTATTACATCAGACTTCTATTTCTGTTGAATCTATATCTATCTATTTCTGTACCTCTCTCAAAATTCCAGCATTGACAATCATACAGAATATACATCATAACCGAAATGGGAAAGAACAAGGCTCCAGAAAAGGAACGCCCAATGCCATTCTCCATGGGCCTTCCCATCTTCGACGAGGCTACCGGCAAATACGTGACTCGCAAGCCTGACGCGGAACCAGTCAAGAAATTGAACTACACACCAGTTAGACTTCGAGAAATGACCCCTTTCCACAAGGGATACGACGCTATACACAAGAACAAACGCGCTCGAATGGCCACCACCTCGGGAAAGATGCGACCTTCTTCTACCGATCTCGAATCCGAACCGGAATATAACAGATCTCGTCTCCTTGGATCTGGCGATGGAAGGAACGCACGTGTCTACAACCCGTATACAAGGACGTATGAGCGACTCTCATTCAACGAATTTGGGACGTACGAGTCGCAAACGGAGAATATCCCAAGTGCACGACCCGGGAACTATGGAATCGTCCACGGAACGGCCCAGCAGAAGGGCCTCGTGAGACAAAAGAACGGCGGTCTTTCAGCAGACAACCCTGTTGTTCTGTTTCCTGGAGAACCACTTGCGGTGGTGGCGCGCAAAGCTCGCGAGTTAGAGAAGGAATTTCCAGGCATACCGCTGGACAAAGCGCTTGCTCAAAACAAGCGCAAGATGATAGCCGAGGAGCAAAACCAACCGGCCAAGAAGTTAAAGACATCGATGGCAATTTCCCATAATAAATTGGAGTCCAAGGTAGACCTTGCTGCGTGGTTTGAACACAACAAAGGATCGAGCCCGGGTTCTTATATGAAGAAACTAGGCAATATGCCTCGGGCACGAAGACTGAGTCCTTTGAGTTATTCTGCCATATCTACTTCGAGAACGACAGCTACGGGTCTTCTTTCACCTCCTCAGTCTCCTTGAAAACACATGCGGAGGCAGATGGTTCAGGAGGAGTATCAGGTCAGAAAACCACGTTCATGAGCCAGACAGCTCTGTATTTTCTTCATGCAAGCTAATATCATTCGAAGACAAATTGGGATGGGCGACATTACTTCAACATTTCATTTGTGACCACATCAAATCTATCGACCATTTCAAGTTAATTTTGTCGACGGCTGTAATTTGTTTTGTTGTTTTCTGCTCGGTATGTTCACTTTTATCCGTGGTTAAGGAGCCAAAGAGCTATAGGAAAGCTTTATTTGGGACAAAGAGTGAAGATTTGCATTTTTTTCTAATTTGACATCTTGTCAACACATACATATACAGCAGCTCCTTCGTTTCTCTTGTATCTAGCATCTCATCACTCCCAGGGAGATTCAATCTTCACAACTTCAGGAAAACCCACATTGTGATCTTCTACGTTTGGACACTGTAATCTTCTGTAGCTGCTTATGTGCTGCAGTTAAAAGGGAAAATTAGACAAGGACATTCACGTAGCGATGGAAATGAAAGGCTAGGCACCTCTAAATTGGCACAAAAGGCTTTCCCTCAAGCTCTTCCACTTTGTGAGCAGCCTTCTTATAACTTTCCGTGTTCTGCAACTCGTTCGCATACGCGTCAAGTCGTGGATACTCTTTCCGTGGGATGATGGATAGATTTAAGGCTACAATGACGGGAATGCTCATCTGGATGTCTGCCGCAGTCAGGTGGGAGCCACACAAGAATGGACCGCCTTCTGGTGCAGATGCCAGCTGGCTCTCGAGGAATTTGAAATGTGTGCGCAGTTCCTGGTCTAGAAACTCAGAGCTAATTTTGCCCGTAATGATGCCGATTAGGGGCTTGATGAAGAAGGGAACTGGAGCATTTTTAAGGGCTGTTGAAAGAGAGATTAGTTTAGTCCTATAAACCTCTTGAGGAAAACATCTTAAGAGAAGTCTTAATGTTACCATTCATGATCAACTGCACCTGAAGCGGCGACATCAGACTGCCCTCTGCATAGTGCATGTAATAGCGATAGCGCATCCAGGATTCTGTTTCGCCGCCCAATTGGCCCTCCTTGCCGTCAATGTATCGTTTAGGAATGAGTGCTGCCTCAGCACCGCCGAAATGATCTAGGAAATACTCCAAAATGGGCCCAGATTCGGCCATAACCATTGGTTCAGTAGCACCAGGTGGTAGGATCGATACGATGGGTGACTTCCCCAATGGATGAATCTGTTTAAGCTCCGGCGGAGCTATGCCATTGGGGCCGCGCTTGAATGTTCTTATTTCGTAAGAGAGATTCAATTCTTCCATGAGCCACATGATTCGCTGGGCTCGCGAACGTTCGAGCCTGGAATATGTTAGAAAGTAGCACAGGTATGTAGATCTATGAAATCCGAGATAGATAAGATGGATAAGATTAAAAAATGCAAAGGATCGGATGTGCCATTCACCAATTAAGAACGATCTTCGCCCCACGATTCGCACTCATTGTTAGCGGTGGAGACCTGGTACTTATGAATATCGCTAGAAGATGCAACCAATATGAAAAAAGGGAAGAAATAAGATGCTTGTTTTTAATATATTTCTAGTTTTAATGTTGCTAAGAACTTCAGTTAGCCAAGATAAAGCTCGAGGTGAGAAGCTGAAGGTAGAAAAGCGCTTCAAACAAGGTAGCATGCCGACCGCATCCTAGCGTAAGGCGTCCAGCGCACGCGGAATGTATTTAGTACCATTGCGCCGCAGATAGCGCGTGTGCTGTCATGCACAGCTGCAAGCTTCGTTTAGGAGGTATCCTTGAGAATTATTGGTTCATAGCTAGGCATCCAGATATTTAAGCTCGTAGGCAGTTTTTTTTTCTCCACTAGTACATGCGACTACTATTTTTTCGCAGTAAATAACCAATAAAGGAGATATTTCTCCACAGTTATCCCCTCTCCATTGTATGGACATATCAGCCCATCATTGCGTAGGCGAGATAAGCTCTATCCCTAGATCAAGTCCGATATCTCTCACCATTCTCTCATATTCTGCAGAGCTCGGGTATTCGTCGGCCTATCGCTTGAATAGTTGTTACTCAAGATGGCAGCAGCTGTGCTCAACCTGGATCACGATCGATTTTTACTGGAGCTGATCAGGTGACTAATCATTGATGTGCCTGTCAGAGCGAAGGAATAACATAGTTAGCGCATTGCATCTCAACCAAGCATTTGAATTTAAAACAATGTCCTAGCGATTATGTATGCTCCTGACTCTACTTCCCAGAAAGCTTTAAGTCTAGCCATAGGTGCTGTCCAGCTGACATCACTGCAAAGGACGTGGGGGATCTTCAAACACTCCCCAGCGTTGAAAGAATGCATTACTAGATCAAATAAACCGAGGGTCCATGTGAATAGTATCGAGGTCTGTATGAAAACAAGCATAAAAAGAGGCTTGGAATGATACCGGATCAACACCGATAGACCGCTTATACAGGGAGGTTCGAGATTAAACAAACTAAGCTATATTGAACGCCTACTGTTAGATGAAAGGACTAGATCCTGTAAATTAGCAAGATATATCTAACCATAGCATTTTCACGTAACTGGTGATTTTTGTCAACTTAATAGCATATGCCAGTACCACCATAGTTTAAAAAAATCTATACATAACCGGCATTTTCTCTATAAAGATCTAGTCTAATGATGATGATATAGAAGAATTTCAGCAGAAACTCCCAATCTATAGGGAGGCGTCCAAGTCCTTCTTCCTTTTATTCACAAAGCCCTCTTCTGGGCTCGCCCACGCATAATCCTTCCACTCCCCAAGGGCTGGCCATAGTGTATTTTCGACCAACTTCACTACCTTCTCCTGCTTCTGGTTACTGACTGTGCCTGTAGAACTGGCAGTTGCCGCGTCCTCCGCAGTCAAGCTCTGCAAGATCTCATTCCATTCCCTGATTGTTTCTTCTAGTTCGGCAACCGATGCAACACCCATGACGCTGGCACCGACATAACCTCCCTTATAGCCTGGAACCTCGACTCCGACATCAGCGAGTGAGCCAATTCGCGCCCACTCCCCTAATGACCAACGGATGGCAACTGATTCGAACGACTCCCCTGCATTTTCAGCTAGCGCAGCTAGTTGCTTGCATGCAGTTCTCAAGCCTGGGGGCGAAGGATGCCACTGGGCGAGCACAGAACCCTTTGTATCCGATCCATCTGTGCTCAGTGGGATGCCCCGGGAAGTGAGCAGTCCCATACCTAGCATGCTTGCATTCAAGACGACTTGAACACCTGCCGCCTTAAACCTGCTAAGCGGACTGTCCGAGGCTTGCCTTCCAAGGACTTCTGGTAAGCCTAGAGTGCGATTCTGGATGGTAAAATGACCATAGCTTAGCACGGCATCCAGCGGCTCGCCAGTCTCGAGTGTAATAGTCTCGGCGAGCTTGCAGAGAACATGCACAGGAAAACCACTGATTCCTACGTAGCGGATGAGACCTTCGTCACGCAACCGGCGAAGCTCAGTTACAGCTGCAACGACCTCCGCTGGAGAGACAAACTCGACATCATGCATGTAGACGAGGTCCAAATACGTCGATCGAAGGCGCTCGAGAGAACGTTTGATGGAATGCCGCACATGTTCAGGTGAGTAGTCGAACTCATCCTGCTTGATGCGCCCCGCCTTGGTTATAAGGACGTAAGACTCGCGTGGACACTGGGTTGCGGTGACATGGGCTTCCAGAGCTTCACCAAGAAGAACCTCAGATGGTCCGTAGTAGGGAGACGTGTCAAAGCCATTCACTCCTAGCTCGAACGCCCGAGATACAATTTGCCGATATGGCATCTGTAGCGGATCTCGGACATGTTGGGTATTGAAGGTAGCCGTACCAAGAATGAGACTGGGCATCACCTTGGAGAGAGGTGGTCTGAAGCTCCTCACAGCCATATTCGCTGCAGCTGATAGAATAGAGCAATATATTTTTAAGAATGTACAATTCAAGTAAAAAATAATAACTTTGAAAGAAACCAGTCCTTTCTCAGTGAAAAGAAGCGTCCGGACGAGGACAGGAAATTAGTTACAATGAAGCTGCTTATTGTACTAACATAATGTATTAACTGTAGTAGCATTTGTGACAAGGCTGCATATTTATCTTCTGGTTCATATCTATAGCGCGGGGAATTTGATAGTCTCATTTTGTTGCAGAAATTCTTTGTCCCCTCATCCAAAGTTCATTAGGTGTTTCACATATTTCAAATTTTCGCGCCAACTTAAAAGGAGGTCTGAAACGCCAAGATGTATCTCCCGTGCTCTAGATCATCTTGTACAGCAATGAAACCATTCATTGAGAGACTAAAGATGCTAAAGATGCGCCTAGGCGGGATGCCAAAAATCATTGCAGCCACGACGCGCGGCCCTTGAATATGTTCTCATCGATAGGATTTTCTGACTGGCTAACCAGCCATCACCAAGCTGCGACTCTTATGTAGAGTTAACCGGATTAATGCACAATGAGGATCGTACCACTGTTAGAGTTATCTGATAAAAGTCACGAAGTCTGTACATTAGCCGGTGTCACTACTCTCATAGACGACCTGCGGGGTGTTGAGTCTAGGGAACCAAGTAGGGAGTGGTATTTATTTAGCCGTCCTCACCGCTGCAGTCGGTTTTTTTGACTTCAGGATCTCGATCTCTCTGCCTTCGACATCAAGACAATTCAGAGAGAGAATAAATTAGATCTAGTCGCGAGTCAATATGGAGATCAATCCTGCAGTTGTTCATCCTGATGTCTGGGCGGCGATCCAGCAGGCGGAGGGGGACGGAATTCCTTTCCATGCGAGAACGAACCATTTCCACACCACGTGGGCGAAGACATTCTCATCCTTGCCAGAGCTCTATATCCAGCCAGAGTCACAGGAAGAAGTCGAGAAAATTGTCAAACTCGCTCGACACTGCCGGCGGCGGTTGACCACTGTAGGATGCGGCCATTCCCCTTCTGACCTGACGTGCACGAGCAGCTGGCTTGTCAATCTGGATAGAATGAACAAAGTCCTGTCTATCGACCGTATGTTCTCTCCTATTCACAACATTCTGTCATAAACCTCGTTGACATGTTGAGGTTTTATTTGCAGGACGAACTGGGCTTGTGGTTATGCAAGCCGGTATCCGGCTCTGGCAACTGACGGAAGCAATGCGCCCTTACCAACTGTCTTTCCCTGTATTGGGAAGTGTGAATGGCCAGAGTATCGCAGGTGTTATCAGCACCGGTACGCGCGGCAGTACCCTACATCACGGCCTAATTTCAGAAGCAATTGAGGCTCTGAAGATCACTCTAGCTAACGGTGAGACGGTGTCCTGTTCACCTGACAACAGACCAGATTTGTTCCGAGGGGCTCTCATCTCCCTAGGAGCTCTCGGCATCATCACAGAGGTCACTTTCCGTGCTGTGCCAGCTTTCAGTCTGAAATGGAGGCAGACGATCGACTCCGATGCAGCTATGATCGCAGCCTGGGAGGATAATAATAGGCTCTGGACTGAAGCGGACTTTGTTCGAGTCTGGTGGCTGCCATACTCGCGACGTGCTGTGATATGGCAAGCAAAAAAGGTAACACAGAAGGATCTTGCATCGGGCAAGGAAAGGCATCAGGAGCCTCCCAGAAACGGTTATGATGGAGCATTTGGCTATCATCTATATCACAACCTGCTGTATTTCTCACGGTATATCCCGAGCATTATACCATGGATCGAACGGTAAGACTCCAATCATTTTTGTCTCTGTGGAAACTAGGGAGTGCAGATAGCTGACACCTCTCAGGTTGATCTTTGGCCTTCAATACGGCTTCAAGAATGGGACAACCACCGGTGGCTGTCAACCAATGGACAAAGCTCTCTGGATGAACTGCCTCTACAGCCAATATGTGACTGAGTGGGCCATTCCGCTACATAAAGGACCCGAGGCACTCGCACGTCTAGGATCATGGTTGAACCGATTGAAACCAGGCGATCCGTTGTATGTCGATCACGGCATTCCCTTTTCTGCAGATGGCATATACGTCCACAGTCCGGTCGAGGTCCGTGTGTGCGATAGCACCGTACATACATCCGCTGCGAAGAACAACCGACCGTGGCTAGACAGTACTCTCACCAATGGCCCAACGCTCAATATAAATGCCACTATTTATCGGCCGTACTTGATGGATCCGCCAAAATGGAAGCGATGGTTTGAGGCATTTGAGTGGCTGATGCGTGATCTGGGTGGGAAGCCGCATTGGGCCAAGAACTTCACCGTGAAGAAAAGCGAGTTGGCAGAGTGGTATGGCGATGATCTGAAGCAGTGGCAACGGGTCCGTGACCAGGTCGACCCGGATGGCCTCTTCATTGGGCCCTGGCACCGTCAGCATGTGTTGGACAAGGACACACCACCACTTCCATTTGAAGAGTTGGAGGATAGAAGGGATGATGCTGGAAGGGGAGTTACCTTTCATGGTGTGCTTCGCCCTGAGACGAATCCCCAATGAATGTCACCGGCCATTGAGAGTATCTGAAGAGATAGCACGGACTAGCTCCCTTCTTGGGGGCATAGATTTGCTTTTATTTAAATGGAGAATAAGATATCATGACGATATGAGTGAGGACAAAAAGCCTACAACTGCCCTTTTTTCTCTTTTTTTCTTTTGTCAGATTTATGGAGGTACAGTTTGATCAATTGCTAAATAAATATAACATATTTCTCTTGACTACTAGAAAGTACTATCTAAGGCAAATATGTAGACATAGCATATATTCTATGTCTAGAATGATTATGTTTACTCTTAAATTTTGCTACCTATAAGAAAAATTAGCTAACTGATAAGGATATATATGTTCCTCTAAGTTAGATTCAAGTGATTTTCGTTATTAAAATTTACGTAATCTCTATATATTTGAATACCAGAGCAAAAATTTATCACTGTGAAAGGGACGTATAAAATGCCGCTCATAGGAATTGCGCAATGACTGTTCACTCAATTTTAGGCAGATAAGTTTCTAGGATTCCAGGACGCGCAATCTGAAAAATCTACGTTTTGGCACCCATTTTTTAAAGCATCATTCGTCACCTTTCAGCTTCTAAACTGTGTAAATTGCACCATCATATGTGATCTAGACCACCGTGGTGGCTTGCCAGGGTAGTACGCATGCAACTTTAAGCCGGCAGAGTCGAGCCAAGACCGCCTCCCGTCAGAGAGATAATCGTTATCGTAGGCTTGCAAGAGGTCCCTATACCTCGGGAAGATGTTTATTCTCAGCGTTTCAATGCTGCTTTGAGTGCGTTTGAGTCTTGGAAGTGCTGGCGTCTTCGTATGCCAAGTCGGTTAGAGATGAAAAGTTTGTGTTGTTTCCATAGAAAATGCACTCGAAATACCCTTCCGAGATAAATCCTCCGAGCGCTTGTTTACATCCTGATACAAGCTCTAATATGGATACCCTGAATGGTCGGTGGGTGTTTCTCTGTGTCAAGAGAATAATGCTAGCGTGCCCAGCCATTCGGCAATAATTAACCTATTGATGAATGTGAAACAATGCCCCATCTAACAATGGTTCGCTAAGAGATGCATATAATTGATAATGCTGCAATATGATATACATTAAAATGTGCAGGAACATTTAGAGTTTTGGTTTTTGCCTCGTGCGAGGTTACATTAGGGAGCGGTTGTCGCAGAGCGGCTTCCATTTGAACTAGTGGGATAAGCATAGATAATAGTGTCATGTGGTGAAACATACATTACTGTACGTACGTCAGTCTAATTTTTTGACATTTTCCTTTTTCGCTCATCCCTTGCTGCATTGCACGGTCGCTATGTTCATACACGGAGTGTTTTAGGTCGTCGATTACGTTGATCGACAGTACTACAGGCTGGTCTGAGCACGGGCGAGAGCGGTCTCTAGCTGCCTCTAGCTGCAACGGACCTTGCGAAACACTACGTTGTTTCTCCAGCTTTCCTATCTTCGGGACGTCGTTTTTTGTTTCCGCAATCGATGCGACAGGGGATGTCCCAACTCGGCCCTTGCTCAATTTGAAGATGTCTCTCCAGCACCCGTGCTGGTAGCGCTGAGTCTCATTGCCCAGCTATTGCTAGGACCCTTGGGCGGCTAGTTTTACAGTATTTTCCGATCTCGCGGCAAGGCTTGAATGGCTAGAAAAGTGTAGTGCCAAGGGATAAAGTGTTCTCTGAACCTAGTCTCTGTGTGGCACATTCCATGATAAGGGTAATCTTTATCGCCCCTCCTTCACAGGGAGATCAGGGCTCTTCGGGACATATTTAAGACGACATACCTTGCAAAAATAACTAGATCTTCCGTTGCAATCATTCTAACTAGAACATTTTGTCTTCCATTTTTACAGTCTTCATTTCTCCATCTCTATAAGAAGCTGGGCTTCAATAAATTCCTTTTTTTGTCTCTATCTTCAAGTCTCTGCTTTATTTAGAATATTTACAAAGATTCTCACAATGGCCCTATCTTGCTCCGGACGCAATGAGGTGCTATATACCACGCCCTTGGAGCTTACGCTCGAGGTGACAGCAGAGCCTGAAAAGGCCTTGCCTTCTCCATCCTCTTTACTTTACGCGGGCAGTCTTGGGCCTGCTGTGAAGAATCAACCGTTGCTACAACAGCGCCTAGATGGTGCTCTGCACGTTCTCCGAACTGAGCTCAATGCTCTCCAAAAATTGGAGCTGGTTTATACCTCAAGCCCCGTCTGCCGCGAGGGATTCTTCAAATCGGTTGATGCAATCACTCGCCGCCAACTTGCAAGGGGAAAGGTAGTCTTCATTGGCGTCGGCAAGTCGGGCCACATTGCCAAGAAGATGACAGCAACCTTTGTCTCACTCGGCATTACATCGGTGTTTATGCATCCAACAGAGGCGCTTCATGGCGATCTGGGAATCGTCGGGCCGAATGACTGCATTATCTTTGTTACGTTCTCCGGCAAGACTCCCGAACTTATGCTGCTCTTGCCGCACCTCCCTAAATCGTGCGCCGTCATAGTTCTCACGTCAGTGATGCGACCAGAAGCCTGCAAGATTGCTGCTAGCCGACCGGATATGGTTCTTTTACCCGCTCCTATTCCTGAGCCGGAGGAGGTCTCATTTGGGGTCTCTGCTCCTACGACTTCCATTACCATCACCAATGCCGTCGGCGACGCGCTGGCGTACGTCGTCTCTCGTGAAATGCACTCTACAGTTTCTACTGTCTTTTCAAAGAACCATCCTGGAGGAGCCATTGGCGAGGCTTTCCAGAAACACTGATCACGAGCAAGTGGAATAATCCTCTTGAGCATTGAACCCCTGTCTTGCCGGGGAAAACGCCATGAGAAGTTCGACCATCTTCCCATGGAGAGCGCGACATTGTGGTTAAAATCGTTATAATCATACTAGAACTAGAGGAATGGGGGCTTATGATGGGTCCAAGATAAAAAAAAAAAACCGGGTCCACGTACAGCCGTGGGTTACCCGATTTACTTTCGCTTTGCTACTTGGACGCTACGGCGTATGAGGACACTCATTGATTTTCCAAACAGGCAAAGTGTACGGCGTTAGTCTCTATGTTGTCTAAGTTAGCTTTCAATAGCCCTGGAGGCTGAAATACACCTTGTTATAGGCTAGGTAGAATAGGGTATTAGTTAGACATCGATAGCAATCTTATTATCACTTCCCGTCACCGAACCTGTTCTACCTCGTATTCGTGAGGGCCTTCACGAGGCTATAACCCTTCGTAACTGGATCCAGATTAGCACAGTCCCGATTCCGAGGAGAAATTACGAAGTTCGTTCGCGTACAGTGGGTACAGCGTCTAGTTTCGTTGAGCGGAAACCATAGTTGAAACGCCGAGGCGGGCGGGATCTACCCCGGAGAGCCCAGAAGCTCAGTCATATTCCTTGAGACTGCCAAGAATGTAGTTAGTTTCATTTGATCGAATATTCTTACCATAAAGAGATTTTCCAGATCTTGATAATGTGACGCGTAAGGGGTATGGCCAAGACGTTTTCACTGACTGCTCTGTGTCCAATGAGTATACGGCTTCTCCTTTTTTGCCGATAGAGGTCCGTTTTAGCGACTTCCAGTGACTCCGACTGGCCGCGAATGAAGGCTGTTTGTTCTACAATCTACAAGCACCTCCCTAGTTTATCTGATTCAGGGACTGTCGCAATATTGGGACTCGTCCCTTCTACTTGTTTCCCCTTTTAGAGGATATTTACCCAACGATTATTTGCCCTGCAGCTTCCCGAGCCGGCGGGTCCTTGTCTTCATGAAGCAGTATAAACGGCTCCCGATTGTTTGGAAACCTGTTTGGTCCGATTGTTATCTGAAACATCATCAGCTTGTCGGTGGATGACGACCGCTGGGAGAACGAGCGGGAGGTTCAGCCTGACTGACGCATGTCTTTATGCTGGAGACCACCTTAGCTGCATTGCGTCTTCATCTTGATTCTTTCTGTCTTTCTCTTCCACATGGACAATAATTCTGAATAGATCCACATACTTTCATTCTTTGTCCTGGTCTTTTTCTTTTGTTATTCTGTGACAGTCTGTCACCTGGAGTGACCACAGACTGACACCTACAGCCAGAGATCTGTGATCTGTCTAGTTGTGATTTATTTATCAGTCCTTGTATTCATGTTCAATCGTTTTCGTTTCTTTTATTCTTTGTTTTAGACATGCCTGCTCCCCGGGATTCACTCACCGTGAGGTTCGCTCCCCTCTCACCAGGGCTTAGATACCGACAGCCCTCGCCTCTGGCTCCTCCCGATGAAGGCCAATTGTGGCCTCCACGAAGTTCATGGGTCAAGCCACGGGCACGATGGAGCTATCGTCGACTACCACGATTGAGTCAACTGCCAGAATATCCCTGGGCCGCTGGGAAACTGGATGAAGTCTTTACAGAGAAGACAACGCTCCCGCCGCGCTGGTCTTTCTACCTACCGGACTTCGAATTTTCAGTAGAGGATTTTGAAAAAGATGAGATAGACCCTAAAGTTGCAGCTAAAGGTTTCCGAGTCTCATTCGCCCCTGGCGATCCGAAGAACCCTAAGAACTGGTCGACGCCATTCAGGATATTGATCGTCGCTATGTTTTCGTATACAACCTTGGCGACTGGTATCTACTCTACAGCTTATTCCAGCGGTATCTCCGATATGGAAAAAGATTTGCATATTACGAATACATCACTGCCTCCATTGGGAATCTCTCTCTACCTGGTTGGCCTGGCTCTTGGCGCGATCGTGATGGCCCCGTTGAGCGAAACATTTGGCCGAAGACCGATGTACGTTGGCGGCTTGTCGGTATTTATGGCCCTTATCCCAGTGGCTGCTCTAGCAAACAATCTTACGCAAGTTCTCGTTGCTCGTTTCTTTGGGTATGTAGTATGCATGACCTTTTAATCTCTCAATCCCCCAATTCCAGTGCTGATGTTGTGATTACGCTTAGTGCTATTGCTGGCAGCGTGATGCTGTCTAATGCTAGTGGATCAATTATCGATATTACAGCCCCTAAATATTTGCCATTAGCATTGTCAGTTCTGTCATTTGGTCCCTTAAATGGCCCCGTACTCGGGCCGCTTATTGTGAGTCTACCCCCTATTCTGGCAAGGCTATTCATATGCTCCCTATCTATTTTATGTATGTAGCAGATTTCTAATGGGAATAGAGTGGTTTTGTTGTCCAAGCATCGAACTGGAGAATTCTGAATTGGATGGCGCTCGGTATGACAGCGCCAGGTGCGCTGTTTATCATGGCCTTACCAGAGACTCATATGCCGACCATTCTCCGGAAGATGGTCAAGCAGAAGTGTTCAGAGGAGAACGATGACAGATACTGGTGCGATTTTGATGACACCATCCCACTGGGCAAAAAAATGGTGACAGCAGTTTCTCGTCCCTTTGTTCTATCCTTCACCGAACCGGTTTTGTTATTCTGGAATATCTATATTTCAGTTATTTACGCTATCGTGCAGCTTGCATATATAGCATACCCCATTATCTACGAGGATATCAGAGGACTATCTGTTGCTATTGGGGGCCTAGCATTTCTAGGGGTCTTTCTTGGCATCGCCCTGGTTTTACTCTCAGAACCATTTCTCAGACGACTCGTGAACTCTCATTCTATCGTCAACCCAGAGACAAAACGACTGGAGCCAGAGGGGACCGTGTTTGTCATCTGTATTGGGGCTGTCCTAGAACCCCTCGCGCAATTTTGGTTTGCCTTCACGTCAGTTCCCGCGTCAGTTCCTATCTATTGGAGTATTTTGTCCGGCATACCCTTTGGATATGGATTTGGCCTTATTTTCATATACGGCACCAACTACCTCTCCAATGTTTTTGGAATGTACGCCACTTCTGCCACAGCGGGAAATCTAATATTTCGTTCACTTCTTGGAGCTATTCTTGTGGTTACAGGGAAGTCTATGTACGCAGCACTTACTCCTCGCGGGGCTGGACTCTTCTTGGCAGTTCTTGAGGTAGTCTTGATGCCTGTGCCTTTCTTATTCTACAAATGGGGGAAGAAGATTCGGCAAAAGAGCCGTCTTATTCATACACTAGAGGAGCAGGCTAAAAAGGTTGCTTAAGGTCGCTTAATTATTTTGTGTAAATAGATTTATTACTGATAGATTCAAGAGCAGTCTAACTTTTTTATAATAATAGCAGATTTATTAAGAAACTTGATCTGTAAGGATAAACGCTGTAGCTTTTTGGTTGATGGAGCTTTGGGATCTCTGAGACCATAACGATGAGTCGAAATATTTTGAGCCTTTTTCTCAAATTAGGTCACAGTTTTTGCTTGTTTTCTTTGTTCAAGTCAAAATCTCGCTGCTACCCAACGGCATCGTGTATCATATCTGTGGGGCTTCTTGCGTAAGGCTCAGCGCAGCTTGACCAAAGTACCGGGATTAGTGTTTGACAGGACAGGCCAACGCGGAACAATTAGTCATTATTGCGGGATATTCGACTTCTTCCCCCTGAAGCACTTCACATGATGCATTCTAAAGACCGTCCCTACTTCAGATATTGTACTATACGAAGCTACCGAGTGCTGCTACAGAGTCGGGGATAGATCGGGATGGTGATTGAGCAGGGGCGGAAGCGGAAGCGGGACGCTCACTTCGAACAGCAAGAAGGAGATATTGCGACAATTGAGTCGATTGAAGGACACTCATCTGTGACTGTAGGTATGGGCACTGGGCAAACCTGGTTCCATTTCTCATTATAAAATCACATATTATTCCCGAGCTTGTGTTTGGAAATGCTAACCACACCCACTGATCGACCTGTATCCCTTATCACTCGCCTTGTATCTCAACCGACACCAATGCCCCTGGTCTTACGCCACCATCCCTTACAATCTGTCAGATTGATGAAATCCTTATCATTCACACCTATTTTTTGAGATTGGACGGACTAGTTGTGGAGAAAAGGGAAAGTATAAATTAGCAAGATCTGGGAATCGGTGGAGCATGGTCTCACTCTTCGAAGCCCAGAACCTGGAAAATAGAAGTGGGGCTGATATCGAATGGTCTTTGCTATCATGTTTCGCATAAAAAAAAATGGAGCTAACTTGCTATATAGGGTCATTATCAAAACGCGCCCTACGGAGAGTAGGGCAGCCCTGGAGACCGAATATCACGAGAACACCAGAGCGAGCGTCTCATCATTCCAATTCATCCGGCCGCTGCTTAACATCATTCCTGGTATAGATGACAGTTCGGTCGGGAGAAAAATTGGCAACGTACACGCGGCAGGCCTGAGCCAGGTACCGCAGTGTCTGGTGTTTCAGTGAATGGTGCACGACCTGTACGATTTGATCCCGAACTTTCCCGAGGGGATTATGTATTGTGTGAAGCAGTCGCTACTGGAGTGCTGCAAGCTCTTATTCTATTTGAGAATAACAAGCGAATCCACGCAGGTGGGATGATCTGCACTCAACACGCCCATATCACCGCTGACGGACCCAGACATCAAACCGAAGAGCAACTTGATCAATTGTCTCGTTCCTCACATTTACGAAGTAAAGCTCTCAGATTCAGGCGACTGTAGGCAATTGAAGCCTCCAATATTCCCATCTGCTCCTCTGGTGAACCCCACCACTCTAAAATCCTATCCAGGCGGAGTTTAATTTCGGAATTTTCTAGATCACCTTTCGTCGAGGGGTCTATGTCGTTCTGGATGGTCAGGCCGAGAAATAAATACACGCAGCAGGAATTGAGGTCCTGGTATTACCTGTATAATCTGTCAACGGCGCTCTTTGGTGCAGATACTTTGATTATAATAGAATATACCAAATCCCTATAATCTAGCTCCTGTCTAATTAGAAAATAAATATGGGTTCAAACCTCACAAGGTTCTAATTTTTAAGCAACTAGAACCTTGTGAGCTTTTAAATAATTGCAGATTTTATTAAGAAGTTTGATTTGTAAGGGTAAACGCTGTAGCTTTTTGATTGAACAGGCTTTGGGATCCCTGAAGTCATAAGGATGAGTTGAAATATTTCAAACTTCCTCAAAATTATGTCAATCTATGTTACATTTTTTGCTTGTTTCTTTTGTTGAAGTCGAAACCTTGCTGCGGCTCAATGGAATTGTGTTATATCTGCGGGGGCTTTTTGCGTAAGGCTGTAGCTAGACCCAAGTACTGGGTACATGGACAAGACAGGCCAACCTGGAACAATTAGAAAATGTTGCGGGATATTTGACTTTTCCCCCGAAGCACTCCACATGGTGCATGTACCGTCATATTAAAGAGAGTAATCTCACTGACTTCCTCTTACATCAACTATACAGGAACACGTCCACATAGTGATTTTTTCCCGTGTCGTCAGTTCAAGTGCTCGAAATCTGAGGCGGGTCTGTTCGCGAGATTCTACAGAGTTATTTCTAAGCTGTCTCTGGTGCTTAACAGGGGCCTGATACGCGTCTCTGGGCCGACTTACATTCTCTCTATGCATTAGGCTAAGTTAGGATATAAAGAGAAATATGTATATTCCAGAGCTATGTATCTAGCTTTGGAAATCTGAAAATATACTGGTTCCTCCTAGTAATCTTGTTGGTACGTGGGCCTGATCCAAACATGGGGACCGCTTACTATTCTAGGGAACCCCCAGAATCTTGAAGCTGTTCAACACCTATCTTCATATATTGCCTCTACTGTATGATCTGTCGGAATAATGCTAATATATCGTGGATCCACTCCACACTGAAAATAAAATTACTGAGAAATCTTGTAGTCATTCGATGTGTTCCCATTGATAGTATTCAATGGCTGACCGAAGTAACGCTGCAGCACAATCCAGATGTATAAAATATGTACTATGTACTTTATCGATGCCCTGATTTCTGGTCAGCGCTCTGGGGGATTACCCCACACTTTGTCCCGTAAAAGAATCTTTTGGATCTTCGCCTCCTGCCTAGGTTATTTTTTTTTAACTAGACCTTGGTACTTTCGTCCCAAAGAGATTTGATCTCGTTATCCTGGACTCACATCAGTGAGAATAGGGTGGGCATATCTGAAGATGTCTAACATGCGAAGGGTCTATTTGGATGAATTGGGATAAATGAAGTTGAATTGCTAATGATTGGGTGGCGTAGAGCAAGTATACACGGTAGAATCTGAGGTAATCTCACATACATCAGTCAGAGAAATTTTCCGATTACTTATATTCTCAATAACAGTCAAACGTAGTTGCTAAATACAATAAGATGCAGTAGAAATCTGATGATATCACTAATCTTATATTCTCTCCACCTCCTATAATCAACATCTGCAGCATGGACATATCAAGAACATATCACATATCATAATTAAGATATAGATCTAACATCCGGTTATAAGCTCTCCAGTATTAGAGGAATTGAGGAATGTTGTCGATACTTACAGTTGAATTAAAAGGAATCCAATTTGGATTCCGAGAAATGGTCGAAGAACCAGCGGCATAGAGACGAGAACCGGAAGAACACTTAGTGATGTCATACTTCTCCCGGTCTTTGCCCAATCCTTTCTCCATGACCAGCTTCTGCTCGACAAAGATGTGTCCTGGGCTTGACTTGGTTAGGAGCGAAGTCTTGAGTCATTCAGCGTGTTGCTTATACAAGCCGGCCGACGAGGATAACTGTCACGCAGATTTAGGACGCTTCTGCTCATGGGCTTTCCGCTATCATGTGACACTTCGCCCTTCGTATTTCTCGTAGGTGAGCAATTTATTCTTCTGTACTGGTTTCACCCTAGTAATCTTGTCAGTGCGGTGGAGCGGAGCATGAGATATCAATAACATTCTGCGAGAACATACGGTAGAAACAAGAAATCGGACAGATCTGAATAGCTTCAAGATTCTGAGGGCTCTGCGGAGTAGTAGACAGTCACACCACTGCTATATGTGTCGGCCATAATCACGTAGTAACGAGATTGCTGGAGGAGAAAGAGTACGTGCGAGGGCAGTTAGACATATATGTCCGAAAGGACCAGACGTGTATCCACTCGACCGTAAACGGACACTTTTATACTGACATGTTCTAGATGATCTCCCCGACCGAGGATCGGTCTGGTGACGTTGCGAATTATGGAAGGTAGAGATCGGCGATGTGTTGACATTTCACGATAGATATGATCGGTAAATATCGCCCGTGCTTGATTCCTTGTTGAATTTTCAGGTCACAGTGTGTAGAGGCACTAAGGCACTGCTCCCATGTTGCTGTATACACGACTCAAGTAATGTGACGATGTGTTTGTGGAACTTTGTGTTTCTGTCCATCGACTTTGTCGTAGAAAAAGGACAACAAAGTAGAGATAGTGCTAGAGCAGCCAAAGAGATGTGCTTGCGTCCATAAGAAGGCAAGGCTTTCCTCCGTGTGTATTGTAGTGGCTGAATGGCTGGATACAGGAACAGTTGCGACGAACACAGTATGAACTGGCATTGGGGACAGAGAGCTGACGACGTCCAAAAATAGAGAACGCTTGAAGCGCGCCAGAAAAGGCGTTCCGCAAATCGATTCCCTTTCGACGAGAAAAATAGAGTATAACGCGTACTGATCAACCATAAGATGAAATTGACCAACTTCGAACTGAAAAATTCTCCAAGGGGTCTCTGGTGAGTAACTGACTAGGCAGTAGATCTCAATGTGAACACCTCAGTTCGTCATGGTGCACGCTCCACAGCACGTTCACAGTAGATGTATGTAACTTGTCGGCGATCTGGATCTGATCACCTTGGAGCTGACGGGCCCTCCAGGGGGTCTCCGGTGGGTTAGCTGGCTCGAAGCCAACAGACCTCAACACAGATTCCCTCAGTCTGCCGTGTTACTGTACACTCCTTCCTCCCCACCGACACCTGCAGACAACAAGAACACGCGACTTACTCTTCACTGGCGACCTGAAGGTAGTCGACTTAGACCTGACGGATCCTCCAGGGGTCTCCGGTGAGTAGCTGACTAGGAGCCAGCGGACCTCAACGCGGACGCTTCCAATGCGACGCTTCCGTATCCCCCAAGAACATAAAACCCATGGACTTGACACAAAAAAAAATACCTCCTGACAACGACAAATGAGACTTACCCATCAACAACGACCTGAAGGTAGCCAACTTGGAGCTGACGGATCCTCCAGGAGGGCCTCCTCCTCCTTCCTCTTCCTCTCCCCTTTCGTCAGCTACAATATCCATTAGCACTCCGCGAATCTGATTATCCCTTAAGTATATCTCACCTTGCTATTAGAATGGAGGGATCCACAATATTCTTGTACTATCCTTCCAGATCATATAGTAGAAACAATAGATATAATAGCTCTAAATAGCTTCAAAATTCTGAAGTATCTCTCTAATATAGCAGGTGGCCACCTCAGCTTTATATTCTTGGACCGTGCCCGCATGCTAATATGATTACTAGGCGGGCACCAGTAGGCCTGCACTGCTGCTAACTGGATCCTTTGTTCAGGAGAAAAAGCACCAGCAAGTAGAAACATCAATTTGATCTTGGTCACTATGTAAACCTACCATTGCTGTCCTCGAAAAGCCTGAAATTCAAATGCAGTATAGTCGGTTAAGGTATCATCTCCTTAAATTCATATAGCACGATTAGGAGTCACTGTTAAACCAGCGACGCATAGCAGAGAACTTTCCCGTCCATCTTTCCATTCGATCTGCTTAGGTCGTGCTAACAGATTATGTGCAGAATATAATCCGGGTTTAGATTTGGAGCCCTTAGAAAGGAATATATGCGAGACCTTCATAGTCAGATTCTGGTCTAAAGATAATTCTAAAGAACACATGGACAATTATTAGCCTGGATGCGAGACTTGCGACGGGAGTTCTTTTCTCGGAAAGCAGCGAATCAGCATATGTGCATAAATGCTCTCGGACGGTTTGCGCATTAAGTTATCATTTGCTACAGCACAAGGAGATTAATTCCAACAACATACGGATCTCTCAACTATCTTAGTGAAGATTAAATGATTTATCTAATACAGATCTATTGTATATACAAATAGTTACTTCTTTATAATAACAAGATGAGCTACGGGATTGGAAAATTATATTAAACATTAAGAGTCAGATCAGATAGGTTAAGGCCCGCAGGGAAAGTGAGATTGATCTTGCAAACGGGTTCAGCACAGTACGTAAACGTGATTCAGAAAGTCTCTTGTATATGATTATATATAGATTGTTAAGGATATGGTAACGGAGAAATAGCTACTTCATATAGATAGATACGAGGGAACCTGCAGTAGTCCCCCAACCGCCGCCGGTAAGAGCTGAACGCTTGTGAAGCCTAAGTAAGCCTTTTTCGGAGCCTGCCTACAGGCAGGGCTCCTGTCGGGTTTCTCCCACGCCTTCTAGCTCCACCCATAGAGATAAATAGGTTGAGCTAGTTGCTAGAGAATT